>JAQISU010000034.1:5082500-5562500 GCA_029339505.1 Unio delphinus | reverse complement strand
TCGGGCCTCGTGTACCTGGCCAAAGTGCGAATAAATTTTTTTGGGACAACTCCAAGTCCGTTACAGCATAAGTGGCTGGTTAAGGTTTCGATATGATTTCTAAAACAGTTTATCTTACCAAAAGGCTTTATACGTTTTTTGTGTAGTAAAGTTTAGTTTTAGGTTTAATTATGTATTTGGTTAATTTAAAGTTTAAGTTTTGAGTTAAAAAAATGTTGGTTTCTATTTAGATTATGATATTTTAAAAGGTTTTATCTCTTTTTTTGAGATTGGAATTTTAATTCAGTTTACTATATTAAACAAAATGTTTGTTTGGATAAAATTATATTGAACTTCCTCTCCTCCTGCCAGATTGATTACTGACTGTCCAAGGTTTTTGAATTATTAGGTTGCCTAGGGTAGAACTCCCCTACCTTTAGGCTTTGCCTGCTGGTTGCATTTTCTTGCGCTTCTTTCTAAACAGTTTATAAACCCAAGTAACATGTAACCTTTGAGGTTTTTCAGTTTGTTTCATTTTCAGTTTTTGTGCTAATATATTACTGTAGACTATTTTTAAATAATTATGGCTGGGTACATCCATTACATTTTGCAAATAAAGTATTGAAGTAGGTTGATTTCTTTTTGCACGGTTTACCAAAACTTGTTTCGTTTACCAAAGCTGGTTCATTCAGACGTATGGGATAAGTATCTGAAAAATATTTATGTGAGAATTAAATATTGAATTATTACGATCCAGTCTTCTAAGCATTTAGCATGAACCATTTCTTGATGTTAAAGTTATTCGACAATCTTTTAGGCCAAGGAGCCAGGATGAATCAATAGATAGCGCTGGAATCTACCCTGGAACACGTGTCTTGGCAGTAAATTGAAACTTTAAATGAGTAAATATCTGGCACGCGACTATATAAGCAATGACGGACATGTCACTAACTTAGCAGTGTCATAAAAGCTAGGATATTACGCAAGCAATGTCAGGTACACCACTAGCTAAGCAATGTCAAGCAGGCTAGACAAATAGCTGAGCAATGACAGGCAGGCTAGACAAATAGCTAAACATTGGCAGGTATGCCACTAGCTAAGCAATGGCATGCAGGCTAGAAAAATAGCTATCCAGATAAGCAATGGCTGGTAGACCACTAGCTAAGCAATGACAGGCAGGCTAGACCACTAGCACAGCAATGTTAGATATGGCAGTCAACTAAAAGGTCACTAAGTCAGTATTATCCGGCAGGCCACTAGCTAAGTAGTGTTAGGCAAGCTCGGCTACTAGATAAGTAACATCAGACAGGTCACTAGCTAAGAAATGTCTGGTAGACCAGTCCACTAGCTAAGCAATGTCTGGTAGACCAGACCACTAGCTAAGCAATGTCTGGAAGGCCAGACCACTAGCTAAGCGATATCAGGTAGGACAGACCACTATTTAAGCGATATCAGGTAGGCCAGACCACTAGCTAAGCGATATCAGGTAGGACAGACCACTAACTAAGCAATGTTAGGCAGGCCATTAACTAAAGAACTCTGAATAGGTTATATGAAAGAAGTTTACATATAAATAATACCCGTCTTGAATTGAAAATTGTACTATTAAAGAACAGAGTAAACATCGTCTTTTTACCACTAACATTGTCATACATGTCTTATGGAATATGTATCACATGGTCCTTCATATATAATTGATTGATGCGTAATGACCGGGGAGAGAAATGGCGACACTCGTTCATTAATGACATGATGTAGCTTTTCGATAGTCTATCGATCTTTCTTTTCCTTGTATGCAAAAGAGTCAATTACTACACAATAAAACGTAGATTAACAGCCTAAAGATTGCATTTGAAACGATAATATTACATTACGACGCAACTGCTTAAATTTTACGAGAAAATGATTCAGTTTTTCCTGGGAAAAAGAAACTCTTTTATAATTCTGCTTACGAGTACTCACCATGTTACATTTATGAAAACAAAATGTGGCAGTTATAATTATTTAAGGTTTTACACTATTTGTACTGTTTTCTTTTCTAGAGTCTATACAAGTGGCTATAAGCCGGTCTACCAAGTTGATGTTGGTTTGGTGCAGCACACCGACACAAGTAGGTTATCTAATGATGAGACAGTTGAAGTAGTATGCCTTGTCCAAGGATACAACACCGTAGCTGACCCACGCTCAGTGTTACCAGATACGTTTTTCAATTCCCGCCCGTGTACCTTTAAAAAGCAGCGCCAAAACCGCCCAATTTATAGATTAAAATCTGAAGAGTAAATAAGAACCAAATACCATAAATTTAACAATATTATAACAGTGATAAAGTGATAATAGTGCCTCCGCCCTACAGGCTACAGTTACCAGCATTGATATGCTATTGATTTGCTAGCTTATTGAAATTTGAAATTTGAAGCGCGCTTCGTTCTTCATGTTCTGGAATTTCAACAACAACAACAACAACAACAACAACAACAAAAATGTGAGATATATCTATGGAGATACATCCAGAATAATGGATTTATTAAGATTTTTAGATATTATCGTCACTAGCACCAATTTGAAATAGAATGCGGAGAATTTAATAGCATTGTATGCAGCTCAAATTAAGGCGACCCAAATCAGAAACCAGCCCAAAAAAACCGCAACCCGCAATCTAAAAAAATTTCACACAAACAAATTTCGAAATGAGTTCAATTGGGCGAAAAAAACGCGTATCTTGCAACTATGATGCTAGCTTAATTGAAATATGGAATTAGATGCGCGCTTCGTTCTTCCAGTTCCGTAATTTAAAAATTTGTTTAAGTATGTCAGATAACATCTATGGAGATGCATCCAGAATAATGGATCTATTCAGATTTTTTTTTAGATATTATCGTCACTAGCGCCAATTTGAAATGAGGTGCGGAGAATTTAACAGCAATTTGATGCAGCCCAAACAAAGGTGACACAAATAAACAACCAGCCCAAAAAACCTCAACCCGCAATTTAGAAATATTTCCCGCAACCAAATTTAGAAAGGAGCCTAATTGGGCGAAAAAAACCGCGGATCTGGTAACTCTGCCCAGGCTGGTCCCAATATTATGAATTTAACTCAAATCCAATATTTCGTGAGCCTAGCACACAATCCACTGAGCCACCGCGGCTCCCAGGCAAGCAATGCATACACATACGACACAAACATGGCAAAAAGCCCAAAAGAATTAGCAAACATGAAAGCATGATAAACACGAGTATATTAACAGATTATTTCTTGCAAAAAATGTTGATTGGCATTAGGCATATTTATGTCCACACATACGCATGATTCTATTGATTTCAGCACAAATTACCTTCCCTCAATAACAATTCTGAATGCTTAAATGAACTGCATTTAACTGAATAAAGTAGGAAAGAATTATATTTTACACAGTGATCCCCGAATAAGAAACCGAACATTAGAGTTGTGCTAGTTTTAGACACATATAGTTAAAGATAAAGACTGCAAAGGTATGTTAGAAATTGGGACAATTAGGTTAGATATGTATTTCGAGTTAAAGGTAAAGACTGCATTGGAATGTTAGAAAACGGGACAATTAGGTTCGATATGTATTTCGAGTTGAAGGTAAAGAGTGCAAAGGTATGTTAGAAATTGGGACAATTAGGTTAGATATGTATTTCGAGTTAAAGGTAAAGACTGCAAATGTATGTTAGAAATTGGGACAATTAGGTTCGATATGTATTTCGAGTTAAAGAAAAGACGCAAAGGTATGTTAGAAATTGGGACAATTTGGTTTAGATATGTATTTCGAGTTAAAGGTAAAGACTGCAAAGGTATGTTAGAAATTGGGACAATTTGGTTAGATATGTATTTCGAGTTAAAGGTAAAGACTGCAAATGTATGTTAGAAATTGGGACAATTAGGTTAGATATGTATTTCGAGTTAAAGGTAAAGACTGCAAATGTATGTTAGAAATTGGGACAATTAGGTTCGATATGTATTTCGAGTTAAAGGTAAAGACTGCAAAGGTATGTTAGAAATTGGGACAATTTGGTTTAGATATGTATTTCGAGTTAAAGGTAAAGACTGCAAAGGTATGTTAGAAATTGGGACAATTTGGTTAGATATGTATTTCGAGTTAAAGGTAAAGACTGCAAATGTATGTTAGAAATTGGGACAATTAGGTTAGATATGTATTTCGAGTTAAAGAAAAGACTGCAAAGGTATGTTAGAAATTGGGACAATTTGGTTTAGATATGTATTTCGAGTTAAAGGTAAAGACTGCAAAGGTATGTTAGAAATTGGGACAATTTGGTTAGATATGTATTTCGAGTTAAAGGTAAAGACTGCAAATGTATGTTAGAAATTGGGACAATTAGGTTAGATATGTATTTCGAGTTAAAGGTAAAGACTGCAAATGTATGTTAGAAATTGGGACAATTAGGTTCGATATGTATTTCGAGTTAAAGGTAAAGACTGCAAAGGTATGTTAGAAATTGGGACAATTTGGTTTAGATATGTATTTCGAGTTAAAGGTAAAGACTGCAAAGGTATGTTAGAAATTGGGACAATTTGGTTAGATATGTATTTCGAGTTAAAGGTAAAGACTGCAAATGTATGTTAGAAATTGGGACAATTAGGTTAGATATGTATTTCGAGTTAAAGGTAAAGACTGCATTGGAATGTTAGAAAACGGGACAATTAGGTTCGATATGTATTTCGAGTTAAAGGTAAAGACTGCAAAGGTATGTTAGAAATTGGGACAATTAGGTTAGATATGTATTTCGAGTTAAAGGTAAAGACTGCAAAGGTATGTTAGAAATTGGGACAATTTGGTTTAGATATGTGTTTCGAGTTAAAGATAAAGACTTCAAATGTATGTTAGAAATTGGGACAATTACGTCCGATATTTATTTCGGACAAAGTTAATTCATGCTTTATATGCAAAGACAGACTTGTGGTCGTTGATGCACCCACCGTCAGTGTGATGTTGAGAGTGATTTGGTCTGAAACGAGATTGTGTTGTGTGTAGAGGAGAAAAGTAGTTAAACTTCAGTTTTAATGTATAGAGATTTATGCCGTAACAAATTAAGTTTAGTTGAAATTATTGAACGAAGCTGATCAATATGAGGGTCAAATGTAGATTATGTATATATATGGATACTTATAGATGGCTTTAAGAAGAAACGTTTATCAGTTGAATATCGTTGACAGATAATTTCAAGTCCGGTTCAGGGGTACAAATGTTCACACAAGTGGCTTTTAGTGGATTGATTATTATATGATTAGTTTTACGTCATTTATAAACAGAGACCCTGCATTTCTGTACTTTGCTTTCAACATCGTCGGTTGATTTCCCAGAAGTACGAATAACAACAGCAAATAAATTAGCGTGACCATGAGTAGCATTATACAATTTATAAAAATTAGAAATATAATAGAATATCAATTAAACTCATACGAAACAGCAGTGGGATTTTCACTTGCTGTTTGATTGACAATTATTAAGTGAAACACTGTTTGTTCATGAGTATCGAGATATCATCTGAACCTAGAGAAAGTCCGAGTGGGAGCATTGGTACAATTATAGGATTTTAGATACAATAGTGTGGTCCACAAGATCAAAAGAGATTGTTTAAAAATCAATGTATAATTCTCAAAATAGCAACGGTTTTATCAAAAGAGTTTTTTTTTAAATCAATATAATTCTCCATAAAGCATCGGCCTTATCAAAAGAGTTTATCCAAGGATCTACTCTTGTAACCAAAACAGATTAATATGATTGATGAGTTTGGAAACGAAGAGTACCAAAGCTCTTTAACACGAATGATGGGCTGGGAAACCAAAGTAATTTGACACGAATGATGGGCTGGGAAACCATAGTAGCGTAATATGAGTGATGGGATGGGAAACCAAAGTAATTTGATATGAATGATGGGCTGGGAAACCAAAGTAATTTGACACGAGTGATGAGCTATGAAACCAAAGTAGCGTAATATGAGTGATGGGATGGGAAACCAAAGCAGTTTGACACGAGTGATGAGCTGTGAAACCAAAGTAGCGTAATACGAGTGATGGGATGGGAAACCAGAGTAATTTGATATGAATGATGGGCTGGGAAACCAAAGTAGTAAAATATGAATGATGATCTGGAAAACCAAAGTAATTTAAAATGAGTGATCTGCTGGGAAACCAAAGTAGTTTAATATGAGTGATCTCTTGGGAAAACAAAATAACTTAACTTGAGTAATGGGTTGTGAAACCAAAGCAATGAAACACGAGTGATTGGCTGGGAAACCTGACTGAATTTCGTGTCTTATATAATGTAGAAAATGGCTGGAAACAATTTCTGTCATATAGTTTAGAATCAGAAGATCCGGTTGATAGATGTTTACAATTAAGTGGCTCCGATTTGTTGCCACTTTATACGGTGTTAACTTTCGCTAATTTGCAGACTTGCTGGCGGACCTCAGCTGAAACACTACAGTTCACGAACAAGGTGAGAAGTTCAGCATTACTACAAAATATAGAATGCATTCGTTTTCAGAACTTGTAATACCTAATAATCATTCCGTGAATGAAGTTTTTTTTTTAATTGTTGAGTTACAATGTAGATTTGTGTATTGGATCGATATTATTCCATTCGTAATACAGTCGTTGATATAGTAATTTAATTTGCACACACACACACACACACACACACACACACACAGTTTCCTTGTTCTCGACTTTGTGTATATATTATCTGTCTCTTTGTCTGCCGTATGTCTGCTTCTAGTGCTAATTCTATGCTTACAATATATCTTTAATAATAACATAAAATCAATGCTAGGCGTATTATATCGGACGACAAATATAACGGTAGGCAGCACCATACGATTGCCATATCAACATCAAATTATTGGCACACTGAGATTTTATTACGTGTCGAAATGTATGCAGATTGGATCGTTCTTTTCTCACACTATCTCTATATAAAGGTTTGTGGGCGATAGAAGTCATGCAAAGGAAAGGTTGGTTTTAGACGTATATCCATATCCTTTTGAAATTTGAGACAGAAACTATTGCTGAATTGTTATATTTGTACTAAACTACACAACATTGTGTATTCTGAATAATGAAACCAGTTTAAATGTAATATATTCTATCATTGCACTGGAATGTATAGATATTGTAACGAAAGCTGACATAATTTGAATCCTGTCCGACTTTGTTTTGCAGTATTCTACAAAACAGTACAAATCGATATATGGTAAAATCTTGTTTAAGTGCTTCAAACATGATCTTAGATGTTGAAAAGCGTACATTTCAAAAAGTGGCTGATTTTGTTCCGACACGGTCGACGTTTAAAAAAGTGGCTGATTTTGTTCCGACACGGTCGACGTTTCTAAAAGCAATTGGAACCACTTTGATCTTGAATGCTAAATACTTAAATGTTACCCGAACCCCCAGCGCCGCGATTCAGTCTCCGTATGCATGAAAGTTTCGAAAATTGGCATTTATGCTGCTTGAAAAAACTATATTCTTATTTAAAATTTTAAAAAAAACAACACGTCAGCACTGTTTCTCAATCGTAGATAAGATGATAATGGCATTAATTGTGATGGCCGTGATTTTATTTACTTTTATTTAAGATTTTTTTACATTAGAAAAATCAATCTATCTCAGCTATAGTGTATTCATTACGGTAATAATCAGCTTAAAGCTAAGGTTTAAAAGAAGAAAAAGAAAATAGGCATAATTGATTGTCGGGTAGGTAAACTTGATGCATAAGGGTTTCACAAATCATTTCCTGGAACTTTTTAAATCTTGTTCTACAATATATTCGGATTGATTCGTATGCATTTGTTGGGGTGGAGTGGAGGTGCACAATCTCCATATTTCGATAATTATACCTTGCAACTGAACGTTGACTTCAAAAGTAGATAATAATTAATGTGATGAAGTTAAAAGTAGTATAACAAGAAAGCAGTTAAGCATATTCTGTTTATTTTGTTGTATGGTTTAAACGCCATTTTTCAGCACACGATAGGCTATACATAGCGACCAATATAAATAGTGGAGGAAGAACCCATTACCATTCTGAGATTCCTTTTTTTCAGTGTTTTTTCAGTGTTTATTTCAGTGCAAATTATTTTGATAGAAAGAAGAACGAATAATTTCGTTCATTCTGACAGACGGTGCACTTTTCATTTTTTTATGCATAAAATATAGTCCCAAACAAAGTTGAACTAGTAAATGTAGATTGTATCTTTTTATACAAACTATAAATCAAAGGCAAAGCTTTCATCCGAATAAACAGGAACATTTTATAACGACAAAATCATTTTTCAAAACCGAATGATCAATACGACGTGATGCCACACTGATACAGCAGACAGTAGGTCTAAAGGACATGTTTACCCTAAAATGTCACTTTCAGAACTAAACATTACATTGCTGCGAATTGTATGTGAATTAGCATTACTGGATGCAGAAATTCCCACATTTTCTGCAATGCATTATAGACCTGATATTTGCAGTATTTGACTGGAACAATAGACTGTACAGAAGAAGTAGACACATTTCTTTTTTAGTCGGATTTGCATCCACATATACGGCGTAAAGATGCTGTAATTGGATAAAGTACTGTCACGAGACCCATTTATGTCCGAATTCTTCTGCGAACAAAGGTGAGTTTATTTACTTATGCAAGTTAACATATAAACCACTCTTGTATAAACGGTCGATTCTGTATCTATATATCTATGTTACAGATATACCACTCCCCCCCCCCCTGCGTCATCGAATAACCGAATACCCTTAGTTTTACTTCGTATTGTTGTTCTTGTCTTGTGGTGTTATGCCATTTTTCTCATTATTGTGTTGTTGTACATGACATATCAAACCCCTGTGGGGGTAACATATCCATATTCAGACAGCTAAAATCATTTTCCTTCAATTTTCCTTTCGCGAGTCGAGTTCTAAAATGGCCGCAAAAAATGTTAATTCAAAATCAAACATTCCAGTAGTCTGGGTTAAAAACATTTTATCACATTCCAAGCCAAACAGTGACGAGGATACTACACAATAATGTCATGGGCTTAATTGGACCAATCGGAATCACATAAAGTTATATTTTAACGTGTGTTAATATAAAAAATATGAAACTACATATTATAGGAAAACTATACCTACTATGTAATAACATATAATTATATTATATTATATTATATTATATTATATTATATTATATTATATTATATTATATTATATTATATTATATTATATTATATTATATTATATTATATTATACTATACTATACTATAATATACTATACTATACTATACTATACTATACTATACTATACTATACTATATTATACTATATATTATATTATATTATATTATATTATATTATATTATATTATATTATATTATATTATACATATTTACATACATACACACGCACGCACGCGCGCGCACACACACACACACACAAACATACATACATACATACATACATACATACATACATACATACATACATACATACATACATACATACTTACTTACAATGACTATAACTGCATGTCAGCACAATAGTGGCTATACAGTGCCATTTACAAGTTAAGTTTTTCAAATTAATAAATAAAGCGTAGCCCCAGCAAATTATTTGTCGAGAAACTGATATGGAAATCTTTATCACCTGTTTGCATTATTGGATTTCCTACAAAGTCAGTCTGATTAACGTCACATCAGTGCCTCTTCACTATCCCAACATTTTCGACCGAATAATCAATGGTTATGAGAGGGGCATGATACATGTATTCATTATAAGTTGCTTCATTGCCTAAATTTTATACTCTTATCCAGAAAGAGAAAACAATTCAAGTATTTACTTTAAATATCTATTTATTATTTAAAGGTATATACTAAAAGCATGACGATTATAATATGTTGATCAGCCAAGCTGTTTCATTTGTATATAACCTCTTCGGACCACACTCTACGCTACGCGTTTCATAGAACCAATTGATAACGTTTTCGAGATGATACGGGTTTCCAGATCAGCATTCTATGTAAATCTGTTTGCATTGCTCTGCATAAACATATTATGAATTGGTCATTTATAAATTTTTAAACAATCCCACATTTTGAAATTAATGATTATACTTGGAAAATATTCATCTTATCTTAAAACCTCGTGTGAAGATTTAATAATTTGTGTGCTAAAAATAGATGGTAGGACGGCTGCAGTACTTTATGTTGAAAGGAGAAGACACAATCAGTATATTAACGCAGTTTGTGATACCAATTATCAAAAATATACGTAATAACTATTATAAATGCAGTGGCCATCTTAAAGAAACGCCCGTCGCCAATTTTGTGGCATTTGACACGTTTTCCTGAATTTCAAGTGTATGTCTCGTCTCTATAGCTTGACGTAGTATGTACTACACGTCTTAATTTATAACAAATAACGAGAGAAAAGTGGTAATGCAGTGCCTGCACGACGTTTTCTGACACATTATTGCGAGTTTTAACCGTTAAGTATCGGCAATTAACATCCAAAGTCCAGAGTAAGGTTAAAATTGTATGTCAATTAGAAATTCACCAGTTTTTATTGTGGTCTGTCTCACACTATCGCTCTTTTTAAAAATCATAATAAATATATCTACAGTCAAACACTATTCTATTTTCACGTAAAGCCTTCTTTCGCCGATATGTCTAGTGAACTGATTCCTCTAACACCAGATAATAAGGAACTCCGCACTCTAATGAAATGCAATTGTTATGATAGGTTTGCACGAAACAAGGTTACCTTTGTGATTTCAGAGACCTAAACATGTTTGCTGTCATGACGCGTGTAACTTTTCTTATTTACGATGAAGATGGAGTCACTGAATGATGTTTTTCTTTAAAA
Organism: Unio delphinus; assembly: GCA_029339505.1. Classification (NCBI taxonomy): domain Eukaryota; kingdom Metazoa; phylum Mollusca; class Bivalvia; order Unionida; family Unionidae; genus Unio; species Unio delphinus. The sequence continues at coordinate 5,551,635 of JAQISU010000034.1, read as the reverse complement.
TCCATAGTTCAAATGTAAATCATAGACTTGACAACCAGTGAAAGAACATATCAAATTAAACGGAGCGCCGAGTGGCCGAGTGGTCTAAAGCGCTCTCCGTTATGGATCACTGCCATCTCACCTCTGCGTGGGTTCGAGTCTAAGATTCGGCTTATGTAGTTACGTGAGAAAGCTTGCTAGTAGCTTCTCGTGGGTCGGTGGTTCTTTCCGGGGGTTCTCCCGGGCTCTTCCTCTACCAATAATACTGGCCGCCATGTATAGCATATCGCGTGCTGAAAAATGGTGTCAAACCCTACAACATTCAACAAACCAAATTAAACTGCTTGCTTTTTTAGGAACAAAATTGCAGGTTCCCGCTTTATTCTCCAAAACTGTTAAGCCATCTTAAAATAATCTTATTTCAAACCGTTTATAAAACTCAGCAGGCGGTGATATTACAACAATACTAGTTGGAATTACGAAAAAAGATACGTGGTAAACATGTTCTAAGCAAACACCTGCCCAAACCAATTATCGCCCATACTACTGAGTTCATCGAATTAAGGCCAGGGGAAAATATTTGACAAAATCCTGAACTATTCTCAGAAAGACAAGGGTCAGAGAAAACTAAACATAATGGCTTTGTCTGTCATGTAATAATGAAAGCGTTACTTGACATACGTGTAATTAAAATTTATGATAAGTGCAACCAGACAAAGAAAACCAGGAGAGCTGCTATACTTTTTAGGTATGTTTTGGGTTCCTTTTTTATTAATAAACTATATGTTTCTAACGCGTTTTAATTCTCTAAACGTATGATCACGATTTCGGTGAACTAAATATCAATCAATAACTTTAACATTAAAAGGAAGCATGTCTAAAGGGATATAAGCTTAAAGATTCAAATAGGTTTACATTTGTCAAGAGGAAAGACTTTTAACATCAAATTGGCACTATTTTCTTTCTTTCTTTTTTCAAGAATCAAGTTATCAGTTATCAGTATATTATATGGATTGCTAGATATTTATTTAGTCTGTAAGTAAAAGTAATAAATTAAACTATGGAATAAGCAATACTCCATCATATGTTATACATGAACTATAAATACGTTGTCCTTATCGAATATTTTTCTTTGTATATAATTATTATAAACTTAGATTATAAACCTATACTTCTTTTAAAACACGAACTCATATTGACTTTTTATAAGCAAGAGTTCGTCGGTCAGGATATAATAAAATAGCTGACTGCAGTATGAACATGTGTTACTCCTAAAAGGTATGGCAACCATAACATTAAAATTCAAATGAGCAATGACTAACCGACAAGAATTTGCAGAAAGCAGCTCTCTGTTAAAGTTTTTTTTTTGTTACCCTAATCTAATTCGTATTGTGTGATTGACCTTTGTCCATAATTGAGGGTAGAAGTTTGGGCAGACCTGTATAATTTCTTTGTTCTTTTGTAAGCAACATTATACATAGGTAATTTTCGTGAGTGTAGATTATAATTTTAAAATATTTTATTTATACGCAATCATGTTTACTTGGATTTGAGTTCAGGACATCGGTTTTACATTCGGAAAGTCCCAGTCTACCTTATACTTGTTCCTTACTAAATTTTCAGTTATATACCTAATCTTGTTGAAAGCTAAGAATTTCTATAAATGAAATTTTTAACTTTATCCTGGTCCATTTATCGTTGTCTTAGGTTTTTATATTACGGTTGTCTATTTAGAATTACTAATTCATATCTTAATATCAGAAGCGGAATTGGTATTTTAGTTGCATTCAGTTTTAATTTGAGAGGATTTATTTATTTAAATTATTCATTAGAATTACAAAGTGCTCTTTGACACTAGAACTTTGGGGATTACTGTAAATTCTTTAGAGACATTTCGGAGTGTATCATGGTTAGCACGTTAACACTACTCCAGACTACTAGCATATCAGCATATTCAGTATTGGACGTCATGCAGAAAACCATTTAAATTCATTTATAATGCTTTATACTTTTGAACTATCAACTAAACGTTTAGGACTATTTGAGATTAAATTCACAATACTGTAACTTCTTTTAAAAATTTTTATTCGTATTCTAGAAAAACAATTATTTTACACAATATATTGGTTTTCGTTCCTTGTTGTTACTTTGTTTCAGACTATATAGCTTCAATACATTGAAAATATAAGAGATCAAATTACTACTTGAACAACATGGATAATAGATTTGCTTCTGTACACAATAGTTACTGACATGCGCAAAAAGCGAGCGCATAACTTTGGTAGTAAACACTACAACTTTGATAACCTGTTTCCTCCTCCTCCTCCTCTATATCCTCCTCCTCATCATCATCCTAATAATCATCCTCATATCCTCCTCGTCCTCATCCTCCTAGTCCTCGTCCTCCTTGTCCTCCTCGTCATCATCCTCGTCCTCCTCCTCCTCATATCCTGATCCTCATCCTCATTACCCTCCTCCTCCTCATCACCCTTATCATCATCATCATCCTCATCATCATATCCTCATCATGATATCTTCATCATCATCATCATCATCATCATCATCATCATCATCATCATCATCATCCTACTTCTCGTCCTTCTAATCCTCCTCATCTTCCTCATCCTCCTCGTTCTCCTTATCCTCATCATTCTCATCATCATTTCCTCATCATCCTCATCATCATATCTTCATCATCATATCCTCCTCATCCTTCTTCTCGTCCTCCTCGTCCTCATCTTGCTCATCCTCATCATCATCTTCCTCGTCCTCCCCCTCTTCCTCTTCATCATCCTTTTCCTCGTCATCCTCCTCATCCTCCTCATCCTCATTATCATCCCCCTCCTTCTCATCATCATCCTCATCTTCATCATCCTCTTCATCCTCATGACCTACTGTGCTGCTGAACATCTGACCAGTTACCTCCACTTGTCTCGATCATGTGCCAGTGCATATGTCTCCGCAAAACGTTTCCTGGTCCATTCTGTTATGTTGTCAGTCCACTTTTTTCTCTGTCTACCTCTCCTTCTGCCACCTTGGACTCTGCGCTGCAGTACTGTTGTGGATAGAATGTTGGCTGTATTGACATGGCCACACAATTTCAGCTCTCTCTTTTTGAAAATGGTGAGGAGGTCTTTATATTGTCATATTTTGTGCTTGATGGTGTTATGCACTTCTTCATTTATGATTTGGTCGATGTAAGAGATACCAAGGATGGTTCTGTAGCATCTCATTTCAAGTACCTGGATTCTTCGTTATAATTCTGCTGTCAGGGTCCAGGCCTCACATGAATACAAAAAGATTGAGATGACTAGTGCTGTCAATGGTCTGATTTTATTTTTTCAGACTAATATTCTTGTCTTTCGAGATGGGTCTTAGCTTTGACATAGCTGCCGTTGTTTGTGCTGCTCGTGACAAAATTTCTGCTCTTAATCCCTCTTCGGTGATTATGGAACCAAGATATTAGAACTGGCTCACTGTTTCCAGTTCCTCTCTTCTGAATTTATCCTTGGCTGAGATTTGTTTGCCACTATTTGTCATCAGCTTTGTCTTCTCAGCGCTTATCTTTATGTCAAATCTGGAAGATGTTTCATCCAGGTTCTTCACTAAGGCCGCAAGCTCGTCTTCACTGCCTGCCAGCCCATCAATGTCGTCTGCAAAGTGGTAGTTGGTGATGTTACGTCCTCCAATGTTGACTGTTCCACAGTGGTTTTCCAGGGCTTCGCTTATGATGCGCTCTAAGTAGATGTTGAAAAGCGTGGGTGACCGGCGACAGCCTTGACGCACTCTGACTGTTGTCTGGAGCCAGTCTCCCACATAACCTTGAGCAATTACTGCACTGGTAGCCTTGGCGTACAGCTGCTGGATGGTATTGGACAACTTTTGACCCATGTGTACTTCTTCATTGTCGCCCACAATACCTCATGCCACACTTTGTCAAATGCCTTTTAGAAATCTATGTACACGTACTTGATAGATGTCTTGTTGATGTAGCGAGTACTTTTCACACAGAACCCTGAGATTGAATATTTGTTCTGTTGTGCTTCTTCCCCTCAGGAACCATGCCTGTTCTTCAGCAATTATTTCTTATGCTTGTGGTTTCAGTCTGTTCAAGATGATCTTCAGCATCACCTTACTAGCATGGCTGATCAAACTGATAGTTCTGTAATTGTGGCACAGCTTGAGATTGCCTTTTTGGGAGAGTGTTATAATCAGTGACTGGGTCCATTGTGTTGGCCATTCACCTGTCTGCCAGATCTTGTGGCAGATCTTTGTTAGTACTCTATCACGGATCCCCCCCCCCCCATTCTGGATAAATTCAGCTGGGATGTTACTTTCTGTGCTCCATTTTATCTCTCATCTAGAGTAACCGTTTCATAAGTCTAATCTTTGAGTCTGTAGGTACTTTGCAGAACCAAATCGCCGAATTTGTCTTCACGAAATATTGTTGAGTGTCATTGATAAATTCATACAAATCTTGAATAATAACTTCATCAAATCTGTGCTTATTTAAAATGGAGTGATAATTGAGTTTAATATTCTATATTTATATGTATCGAAACTTTCATAGTTGGATGATCAACATTTTTCTCCGTTGGGACTGTGCCACGCGTCTTGAGCATTAACCATGCTATATACATTTTTGGCATGGTGTTTTCTAAATCTCATCGGAGTTTAATTCTTCGGTCGCAGTGTATATGTTTGATCTGCTTTTTAGTGATTAGACTGTAGACAGTGAGTTTTTTCTCAATGATATGCGTTGAATATATCAAGCATCCCCAAGAGCAAGAGTCGAGCCTTTATCTACATTTGCTAACTGAAACAAGTAGGCGACTTACGTGGCCTATCATATAGTGATAGATTAATTAGTTCGCCTATGTCATGGCTTAACAACTGTGCTAGTGTACTTGATTTAACTGAGAGAGATGGAATTATAATTTATTTAAGTGTTATATTTTATACATGTTCGTTTTGCGTGGGCGAAGCCCAAATGAAAATGACCGTACAAATTCATATTATACGATTGATCTGGTACAGTTAATATACTAACCACTTCTTTCATTCTTTATTCCTTTTGAAGATCTTAACTTTACAAAAGTGTATGTATGATGTCACATGCATTGAATCTCACTTCCAAGCGAATTCAAGCCTCTGCGTGATTCTGACTGTTTCCACTGTGTCTAATGGGTTAAGGCAACAGTTGTTGTCAACTGAAAGTTCTCAAACTCGCAAACTCTACAAATAATTTTCTCCAATCGCCTAATGAGCACACACTATCAATACTTAATTTTACACTTGCAAAGTTTTTCTTGATTCTAACTGGTATGATATGTAAGTCCTTCCGAGGCAAATATTAGTACCTCACGCCATGCAATACAAAATACGGCCGAATCACCCAACGAAAAGAACTATTCCTATTTCTAATTATTAACTATTACTATTTCTAACTACTAACTATTCCTATTTCTAAATACTAAGAACGCATTTTTAAAAAAATCAATATTAGTACTTTTGTTAGGAAACGAGTTTACGAAAGAAAAACTCCACGCTCTCATAAAGTCTCGTTAATGCTGTACATTATGACGTCTGCTCCTAACAATTGGCTAATTATTCTGGCCGAGAAATATCTTCCCAACACCAACTCTCCATAATCAAACAGAGACATGGCATAGGTTTATTACAATAGCTTTTAAAATTGCATCGCCGTTGAACAATATATATATATATATATATATATATATATATATATATATATATATATATATATATATATATATATATATATATATATATATACATACATAATTGGATGATGCTTATTACAAAGTAATAATAATAATAATAATAATAATAATAATAATAATAATAATAATAATAAAACAGTTTAAAGAAATTTTAATAAAAATCTGGTGAAATGTTTGTGGACAACATAAAACAAGTGATTTTGTATGCATACTAAATATGTACAGGGATAGACAGGTCAATAAATAGACAGGGAGACAGACATACATACAGAAAGATGCCGGTAGGAATACACATGTAATAATGTTTCTAAGCGACAGACGAGTGGTTATATGCTTGCACTAACAATTACGATTTACTATTTGTTACTTAGTGTAAAGGTTTCTTCCTTGCATTATTAATTCTGAATTAATTAATTAGTTTTTTAAAAAAACTATTTATTACTTAGTGTAAAGGTTTCTTCCTTGCACTTATAAATTATGAATTACTATTTATTTTTTAGTGTAAAGGTTTCTTTCTTGCACTTATTAGTTATGAATTACTATGTATTACTTAGTGTAAAGGTGGCCCCGAGTGGCCCGAGTGGTCTAAAGCGCTCGCCGTTACGGATCACTGCCATCTCACCTCTGCGTGGGTTCGAGTCACAGGCTCGGCTAATGTGGCTATGTGAGAAAGCTTGCCGGTAGCTTCTCGTGGGTCGGTGGTTCTTTCTGGGGATTTCCTGGGTTCTTCGTCCACCAATAATAAAGGACGCGATGTATAGCCTATCTTGTGCTGAAAAATGGCGTTAAACCCTACAACAGCAACAACTTAGTGTAAAGGTTTCTTCCTTGCACTTATTAATTATGAATTACTATTTTGTTAGTGCAGTGCTGTCCAGCCTTTTTGACACCATGGGGCACTAAAAACGTTTTCTTAAAGCCGAAGGCCACAGCTGAAAACTTCAAAGCATTGACTGTAACACTTACATGCACTCATAATTGTTTACATGGTTAAGAAGATATACTATAAAAGTAAGCCACTGACTTTTTATTATACATGAATGCACAAAAAAAAAACATGCTCGAGCTCTGGCGGGCCATTTAAAATCATCCTGCGGGTCGCCTGTTGGACTACACTGACTTATTGTATAGGTTTCTTTCGTACATTTAGTTTTCTTTTATCATTAGATAAGACATATACTAATAGTAGTTGTACTAGCAGAATTAGCAAATGCCTTAGTAATTTGAATCACATACATACATATATTCTTCTGCCCGCGAAAAAATATAGTGAGACAGTAAGAATGTAAATAGTCAGAATGATAGTCATATATATAAATAAATAGACAAATAGATAAAACGATAGACAGATAGAGGGATAGATACGGATTTGCAATCTCTGAATATTTAATAAACTGAATATTTAAGAAGACGGATCGGCAATCTCTAAATAGTTTAGAGACTGAATGGCGAAGAAGATATGCCTTAAGGAAATATGGATTGTCTTATAAAAATCCATGTGATATTAAACAAATTGAACTCATGAAATGAATTTATGTCAAAATAACGTCACCTGTCTCTTCCGATTATGTATAAATAAGTCTTCTTGTTTAATAAGGAGAACAATGGACTTTGTAATGAATCCAATAGTTTTTAAATCAGAATAAATTCAATTTAGTGTTAGGAAAGTCTGCTCCTATGACATTTTAACATTATTTTGTGTCCGTAATTGGTGGAAGACTTCTTTGTATTATTATTGAAGGTGCAATTTATGTATCTGTCTGTCTGTTTGTGTAACTATTACTTAATAAAAGTATGATTACATCCTTAACGTTTGATGCCATTAACATGCAATAGCGTATATGTGTCTAATCATAGGTATTCAATATATTTAAATAGTACAATATTCCATCTAAATACCGCAAGGAAGCTTTTCGTTTAGGACCTATACATTCTCCAATAAACTAACTGACATTTTACCAGAGCAGAGATAGCCTGGCCATAATCATCTGTATAACAAGATACAATCAAACTACTCTAAACTGACACTATCTCGTTTTAATTAGTGGTATGTTTTAGTATGTACTGAAAATTCACAGAAATTGTTTTCTTGAGGTTGCAGTTATGACCATTTTGAATATACCGTGGTCGCCCAATGAGTGACGGACATTAGACTTAAATGTTCGACAAACTTCTTGTGTGCATATTAATCACGGGAAACCATACATGTTTGCCTGTGAGAGTATTGGTCGGTGGTCAAAATTATTGGCGCGTATTGGGGTTGATTAATACACAGCGATGAGTTAATTAGCATCCAAATTGACACCTAAAACAACGATGATGGTTCTTCATTGAAGAATCCCACAAGGTAGCAAGCTACAAGTCAAAATACATGTTAGATGTCAAATGTTTCGAATCTTTTCTTTCTCTTGACGGCCTAGAGACTACAGTAAATTTACATTATAATGGAATGACAGCAGTGATCCATTGAGTCAAATAAGCTGATTCTCCTGCATGTAACTTGTAAAACAATTATCCTAACACATGAATCAAGAAATATAGGAATATATTTGTCAAAATAATATGCTCTATTATTCAACATATATTTTAGATTACTAATAACCTTCTTAAGTATGTCATAGGCTGAACGGCACATGTTGACAATTACGGCTATAACATGTCTACTAAGTTTAGAAATCTCCAAAATGACACGCAAGGCAAACATAAAAGTAAGAAAAGGATCAAATGCTCAATATTTTGAGTCTTTTATTAACTTTTATAAAACCCAACTCTTTTAAAATGTATATGATTTTTTCAGTGTGAACATTGTGACGGAACGCATAACATTACAACTGTTGTTTCCAGTAGTCGCCCTGGAAGACTTGCGTAATGAACCTTATCAATTTCCCCAAGCCCGCAGAGGCGTTCAGTTATAATTGGAATGGATAAATCCCATTCCTGTTTTCTTTTGATGATTTTATCAGTTGTATACAAAGCTGAACCGCTGTTCGCAAGATTTGAAATATCAGTCACTAATAAACTAAAATTGTTTCATAAAAAATATGTCCAATAAAGTGTCACGCGTATTATCATCGACATAACGGATAAATTTAAGGCAATACTTTGTACATTTAGTTATCTACATAATTGTCTGAAAGAGACATTTTCATCGAAATCCTTAGAATTACTACCTTGTTGTGTTCTATTGCAAGTCTTCATTCGGGCCATTTGGTTTTGAATCCACCTATACCAGGAAAAACACATTGAACTGATTTGGTATTAAATATTTGCAACGAGGGCACTTGTGTTCTTATAGCTTTCAGGTTTAATGGATGTTTCTTTTTGTATGATGACCCAATATTAATATATGTGTTGTGGAAATGTTATACCGTGCTGCAATGAAATTTGATTTCGGATTAATGTGTTGACGGATAAATGACTTCTTCTGGCTGATAAGTGCATTATTTGTCAATAACTATTGCAGGTATATTTTTGATTCAGCTGGGGTTTAATGGAGATGCTTAACAAAATTATAATAGAGCATCTTTGACATAACACATTTCTTGATGTTGCTAAGTCTTCCGTAGTTGTTAAGAGAATTGGGAGGTTATGAAGTGTGTAAGTCTATAGTATATGTGAATAGATCAATGTTTTCTGTCATAGTTCATTTCACACATAATTGAGACTTTTATCCTATCTGTATTTCAGGTCAACGTCATTAAATGTAGCTCACATTATATAATTTATTTCGTATTTAAAATTAGTTAGGATGCTTTAACTACATTTAATGACTCTGACCTGAATATGTACTGAGTTAGGCCTGCATATACGATACAATTGACAATGCTGTGTGGAACGAACTAGCATTATGCCAAAAAGCTCGATTGTACACGTGTGTGTCCTTGTCTGGGTCGAAATGTTTTTGTATGGTGTATTCTCAAAGATGGATTGACCTTAACGTACTATGTTTTCGTCATATATTTTTTTTTATTTAGAACAACTACCTCAGGCACAGCAGAATACATCAAGGGTTTCTTTTTTAAAAAAGTAGTTCTGAGCGCGTGGACACCTTGACTGAGATAAGAAAACTAAGGTTAGTAAAACAGCTACGGTAGATTTCTCTTTCGCAATGGTGAGGAACAGTAAACACGACCACATTTGATGGCGGATTGGCGTCATCTGTAGAATCTTAAAAGGCATACCACTTCTAAAAATGTTTTAGATGGGTTTACTTGAGTTTGAAAAGAAGTTATAAATAGTGAATTCTGATGGCCGAATAAGGTCAGCACACGCCGAACAAAGTACAATGCACAACGGTCGCTGTTCTTGGCCTTACTACCATGTGAGTAATATTTTCCGTAATCTTGATAAAATGTCTAAATATATTTGGCATTTTAAATTTCAACTTTATATTTTTTTTAATGATCCATATTTTCATTTTTGTTTTTTTTTTCTTTAAGATACAAGTCAATGGTAGTCGTCTTGTGATAAATCTCTCCATCCCCCCCCCCAACAAACACGCACACAATACACACACGCATATTGATACATACACACACACTCACACATAAGAATACATTATCAACAGATCTTAAAATCTGCCAATACTGTACCGTTTATGTAAGCAATCATTACTTGCCATCAGAAACTGATTAAAATCTAACTCCACACAATAATAGGTAGGGTTCAGTGATTAAATTATTTCAGTTACTTTTTCAGGTAAATTCTGCCAGTGGTCAATGATCGAACCTACATACCGGTAGCCTGTTTCTATTCGATATTCAGTGTTATCCATATTCGTTAACCTCTAAGACAAACGGTACAAGGTCTCAGAGAAATAAAATCGTAATTAAATTTAATACTAAACACACATTAATTAGCGATTGTAACCCTCATCACATCCAGTATATGTTTAAAAAGCATGGATAAATCAAGAAGACATAGGTATTGGTTGCAAACTACAATCAGGTAATTATTAAAAGTTTGGTAAAATTTCTGTTTCGGTTTTAGACTGCAGATTTGCATAAGCTACAAAACTCAAAATATCCAAAATCCTTATACGTAAACACGCAATCATTAAAAAATATTTTATTTAAATATGTTATGGTCTGAAGTTTGTCGGATAAGCACACTTTTTAATGCTTTTATAATATCCTACACCAACCAAGTTTACTGTATAAATCCACTCAAGAAATATAGAAACAGAAAATAAAAATATTTTCATTTCTATATTAAAACATGTATTATATTACACACTACATAATTTAAAGCTCTATATGTAGGAGATACGTTTGTAAAATGTCACTAATTTATATTATTGACAAATTTTGAAATTCTTTTTATTGATTTTACAATTCAACCGTTAACTGTATTGACACAGAATGGACCATGGCAATGTTGTGTCTTTACAAATTTTGAGTAAAATGAAAATCTTTTTGTAGATAAAGGGAGATATTTTACTCTTTAAGTTAAAACATATGGTTTTATCATTCGTAACTTCGCCACTTCTAATATAATTTTGTCACATTCTCAAACGCCCCTTTGTATATTGAATACCTGAAGATGAAAAATAATGCTTGACATTTTAGGAAGACGAGGGACTAAATACTCTTTGTGACTAGAGTGTTGTATACATATATGTAAAGTTGTTAAGAAATTATATTTTATAATTCAGTAAAGAATTGTTAAGCATTTCGTGCTAAGTAAAATATTGTAAAATTTTCATTAACATTGCTTTTCATTAAAAACTGTATGTTTTCCGAAATTTTAAGTGCGCTTGACATCAACGATGCTTCATAGACCATACATTTTATTTATTTATTGAATTTTATTTTGGAAATGTTCGTTCAAAACTGCATGTGCAAAGATTATGTATTTATTTATTTATTAAAGATCAATGCCGGATTAAACCATGTGGAGGCCCTCAAGCAGTCGAAATCTTGCCCCCCCCCCCCTCAAACCTTGCAAATCATCTCCTATCAATATTATTTTTATCCGTTGTCGCGAAGCCCCTATAAGTCGTCGGGCCAATAGACCGGTGCCTGCTCTGCGTACGGATATTTGGTAATCCGGCACTGTTAAAGACATACTTCGTAAATTTAGCCTGCATTAGATTTCACTATTTGGTCCAACCACTGACATAAGGCTACAATCACTTTCTACTTTTGCCAACAAATGACATCTAATGCACAGATACACACAAAATTATAAATTTGATTGGTAAATTTCAAACTTTTTAAGTAAAGTTGTATATGGCAAATAATTCCCAAAACTCATATAGTGTATAAATAGTTGACAAAGATCGATGCTAACCGATTTAAAGTTGACACAAATCAAGCGAATTTACACGACATCGGATTGGCTTGATTTAATTTTCTGTTTCCTTACTGTGCTATACTCACATGCGATTTTTACTTTTCATTCATTTTAATTTGCTTTGTTGTCATAGATATGTGTTGTGCCACTTCTAGCTGGCCTATCATATATGTAACTCTGGTAAAACGTTTCATCCAGTAACTGTAAATAGTTCAATACTAATTATGTTATGATACTCGTAATTACTTTTAGTTTAATTTAGTCGATATGTTTCACTGTTTTTATCCCAGGCCGATAATCCGCATAATTTACTTTGTAACAGCTACATTTTCACTGTCTATATTTGTTGATAAATTCTTTCCAGACCGAGCTTTGAAATTTGTTGGCTAAGAAATTACATCATAACAAGAAAAAAGCAGACGAGCTGGAAGCCATAAATACGTTTACCTATCAATAAAACAAAAACCTACCCCGAACGCTCCACACACACACACACACACACACACACACACACACACGTGTGTGTGTGTGTGTCTTTGTGTCTTTATATGCATATGCATATAAGTCTTTAAAAGCTACCTCTTCACTCTGACAACATTAATTTCTCAAGAAAAGTGAAGTAATCAGTTGATTCTCAATATTTCGACAACTATGAACCTTAAATTTAAAAAAAACAAACATTCCTTTGAACACACGTATTTGTGCCTTTATATTATATTATATTATATTATATTATATTATATTATATTATATTATATTATATTATATATATATATATATATATATATATATATATATATAATTAGCCTGATATTAATTATTTTTTAATTAAATATCGCATGCACATAGTACTGTTATTTGAAGGAAAAAAAGCGAGTCGTATTATCATTATTGTTTTGTGGTTTTTTTTGTGTTTTTTTTTTTGTTTAATTTCTTTTTGTTATTGTTGTACCTTTTTCTCCTGACCATTATCATAGATTTATGAGATATCAAATATTTTATATTTACTTAGTCACTGCGGGGAAAAGAATTCATTACACACGTCTTTTTCATTAGTTCAATTTCTACTTTTACCAAACACACACACACACACACACACACACACACACACACACACACACACACAGATTTGCACACACGCTAATTATTTTATATAATTTTGACACCCGAATATAATTTAAGAATTTGTATGGATGGACAAAACACCTTTGTGACACATTTTTACCCGGCACAAATCTTGCATTTAAAAGTGGTAAAAATGTGGTTGGTATTTATAATTTTCCAAATGTGTATGCTCTCAACAATGTTTGATTCAACTACATATTCAGTATTTACGAGGCTCTATGAAATTAATTATGCGTGCAACAAATATTCAATCTGTAAAACCCTTTAGATGTAGCAAAATATAAATCTATCTTCAAGTTTAATTTCAAAACCAGCGACAAAAGTCCTTAAAAACATCCAAACATCTTGGTCACAAATGGAATTAATTTCCGTCTCTCAGACCCCACCTTCCAGTCTCCATTCTACCCTGATTACTCTCGATCGATCGGGGATAATTCAGATTAAAAGCACAAACGTCAATGAGACTGAGGGATGGACGACATACGAGTCGGTATCGGAATATATGGACATGACTTAGCACTATATGTTCTCCTGTGTGCGGATATCATTAGAGAATGACAAATAAAAAAAAAGTAATAGTTGTTAAATAATGCCCGAGTAATTTGTTTCGTTATTTACGTGCTGAAACAAAGCGATAATAGTTCACTGTTCGCAAGATGCCGGAATTTGTTCTTGTGGTAAACAATGCTTGAATTAATTAGAAGACTACTAATGCAAAAAGAATGTTTCATTAATTCTGTTAATGATAATAGTCATTGGGAAGAAAAAAACGGAGCACAAAGAACTAGATGCGACATAATATGTTTTGACTTTTTTGAAATCCTCTCTATAACAGAAAAAGCAGACTTAAGTCTACCCACTCCTCCAATCTCTAATACGATATATGCCTGCCACTCGCCCCCCCCCCTCTCTCTCTCTCTCTCTCTCTCTCTCTCTCTCTCTCTCTCTCTCTCTCTCTCAGTGCGTGTGAGAAATACTTAGTAGCAGGGAAGACAAGTTAATTATTTAGGACAATCTTTTAATATCTCATTTGAAACGAGAAGACTTTATTTTGTTTTATCCCACTGGATCAATATGAAAAACATTTGTGTCTAGATTTATATCACTGATTCTTTCTACTTTTTGCAATTGAATAAGAACTAGCCCACATGCCCTTGTTATCAATAATTATCGATAAGAGTGAAATTCATAAGGAATTTAAAGTAACTAAACTCAAGAAATAAAGAGACCATTGTAAAATTAGAACTATTCTTGGGGAAAAAAATTCGTTTTGGATGTAAATGGACTATTTCGAAAGGATACATTTTTATGAGATCACGCCGTTTGTCCTATACAAAATCTTAAAATCTGCTTTGTGGTATATTTTTTTTCGATTGATATTCGTTACTCGCAGATAAAGTAATCTTTCAATCCTTTTAAATATGACAGTATATCGAGTTGAACTTTGCCACGCTAAACTGTCTAAAGAAACAAGAATTGCTAATACCTTGACGTCACAAAGGGTTTTAAATCAATTCTCAACATAATGATGCACACAAATTAAAAGTAATGAATAGCCAACACAAACAGAAGAAAATAGCAATTGATGTCGATACAACAGATCAAGACGGAAACAGAAAATACACGTATGAAAACAATCATCTCGTTTCATATCTGGCTGAAATTATCAGAAGAAAAAAAGCGCAGACAACAGAAAACTGACTACAGAGCGCAGGTAACAGACAACGGCCATCTACAAAGTGCAGGTAACAGAAAACGGCCAACTACAAACAGCAGAGGCAGAACTAATCTGTTTGTTTGTTTGTTTTTAAGGTTTAACGCCATTTTTCAACACAATATATAGGCGGCCAGTATTAGTGGTGGAGGAAGAAACCGGAAAAACCCAGAAAAAACCACCGACCCACGAGAAGCTGCTGGCAAGCTTTCTCACTTAACTACATTAGCCGAATCTTAGACTCGAACCCACGCAGACAGAGGTGAGATGGCAGTGGACCGTAACGGACACTCGGCCACTCGGGGCCCCTTCTAATCTGTAAGATGCTGCTTAAAATACAATGACAATACCACAATGCTTCTTGACTCGAAACGTTTCTTCTCTTTTTTTAATTTTGTATTTGTATTGTTTTGATGATGATGATGATGATGATGATGATGATGATGATTATTATTATTATTATTATTATTATTATTATTTTGGTGTTGTCCTGGAATTCAATGCATCAGGCTAAGAACTGAATTTGACATTATATCATTTTGCATCTTAAAAATGAGCTAGATATTTTCTTTTTCTCGAGAAGTTGTTAATTTCCGGGATGACCATTATAAGCATACACATAAAGTTGCATCTTTTGTAATTTTGTTTTACATCTCACGAGTTCAGCGTGAGAATTTTTCAAAACCAGTCACAAAGAACCTAGCTTTTAAAAGGCAGTTTTTAATTGGTTGAGAGTCGAAACATAATCTAAGTCTTAAGATCAGAATCGTATGATCCTAAGGCGAACTTTAAGCACAGGGCGGTTTAGTGAGTCGCTGTATCACGTTGTCATGGCCACAGCATTCACTTAACTTGACACTGGCAGAAGAACGCCATTCAAAGCTCTGGACAACTTCTAAGATGAATAAACCAATCTTTGTACAAATTAAGGATTTGACATGAAACAAATCTTCATAAGTTATGAATTGGAATCCACCGTACTTTCATCTTAAAGACAAAGTAATAAAAAGAAATCAGTACAAATTAATGGGCAGGGGCGAATATAAACGTCTTTCTTTAACCCTCTCGGGACCACAAAGGAAATGAAACAATCGTGCTGCCACAAACTAAAGTGCCCATCATGCATAAAAAAGATTACTGTACTAGTGTCTTAGGAACAATACATCTAGAAGAAACATCTTAGTATCGTTGGACCTGTTTCGGGCACTGTTAATAACAAAATATGTGTAATATATTCGCTGCTTTAAAGAAATTACAATGGCGCAGTGTCCTTTTACTTTAAATATTAAGCTAATTTGGGTTGAAAATTGCAATCCAAAGTAAATTAATGCACTATCGCTGACAGCTTGGCCGGATAGACGGGTCTTACAGGAATTGAATGTTAGCTAACTAGATCAAAGATTAACACACACATATCCATGGTCACGCGTACTTCATACAGAGCGGTCTGCATGCACGTCCACGGGCTGACAGACACCCGGTCACAAATACAAATACGGGCTGGCAGATTGGCAAACACAAATGTACAAACAAAAGTCGGATGGACGGAAATGTAGGCGAAAAACAGATTATTCAGCAAGATGCCATGTGTTTGATTGTTTGTTTTATTATGATTTTTAACATAGCTTTTAAAAAAATTTCAGTCATATCGCTATGATGTCTGCAGTGAGGCAGTTTATAATAATGTCTAGCACTGGGGGCATCATGCCGCAGACATATAGCATGATGTCCCACCCAGTGACATTATCCTGACACCAGGCCGACCAGTCCTAACACTAACCTCTTAATGCTGAGCGCCAAGCGAGGCAGCTGTTAACACCATTTTTGTAAGTCTTTGGTATGACTCGGCCGGGGATCGAACCAACGATCCTCCCGCTTCTGCGGCGGACGCTCTAACCACTAGGCCACCGGAGCTGTGACAGATATCATGTGTAGCTACCGAATCTTTAAACGTTTAAATTGATTTCCTTATTATAAACGAAACATACTGAATGCCACTAAACGTCACTATTGCCAAGTTTCTAATAAAGCAATGTAAATTATTGTTAACCCTGTTAGAAACTTACCAACTGTGAGTATGAAGAATGTGAAACATGAATAACACACCTAATTAAGAAAAATAAATGTAACCGTTTTCTTAGACCTATAAACCTATTTTAAACAAGGCATTCAATAAATGTAAACTTGCAATAAAACAATTTGGGAGTGAATAAGAACACGAACAGGAAGATAGCTACTTCGAGATATACGTATAATATAAAATTCTAGATACGCGTAAAATATAAAATTCGAGATGTACATATAATATAGAATTCGAGGTATACGTATAATATGATGTGATATTATCATGGTTCTCATACACACAATACCAGTGATTTAATCGCCTGCGATTTTACACACACTCGTACTCATGACTCTAACAGACAACACCACCCATAAAGTCTAAAACTGTTATTGTCGATATTAAATACATTAGACTCATTTTCAACCTAAAATAATAACAATGTATCATAGAAAATTGTAATAAAAGCAAAAATTAAATAGACATTGCGATTAAGACTGGTCGATGGGTCTGTGGGGGGGGGGGGAGTGAGTGGGAGTTCGTGTAACTAGGGAATTCTTACTGGATTCTACGCGCCTGCGATTTTACACGCACTCGTACTCATGACTCTGACAGACAACACCACCCATAAAGTCTAAAATTGTTATTGTCTATATTAAATACATTAGACTCCTTTACTACCTAAAATAATAACTATGTATCAGACTGGCCTGTGACTTATTGTAAATCCTAAATTAATTTTAACATCAATATATACTTAATCAATAATTATGTATAAGACTAGCCTGTGACTCTGTTGGAGTAGTGATTTGAGTGGGTGTCGATATTGGGTTCATATTGAGCTCTACGTGCTTACGAGTTTCCATCCACTCATTATCACGGCTTTGGCAGAGATTACCGCTATTAATGTGATAAATAAATGTAGCCTGGGTATAATCCTCTTTACTAACATCACCCTCTTTTTTAAGTTTTTCTGTCAGAATAAAAGCTAATGGCACTTAACTTCCAAAATTATTCGAACTGGACTTCAATGAAAGTGAGAATTGCAGATAACAAATGGAACCATTGATGCTATCACTGACATCGAGGGAAACGTGGAGGACCAGACTACAGAGCAGCCCTTCTTAGGGCTATTTAATGTTACAGCCCTTCTTAGGGCTATTTAATGTTCATTGTTGTGATTGTGCTGTACTGTATCTATTTCCCACCCTTTGTACCTCTTGGGAATAGGGGAAGATTAGTGGAACGGTGGGGACACAGGCTCTTTTCTATATAGGAATCGCCTGGATTGGTGTACGCACATGTGTACAGCCTGGTACATCTCTGTGCCTAATACAATCAGTCCCTCTGGAAAGCTGGTGTTGACCCATTCCCCCCCCCCTCTTTTTCCAAATCTCTATGTCTGTTTGTCTGTATGACCCTGTCGGTTTCTTTGTTACATGTTCTTAGATATTGAATTCTCGCAATATCGATTGGTAAGAGAATTCCATTTGACTAACCAAACATCAAATCTCAAAAATGACCATTTCGGATCACACCCAACCAAATTCATAATTTAAACAACCTAACATGAACAAACTTGCATAGTCGCTCTGTCACCCTAGTGTAGGTATTTTGTTTTTTCTTAGGGTGAATTTCCCTCTTCGTGAAGGGATTTTTGCCGGCCAGTAGGATGGTGGTGATTTGTACAGTACACGATGTACTTACTTAGGGGCATAGTGATAAGCGTTAGAAAATTCGTAACTTATATATCTTGACACAATTGCACAGGTGGCTTACACATGATTGGTATAGGGCATCCATTAGTAAAACTGGATTAAATTTGAAATAAATCAAAAGGGATTGCAACCTCATGGACAACACATGCACACACTCACATATATGACCTTACTAGAATATATAAGGTAGTCTTAATCCAGGACTATCAGACCCCCGCAACACAATGTTGCAATAGTAATGAAATACAATAAATAACATTAAAACAATTCACAACACAACATAGTATAGCACTTCCACTTTGACACATGTCCTACGGGGTTGCAATTATAATACCTAAGGTGTGGCTCCTCGCGTTTCTTTGTTTGGGTCCGGGCGTATGTTCGGCTGCCTCTGCGTGTGGGACGACGATGAATTAATAATTTCCGGGATCCTTTCCGCTTTGCCTCTTCCTGCTGACCTGCCGACGAAGTTGATAGGAGTAGGTGTGGATGGGTCTTGCCTACCTAACTCAGGGCTTCCATTTATACCGATAGTTACTTATTAGTAATTCGGTATAACGCCCCAATTGACAAGTGTATTTTTACACATATAAAAAGGGTAAATAAATGTTCAGCGATATGCTGGATATAAAAGTTGCCCAAATGTTCCCAGTGAACGGTGGCAACTTTAAAACACCAATTAGTCAGTCAGATTAATCGTTACAAGGGGCCAAGATCAATCACTCAGAGATCATTCAAATATATTCTTTTTTCTCGTTCTTTCTTACTTTCCTTTCTCTTTATCTAGGATATATTTAAACGTACAAGTAAATGATACATTGATTTTAAGTTAATTTGTCTTGTTTAAATCAGAAGGGACTCGGTTACCACTAGCTGTGCAATAACTGTGATCACAAGTGTGGTCCAAACTAGATCATTATAGGTTGCATAGTAATCGCTGGTAAATTACACGTGTCTATTAATATCTCTCATTTAAGCAGATAGAAAGGGATTTCAGGACTGTTGATTAATACAAATTTATATGAACGACTCTTTAATATTTACCAAAAATAATTTACTATAAAATGCAAGCATGCATATATAATTTAATGATGGCTATCATTCTATTTAAAAGTCGTGGTCAATAAGTCATAGAAAATCGGTCTCTTGCTACTAAATGCATATGTTATGACAATAGTCCACACCAAGTACCTAATACCGCACTTTTCTAGTCTAGTTGTTTCTTGTCACAACGCGGAGTAGCATGTGGTGCTTGATAATATTTTGTTGCACTTCCGGAGAGTGACTGAATTTATTTCCTCCTTACGAGAGTGAAACATATATACATTCATGTATCCATAAGCTAATGCAAACTGTAGTATCTTTATTAGGATAACAAACATAGTACAAAAATCAAGAAAGTGTGGACAAATAATAACACTAGTTGAATGTAATCCAGATTTGAGCTAATAATAGAATGGTCGAATATAATCCAAATTTGGACTAATAGGCCTCATAGGATTGGTCGAATGTAATCCAGATTTGGACTAGTAATACATGTATAACTAATTGAGAATGTAATCCAGATTTGGACTAATAATATAACTAGTTGAATGTATTCCAGATTTGGACTAATACTATAACTAGTTGAGAATGTAATCCAGATTTGGACTAGTAATATAACTAGTTGAGAATGTAATCCAGATTTGGATTAATAATATAACTAGTTGAATGTAATCCAGATTTGGATTATTAATATAACTAGTTGAATGTAATCCAGATTTGGAAAAATAATATAACTAGTTGAGAATGTAATCCAGATTTGGACTAATACTATATAACTAGTTGAGAATGTAATCCAGATTTGGACTAATAATACAACTAGTTGAGAATGTAATCCAGATTTGGACTAATAATATAACTAGTTGAATGTAATCCAGATTTGGACTAATAATATAACTAGTTGAATATAATCCAAATTTTGGACTAATAGGCCTCATAGGATTGGTCGAATGTAATCCAGATTTGGACTAGTAATACATGTATAACTAATTGAGAATGTAATCCAGATTTGGACTAATACTATAACTAGTTGAGTGTAATCCAGATTTGGACTAATACTATAACTAGTTGTGAATGTAATCCAGATTTGGACTAATAATATAACTAGTTGAATGTAATCCAGATTTGGATTAATAATATAACTAGTTGAATGTAATCCAGATTTGGACTAATAATATAACTAGTTGAGAATGTAATCCAGATTTGGACTAGTAATACATGTATAACTAATTGAGAATGTAATCCAGATTTGGACTAATACTATAACTAGTTGAGTGTAATCCAGATTTGGACTAATACTATAACTAGTTGAGAATGTAATCCAGATTTGGACTAATACTATAACTAGTTGAGTGTAATCCAGATTTGGACTAATAGTATAACTAGTTGAGAATGTAATCCAGATATGGACTAATAATATAACTAGTTGAGAATGTAATCCAGATTTGGACTAGTAATACATGTATAACTAATTGAGAATGTAATCCAGAATTTGGACTAATACTATAACTAGTTGAGTGTAATCCAGATTTGGACTAATACTATAACTAGTTGAGTGTAATCCAGATTTGGACTAATACTATAACTAGTTGAATGTAATCCAGATTTGGACTAATAATATAACTAGTTGAATGTAATCCAGATTTGGATTAATAATATAACTAGTTGAATGTAATCCAGATTTGGACTAATAATATAACTAGTTGAGAATGTAATCCAGATTTGGACTAATAATATAACTAGTTGAGAATGTAATCCAGGTTTGGACTAATAATATAACTAGTTGAGAATGTAATCCAGATTTAGACTAATATGCATAATAGCACTAGTCGAATGCAATCCAGATTTGGTTTGATAAAAGAATGTTCGAATGCAATCCAGATTTGGACTAATGATACATTAATATGTCTATCTGGCACATTCATTATTGAGACTAATTTTTATTTCTTGGATAATAAGTGGTATGTCATTAAATACCAACATGATTTAGATATATTATCTCGATGACAATTGGTCGATATAAACGTAAATGAGAATAGTATATACTTTCGATTATATTATTATATCGATTATATGTAACTAGAATATTTATCTGACTCCCAATAGTATCGGAAAATCAGTTATTACATTATTGATCAAGACAGAATAAACAATTCTCAGTTGATCTGCATAATTATCTTCATCGATACCTAATTTCTGCTAAGAGATAAATTTCGGTATAAGTGGTGAATAGAACATGACATATGTTTTGCTTACAGAACAGGAAAGCATGAAGCATCATGTCCCATCCAGTCACGATATCTTGACACCATTTTGACTAGTTATAACTTTAACCTCTAAACGCTGAGCGCCAAGCGAGGCAGTTGATAGGACCATTTTGATAAGTCTTTGATATCACTGGGCCGAGATTCGAACCGGCGATCTCCTGCACCAGAGGTGGACACTCTAAGCACTTAGGAGGCCGGAGTTGTGATATGTTCTGCTTAAAGCTGATCATATGCAAAAACTAAATGTATTATGAGCGTTTCGAATCAAAACAATGATTTGCACATGTGTATAAAATGTTGTCTTAAGAATTTTCTTCATTACGGTTTTATCTAGAAAACTATCATAAAATCACAACTATTCTGAAAATCCATAGTTTAAAAAAATTTTACTATATCAAATGTGAATGCATGTTGCAGAGATGGGATCTCAAAAAAAGATATAACGGGTTTTATAAATACATTGTTTGAATAATGGGATGCCCAATGAAAAGACAGCAGTACTCAGAACACAGGTTTATAACATTGATTATTGATTGTCTCTGTTGATTAATTGCCAAGGATGCACAACGTACATTTTCTTCTGGGAAAACTTTGCATGAATTTGCACAGAATATTGGGATTGTTTCTAGATGAAGGAAGTAAAGCATTCAATCTCTTTATTCAGGTTAGCTAAAACTAGATGCTAGTATGTCAGACAAAATAATAAATAGTTTCATTTTAAATGAATACATCGTTGTATATGAATTCATTGAAAATTACTTCCTTGCAAGCAGTTTTAAATCGTAAAGTGTTCATTCAACTGTATACAATAGTAAATTATATACCATAGAGTAGCACCTTTTAGTGAAATGAGACCCATTGGCCCATTCCGGTTCCCAGTCCCTTAAGCCCATCTATATACTCCATGACTTTTTCCCCATTGACAATGTTTACAAACACCTGCATCAGCGATTTTAACCCGTGTGAGCACCAAACAAATTTCGAAATCGATTCCCATTCGGATCAATACATCCGCTGTTATATCACAGAAAGATCGATTTACTTTACTGTTACTGTCTGCCGATCAGTTACCTGTTTGGGATCCCGAGCGCCCCCGGTTTCTATATCTGTGCAAGATGTAGTCGGTGGTTTTCCATACCAACCAACACCACAACCTTTTGAGCTTCTATGGCGAGTTTTTCTTGATTTGAGAAAATGTCCACAAGTTAGCCCGTGGCGACATAAGCAACAACACGGATTGTAAATTCAAGATAAGCTGCTTTGATGGCAAACTTTATCAGATCAACATTAGTGTTGAGTCGGTTGGCTGGGGGTGTCGACTGCATTTCCAGTACGATCAATCTTAGTTTCTAGGTGGCAATACAAAATCAGACTGTCTGGTTTCCGCGAATTCATCCAATAATTCAAAGAAAAAGATATTCATGTAATGTGACATCCATCCGAATTTTCAACGGCTGCATTTAATAAAACTTTGGTACTAGTCGACGGACGCTGGTTATCCGGGTTAAAAAGTCAATAACTTCACGTGGCGGTGCAAATCCGTATGATTCAAAATAAAATAGATTCCGTGATGTAACTGCATACGCTACGAAATGATCCCCAGGTAATGTCCATGAATCCAGTAAACGATCCGGGATCTCACGCGTGTAGAATCAGCGTCATAAGTTAATGTCACATAAAGACACCTCCTAAATGCATAACTGACTTTGTCGTCGCAATTAAATTAAATTGAGCAAACTGTGCATCCCCAACCGAAGACCTTTTACAGTCATTTTGGTTAATAAAATAACTTTGTCTGTATATATTGTGCGAGTCGTCCACAGTAGTCGACGACCTTTTCCGTTTTCTTGTGTGTCTACGAGACACTATGCATCAACCGATATAGTTTTACAGAGCCATTCCAGATGGTGTTCCGACGGCCCCTAATTTGGATGCTTTTGACAACCAGCATAGGAAGCAGTAGCCACAAACAGCACTAAAGTTTCCGCGAGAAATGGAAATTTCCTCCGATTTGATAGTATTAAAGCCACTAATGTGTTGTTTTGTTTGTCCGCCTTGAACTGATCAAGTTGCGCTCATACTTTCCACATAAGGACAATACCATGTTACTTGGGAGGGGGGAACATTTTTAGTGTGAATCCAGTCGTTTCGTATTCCGCTCATTATTTTTGCATGTGTCTTTTAATAACAGAGTCTTGTCAAAGGAAAGTACAGCGATGCATCAATAACCGTTGTCGGGAACCATTCCTACATTTCAGTAGTGAATGTTTGAACAAGCTCAGGGGTTCAAATGAAAAGTAATAAATAGGCTACAATACGGTAAAGTCTTTTGAAACATCTACAGACATGTATAATTAGTTTAGTTTCGATCCATATATGGCCATAGCTTGTGAAGTGGACGTGGAACATGATTGTTTGTGAAGTCAAGCAAAATTTCTTCAGAGGGTTACTGATGTTCATTTAAGTCAAAGAGACTTCAGACAATCTTAAATGGTCCAATATCATCGCACTGTTGTCTATTAGCCGTTTACCCAGTCCTTAATTTGAAATACTATGAATACGCTTTTAATGTGCGTTTTAACAATGTAACTTTTATGTTGGTAATTATTAGCCATGAAAACTCTACCTAAACACCGCTCAGGTGTGATTTGGTTATGAGTCTCATCATTGACAGTGTTGACGTGTAAAAATGAAAACAAACATGATTATGTGGTTTAGATGGAATTAGTACAGTCACCCACAATGTTACTGTTGACAACTCAACTTTGCTGCCAGCAATAGCATCAGTATGCCAGATTACATTATCAGAGATCACCTGAGATCTGAGCTTTTCAATATAATCAACGACTCGCATGGTAACTTATTTGGCGATGAGTTCAACGCGTGAGGTCATAGCTCGTTCAGTCTTATGAGTGCATGTGTACATCATTTAGACCATTCTCGTAATATGTTGCGCAAAAGATTATTTTTTTTCTAGACTTGAAAACACGCACAGATAATCCCATGGCCAAATAAGACTTAAGTTATTCAATCAGGTTCATCTCTAATATAAAGTTGTAGTATTATGGTCTGCGCGCGGTGATCCAATACTTGTTCTTCCTGATCGTCAATGGTGCAACAAAGGTGCGTCAAGCTGGTATTGTGGCATGAAAGAAATATAGGCGCTATGGGACTAATTGACTGCGGCTCATTCAGGTCCCCAATCGGAGTGAACCTAAAGAATATGTATATCTCAGAAGCAACGTTTCAAGCACCTAAATCGGACGGTAGCTTTCGCTGCCGGATATCAGGCCAACTCAAATAAACGCCTAAGTATGCTAGTGCGATTTCGAATGTGCAGGAATCCTCATCTTAGATTGGTGTAGACTCAATTCTGATTCTGGTTTCGAAGACGAAAAAATGATACTCGATGTACGCTCGGGGTTGTATTTACCACACCGTTGCACTGCAGAGTTGATTTCACGTAGTATAGGAAGAACCTCAGAACTCCTCATCGGGTAGATAAATGTCTTTAACGAATTCATCCATTAACGCGTGTTTACTGTCGGCTAGCAGCCGCTGACAAATCATTGCGTCCTCATTGATGTCTTCGGGCGTGTCCTTGCTGATACGAACTGATCACAAAAGTGTTTACAGTCGATCTACAAGTTCGTGTGGTCTAACGGTGCACCAAGGCATTCTCTTTTCTTTAATTCTTTTATTCTTTAGCTGTCTGTAAGTTTTTTAGATTCTTTCTGGCACCTGGCATTATCTTCATTTCGAGTGATTTCGTGCTCAGGTGGACGGTCGGGCAAATTTTGTAATGAGACCTCCCGAAATTGTATTTGCGTAATGCAAATATCTTGAAGATCTTTTCGACGCGTGACAATTTCATTTTTCAACGTGGGTTTAATTTGTGCTGGCTTCTTTCAAGGTTATTCGTATGTAACTTCAGGTGGACATTTGTACAGTCAAAACGTTTTCTGGATGACGTATTTGGCAGTCTGCTCTGTGCTGGAAGGCCCTTTTTAGAGTTTGTAAATGCTTATGTGTGTGCTCTGTGCAAGAGAAAATATTCTGGTTCTGGTTCAAGTATTTCATTATGATATTCCCAAGGCTTGTGAGAGCCTTGTTGATACCCAGGAACCTGCCTGAAAATACACTTGGGCAATAGTTTGTCCATGGCTACAGCAGATGATCTAGCTCCTACATGTATCACTAGGTCACGCCAGTTTTGGAATCTGGTATGAGCGGTACGTACATAATTTTCAAAATCCTCTGACGTTATTGTTGATTAACTGATTGTTGTGGTATTTTAAGTATTGACTGGTGGACGAGTAGATGTGGCCTATAAGTATTTTTAAGTGCCATTCTTGCGTCTTCGTCAAGTACACGGGTGCATTTAGTAATCATAACAACGATGTCTACGAGTTCTCTTATGTCTTTGTGAACTTTATCAAGATTCTTGGTCAATCGTCCGATAGTCTCTGGGGTTGCGTCTATTGATTTTGCAGTCCCAACAACAGGAACCAATTTCGCCTTTGTTCTTATAATCGCTTACACTTATTCCGTGGTTTTGCTTCATCATCGGTTCAAGCATTTATTCAATGCCTGTGCGAGAACTTCCATTTCGTTCTGTCGCGACTGAAGCGTATCTTTGACATCTTTGCCGCCGGCTATACCATTGCTGATGAAATCCAAAAGTAGGCGGGCAGCTTGTAATGCTAATCAGCATACACTGTTATGGTATAACTGACATGTTTTGGCAGTCACGTACAACCGCTCCCACGTCAACCAACAATCATTGTTTTCCAAAACACAACATTATTCATACACTTGATGTTAGAAGCGACATGCTCCGATGCGTAGTCAGGTGTGTATTCAGATTAATCCAAGCACTCTGGCGTAACCATAGCACACGTTAGACTCTCAGGACATCCTTCTCCAGCTGCAGATACAACTGCAAATTATGCACATGGACAGAATATTTTTTCTTGCGCAGATTCGGTACAAACTTGATGCATCCTGTAAAATCATCGATTGGGTGACAAACACTCCCAGGGCACCAATGACGCTTCTTGGATCAGTGGATAATCAGTTCTGGGTGTTGTGCAGCTCGACTAGATACTCCAGGTGAACGTCAAGGAAGTGTTCCTTGTCTCTATTTCTGTTGTACTCATGTATGTGTTTATGTTTGTCTACATACGTCGTATTGATTCATTTAAACCTCCCTAATGCCATTGGTTGCATCATTACTAATTCATCGAGGTTATTGGTATTAAGGTATACTATATGTTTGTTTGGGGCTGCAGGTCGTATCCATTTACAGTTGTATTGTTTGTACGATCGTATTAATGACTTTACATCCATATATCGCAGATGCGCGTTGATATCAATGAATAGTTCCAACTTGACTCTGGTTATTGACAGCCATGCGTCCCAAGCCATTCCGGCGACCAGAAGTATTGCGCGGGATGGAGCACGTGTCTGTTTAACAAAACGATATGAGACGTTCGCGACATGCAACATATTCAAGCGCAGATATAAATCCTAATCATCGCCAAGATATTTTCAATGGAATACATTATGCGTGTCAATCGGTAAAACTTTCGACATTGCTCAAATATTCGCGGTAATTCTCGAATATTATGTTCTCACACAGAAAGAGGCTCCTTTACAGTTACACTATAATGTGTATACTATATATGTATTTCTATTTCTTCTTCTTCTTCTTTTGAAAATTAAACAAAACCTATTTCAGAATTGAAAGCTGAAGTCAAAATATCTTCAACAATGTCTGACGTATAATATCGAGACGCAAGAAACATATTTATATGTATTACATACTTAAGTGTTAAATACAAATACTTACGGCGAAATAATGTATATATTATTATCATTCCTATATTTTATATAACCCTATTGTAACTAGCGCGGTCTTATGTTAAGAGGGTGGTTAAAAGGATAGATTCTACTGCTACTGTATCCTTCAAACATTACAGAGCCCTCTGCTGCGATACAAGCCTCGAGTTGACTTTTTTTGTCTTGGTGCAGCAGGTGAAAGTTTCTTTGACATTCTCAACTGAAGCTTAAGTTCTATCAGTTTCGAACGCGCCTGGACTTGAAATTTGTCCCGATAAATGCCCCAATCTTTTAGTTTAGGTCTTGTTGTGTTTAATTAGGATTTGGTGTATTCAGCTCAAACGGCAAGCGATATATCACATTTGAAATATCAGCCGTACGCTTTTTGACGTATTCGACGGAGTTGCGGTTCTAATTGGCCAACGCGGCATGATCAGTCAAATGTCATGTTGAATTTAAGGATCGAGAAAACTACAAAACGTTGCATACGCTTGAACACAAGCTTTTTCGATTAAACGCAGTATGCAAAAAGAACGAATTTTCATACTGACTTGACTAGGGTTTGTGTTCTGTGTACATGTAGTTTATTTAACAGTTTATGACCATTAACACTATCGTTTATTACTATAATGCTAATTCTATTTGTATGCTTCGTCCAGGCAATGAAAGTGGAACGTATTGTTAAACTCGTCTGCTTATCATCCATTGAAAACACTTCAGCTAAGTTTTGCATTTTTGTCTGCTTGGTGAATACAATTAGGTCACAGTGCTGGCATACGTGTTTCATCAACCCATTTCTAGTTCTGATGTTAATAATTTCTGTGCACATAAATTTGTAATACTTCATAAATGACTTTGTAAAGTGGTCTCCTTGTCATGAATTAATGTTGATTCCCTAGCATGCATCATCCAAGTCTTCACAGATAGCATACAGGTGTTCCCATTAATGCTTAATATTTGTGTACAATCAGAACCGTGCTTTTCAAGTTGATGAATTTTCAGGTATTATACATGAAATACGATCTCTAATATATTAATAGAAGTACAAAACAGAAGCAAAATCATAATTGTATCGTTACATCAGGGACGTTATCTGATGCTTTAGAGTCAACTTTTCATGGTATTCCATTTCCATCAAAGAAAATTTTGTATCCAAAACCATTAGAAACCAGTTTCCACGCTAATGACTTCGCATCACACTGCTCAATATAGTACAACTGTTATAATTATTTCTGTTGTAGATTTATTGTGGGCTTTTTTTTCAGTTCATGCAAGGTTTTTTTGAAAGTCATTCCCGAGTGAACTGGCAAACGTGTGGAACAACAAACCGAACTGTATCGTGGTTTCACATGGCCAGTAATCAAACACGCAATCATTTTACGTAAATTCCACAAAAGGAATATTTTCAACATTAAGCATGCTGTCGTGCACGTCCATTACAACAATTAAGCACAATCGATGTTACGAAACGGAACAACTTAAACCATCAGTAGCCTTTCTTATCCTTTCGGTTAAAAAGTAACAATGACATAATAATAATAATAATAATAATAATAATAATAATAATAATAATATCAATAAGATTTTGTTTCTTTGATTAGGATTTTTGACGTAGTTTTAACAATTTTTCAGTCATATCGCTACGATGTCATCAGTAAGGCAGATTATAGCGATGTCTAGCACTGGGGCATCATGCCGCGTCATACCAAAGACTTACAAATTGGTACTAACAGCTGCCTTGCTTGACGCTCAGCATTAAGAGGTTAGTGTTATGACTGGTCGGTCTGGTGTCAGGATAATTTGACGGACATCATGCTACAAAAAGGAAATACAATTCGATTTGTTGTGTTTTTGTTTTCCAAAAGGGCAATATGGCAGACATCATGCAGACATATAGCAGTCATATTATCCTGACACCAGGCCGACCAGTCCTAACACTAACCTCTTAATGCTGAGCATCAAGCAAGGCAGCTGTTAGTACCATTTTGTAAATCTTTGGTACGACACGGCTGGGGATCAAACCCACGACCTCCCGCTTCCGCGGTGGACGCTCTAACCCCTAGGACACCCCGGAGCGGTTATAATTAGGGCATAACCGACTTTTGATCCGGAAATCGGATTCCACCGGATAGTATGAAATTCCGATTAATCAGAGTCAGACAAGGCAGGAACGACCGATTCGGATAATAAAAATAATAAAGTTGAATTTCTATAGCACCATGTCTAACACTGCGTGTCATTCGATAGTGCGTTAATAAAGTTAAATAAGAAGTCAGAAAAGTCCAATAAGGTCAACACAACCACGCTGTGAGACAATCTATTTAAACTGGCGGGTGAAAACCGGAAATGAAGCCGGATATGGTAAAGTACTAAGTAACATGCTAGACACGACAAAACCAGGTACCAGAAACCCGGAAACGGAAGATGACATTTTTTAGAAGAAAAAAATACGGATTTAGCATTTCCGAATAATTGAATCATATCCGGAATCGGAAAAATTTCATGCTCAAAATCCGGAATCGGAAATCGGTAGAAAAATGCTAATCGGTTATGCCCTAGTTATTATAATAATAATAATAATAATAATAATAATAAGAAGAAGAAGAAGAAGAAGAAGAAGAAGAAGAAGAAGAAGGAGGAGGAGGAGGAAGCAGAATATGAAGATGAAGAAAAAAAAAAGAAGAAGAAGACAATAAGACCATTTCGTCTTTTAACTGTCAAGTTTTGAAACAATCTCCGATATTCTTGAGCAACAAGATTTTTAAGTGGGCCACTTCAATATCGGCACTGTTTTTATTAATCACAAAATATATGTCACTAGAAGACATCTGTTGAAACACATTTGCTGATATGACCATTCATTCAGGATAAGCTGTGCCTATATTTTCAATGTTTGTTGTGGCGGCCATATATGAGGTTAGATCATCATTTTTACTTTGGACCAACTAGATATCATAATTAGTGTTATGGCAAAACAATATGCCAATTTTACTTTCCCTTTAGTAATACCAATAACAAGGTCTTCAAGATGGTTACCGTGGTAGCCATGATGGATGTCAAATAGACACCATTTTCATTTAGTCATCTGATGGGAAACCAGGAGGATTTACGAAAAGATTCTCATGATGACCATTTTAGCGGCATATAAGATCAGCATTGTTTATTTTCAGGGTCAACTACACATCGTAAGTCTTCCGGTGAAAATAACATGCTGATATAATTTTCTGTCCAGGCGATGTAGTAGTAACAAGTTTTCCAAAAGGACAATATGGCAGACATATTGAATGTCAAACTGAAATGAACGTAAATACAGGTGGAATAAAAACATGCTATTCAAGTTAGCCTCTGGGGTGTCAATATCAGATGTCTCAGTGGCACCATTTATATTTAAGACCAGTTTGACTTCATAAGAAGTCCTCAAGTGAAAATCCCGTGTCCATATTTCTGTTCAGGGAGATAAGCAGAAGTAAAGGTTTCAAATGGCAGCCGTTGCGGCCATATTGTACGTCAGCTCGGCACCATTTTCCTTTAAACATTAAGTCTTCTGGTAAAATCCCCCATGCCAATATGAGTTTCCACTGAGGAGTAGTGATAATATTTATCACGCAAAGGATTTGTTCTTGTAGGCTTCAACGCTATTTTTCAGACAAGATAGGCTATACATGGAGACCAGTATAAACGGTGAAGGAATATGAACTGGGGAAACCCCAGGAAAGAACCACCGACCCACGAGAAGCTACTGGCAAGCTTTCTCACATGCCCAGATTGGCAGGACCAGAGACTCAAACCCATGCAGACAGAAGTGAGATGGCAATTATCAATAATTGTAAGCACTTTAGACCACCCAAGGCCTCATACAGTGGAAACGGTTACTAATAACATCTTCCAAGAACACTTCCAAGGCTGACACCGCTGTCCTAATGGGGTACTAATCCATGGCATTTCATATTCTATCACTGTCATTTTGCAATCCTACCTAGTCCTATAATGACAAGTTTGTATCAAAATTGGATAAGAGCAGATACAGAAGATGTTGAAAAATTGATAAAGAGTACAAAGAAACACTTGTAAGCACAAGATTTGTATTGGTATTTTTATTTCTTGTACAAATCTATATTAAAAAAATACAGGAGCTCTTACGAAAAACATACTGCCAAATAAATGCTATCAATTACTTCAAAGCTGACTACATTTTCATCAATTACGATATTACCTTGTCTTAGCATATTAGAAGTTTTTAAAAATAATAATAAATGGAATAGGGTTAACAACTGAAAATGCATCAAACTGAAATAAAGATGTGACTCAAGTGAAAAAATAGGTCACAATTACCTAGGATAGGTACGATCAGTTCCTTTTCAGGAGATGCATACAAATATAAATTTTCATCAGTGTCAGTAAAGTATGGGAATATATACTGCAGGTGTAACAGATGCATAACAGAAATAAAACAAGTCACTCAAGAGGAAGTTAAGAGAGTGACTTACTTTTGGTATGGCCAAGTTATTCTTCCTGTGATATATCCTCATGTCAATCTTTATAGGTCAAAGTTAAATGGGGTCCAAAATATTGCAAGTGTAACACTCCATAAGAAGCCAACATATACTAAACTTTGATGTCTAAGTGAAATCTAAAGATGTAAACATCATTTAATCATCAAAACTAGATCATAGTAACCTGCTTTTAAAATGGCTGTTACTCTCCTTCAGATGCAACACCAGACCAATTTTAATAACTGTAGGTCAGATAAGGTCAAGGATATTGAGGACATGAATAGTCACTAAAGTATGAATCTTATATCACAGTGACCTGTTTTTAGTATGATCTGGTGAAACACCTTAAAATGCATCTGCATGCCAATTATTCACAAGTGTAGATGGAACAGGGTGTATGATATTAAGAGCATAAGAAACACTCAGTTAAAAATACTCAAGTCGCCTAAATGAACATCACGGTGACTTAATTTTGCATCTTTGGTTTAAATATTTTATGATACATTCACATGCTTATTTTCAAAAGTATATGCAAATGAAGGTTTAAGATATTAAGGTTATAACTAAGAAATAGCTTAAAAGACACAATTCACTTAAACATTGGCCTAGTTTCTGTATGAATCACAAACCATGAGACCATATTCCAATTTTTTCAATGGGGGTAACATTGACCTAGTTTCTGTATGAATCACAAACCCTGAGACCATATTCCAATTTTTTCAATAAATGTAAATCAGGGTCCATTATAGTAAGGATATAATAAATTGACAGCTCTAAATACAAAAATTCATTCATGCACTAAAGTGGGGCACAGTGACCTACATTTTGCATGGCAGAGCTTATTAATCTTGATAAGACGCATCCATATACATATACCAATGTTCATGCTTATGTGGAATAGGGACTAAGATAATGAGGTTGTAATGAACAGATAACTGAAAATGCAAAAGACAGTAAGCAAAATGAACTTAAGCAATCTACTTTTTGTATGTTTAAGTTACCCTTGCTGAAATGTATCCATATAGCATATCCCATTAGCACTGGTACAATAGAGTCCAAGATATTTGCTAAGTAATTAATAAATAGCTGAGGAAAAAAAACTCAAGCATGATCACAGTGACCTGGATTTTGGTATGGATCAGTAACAGCATTCTTCTTTCTGATATGCATTCATACACTAATTTACATGAGTGTATGTCAAGTTTGTGTGTGTTATTTCGATTTTTAACATAGATTTAAAAAAAGTTTTAGTCATACTGCTACGATGTCTGCAGTTTGGCAGTTTATAGTGATGTCTAGCACAGGGGTCACAGACATGTAGCATGATGTCCCACCCAGTCACATTATCCTAACACTAGGCTGACCAGTCCTAACACATATCTCTTAATGCTGAGTGGATAGTGTGGATATGTCATATAGGGTCTGAGATATTTAGGACACAATTAACAAGTAACTGAAAATATAAGTCAATGAAGTGTGAAAATTCAGTCACTGATCAGGTGTTATGGTTAAGTTACACTAATTTCTGATATGCATTCACCTACTAATTTTAACATGTGTTGAGGAAGAAATGTCTTTGACATCAAAGGCATAACAAAAGTAAGAAACAAATTAACACACAATCTGTACAAATGAACACTCAAATAGTAAAATGTTATATCACCTCCCAACTCTGTTGGCAAGAGGATGGATACAAAAAGCCTGTTTACTATTTTAAAACATCAAAGAATAAAAAGCTCTGACCTTCAAAACAGCAGGAATTCAAACACAATTATCACACAAAAGCAGTGCTCATCTTAAATTATTTATAAATCTGGATATTTTAAACTTTTGCATTGTATACTATTTCCATATAACATTACGCCTGCATGCTCTTCAGACTTAACTTATATTTTCCAAAGTACAAGTTGCTGTTACAGTGCGAAACCAAATCCTGATTTTCCACAGATACACCAGCAGTTCAGGGTGTTTGTTCTAGAGTGTAAATTCAAGTCCGTAATGTCAATATAGACTTGATGGCATTGTAGATCTTGAGAGATATACATAGGTAATAAGTTTAGGTCCAATGTATACATTTGGACGACTGTGTAATATCTGCATAGGATGCTGCCTGCAGTATGAAACACCCATTCTAACTGGTTTTCACATTCCCGTCTTTGGTAAAAATACCTTATTAGAGACTATAGCATTCATGTATATGACTATAGGCATTCATGTATATGACTATAGGCATTCATGTATATGACTATAGGTATTCATGTATATGACTATAGCATTCATGTATATGACTATAGGCATTCATGTATATGACTATAGGCATTCATGTATATGACTATAGCATTCATGTAAATGACTATTCAATAATATCACATGATTGCTATTTCATATACTGTAAACTGCTATGGAAAACAACTGGGTCAGATTCGGCTTTAACTATAGAGGTGGCAGGTTTTGTTCAACACTTTTTTTAGCCTAAATGCTTAGATTTGTACTCCAAAAATGTAGGTGACACTGATTTGGATATTTGAATGATCATTAATGTTTGGTCAAGCCACTTCACTGACTTGACAGTGAATGAATTATCTCAAGATTATAAATATTATAAAGCATACAGAATTCTGGTGAAAAATAATTATACAGCTATAAGGATCAGATTTTAATCATAATCTTGTCTACAGATAACAAATATGTATACAATAGTAACAATTAAAATTCATGTGAAAACTTAATACATAGTACATGTATATTGCTCTAAATATTACAAGTCAGTCTATTCATAACAGATGTTTTACCTATATCGCACAGCATTTGGTGGTATCGGCAAATGTACATTGACAGCCTACATCATCACAGACACTAAGAGATAATGGGCTTAATAACATTATAACCTCTAGACATATGAAATATAGCATAATCAACAATTGTATCGCACACTCTCTGAAGTTTTTAGTAGTTCCAAGTTGCCATTGCAAATGTTCATCACAATACAAATAAAAATCTAAAGCAATCTTCACCTATTAAATGTTGTTCCCTGTGAATGGGCATACAAGACAAAAATTAATTCTTTTCCATTATATAAAAGTAAAGGTAAAGGAGGTGATTAGCCACTACAATTGAGAGTTCACATGAAATGCATGCAGTGACAAACAGTGTATTATTACAAGCATGATTCATGCATAAGTAATTACCCTGATTAGCCATTACAATAGAGATTCATAAAAAATGCATGCAGTGACAGCCAGTGCAACCATTATTACAAGCAGGGTTCGTGCATGAGTAATTACCCTGATTAGCCACTACAATTGACATTTCACATGAAATATATACAGTCCATTCAAACAGCTACTCATTCTCAAGTATGTAGAATACATAATTAAGCTGTTCAGAGGAATATATCATGCAATTTATAGTAATTATGGTTCATTGTAACATTCTGTTTATTACACTATGTATTTGGTTCCATTACCCATACATTTTCATTCATTATAATTCATTATATCATGTATTTTAACCTATTACACCATGTATTTTAATGTATTTACATCAATTACACCATGAATTCTGGTCAATTACCTCATGAATTTTAATTCATTACACCATATATTTAAATCTGTTACACCATGTATTTAAATCTATTACATGATGTATTTAAATTCATTACACCATGTATTTTAAATTCATTACACCATGTGTTTTGATTCATTACACCATGTATTTTAAATTCATTACACCATGTGTTTTGATTCATTACACCATGTATTTTAAATTCATTACACCATGTGTTTTGATTCATTACACCATGTATTTTAAATTCATTACACCATGTGTTTTGATTCATTACACCAAGTATTTTGGTCAATTATCACACAAATTTTGATTCATTACACCACTAAGTTCAGTGCAACATACACTAAGTGCAATGCATTCAAAATGAATCCAAAAGCTCCACCCTTTATCACTATCAAACTACATTCATGTAGCACAAAATATCTAATCTGTTGAAGAACATAGCCATACAAACAGATCTGAATTTTGTTAAACTTAACTACACTGTATGACAGTGGAATCAAAGATTTCAATTAAATTAAATCCAAAAGTGCAATAATCTAACAGCTTTATTAAATGGTGCAAACATTAAATCAGGTAATCCATGTATGCACATAAATACACTTTCATTTACAGAAAACTCAACCACTTGGCAATGTCTTTTTCACAAGGAATCTACATAGCTAGCAAGGTTTTCATTGAATATGTCCCAAAAAGTGAACAAAAATTTAAGAGAATATACAAAAACCACTTCCTCTGTCGCCTGTATCAAATAGCATGCTATTTTTGCCTGGGATGTTCAGTGTTCCATGAAAAAAACTATAAAAATTTTACAAAATCATGAAATTAAACTGCAAAGACATCCAATGACCAGAATTTTAATATTTAGTACAGCAAAAAAAAATATATGACTTGGCATACATGACTGCTCATTAGGGACCTTCTCATTAACCTGTTTAAGATTTTACATTTATTTTAACACAGTTACTGTTAGTTGTGATAACTGAACCACATCTCATTAATTGCCAATTAGTCTATACTATAACTGAACCATATCTCATTAGAACTAATTGCAAATTAGTCTATACTAAAACTGAGCAAATATTGGATGCATTCTGCAGGAATATAAAACTGTCATGAAGATTAAAGCCAGTTTCAAATTAAGAGTTTCAATTTCCATGATACAATATTAAAGAATTAATTTGTATTATGTAATAATTATCTTTATAATTAGCCATACCAAAACCTGATCTGTATATAGTCTTTCAATTTGTGCACCTGAAGAATTTAACATGAAAAGATCAATCACATTTGATTTAAGATAAATGCTTCTAATCTTTACCTTTCCTAGTAACATTTCAGGACAGTGACCATTCTCTTACAAGGTCACCCTTTCTGCAGGAATTGGGTCTTTGATTTAATTTGAATTATTTTCCTTTTTTTCTTCTAAACCAAGAATCTCCAACATTTTATTCCTTTACTGGAAATTTGTAGTTATTACATGAAATGCTCAGTGTTTATAAAGAAAATGAGTCTGTCACAGTCAAAGATGCTAGCAAAATTGTGCTTGTCAGGTCAGATAGATTGACCTATGGAAAAATATGCATGTCCAAATCAAGCTGCCTAGTCTACTTCAAGCATAATAACATGGCATATTTTTTTAATTGAGGTACATTTTTGTATTAGTAACTACAGCTACAGCAAATGAATACAAATAAACACCTATCCGACAACAAATTGATGGCAAAGGTTAAATGGATGAGTCTAAATCTCGTGTGAAGAGGTTTTAATGCACAAGATGTATGATAAAAAAGTAAAAGTTCATGATACTTCTCCCCCTTGGGGTCCAAAAACACAGACCACAATATAAGCAAGAGCACAAGTTACCCAGGGATGTCTGAAAACTTAAGGGAGGCTGCCCCAACTGGTTATTGACAGTTCGTAGATAGAGGGTAAGATGTTAAATGATTTAATACTTGTTATATATTCACAATGGGAATAACTGTTAATAAAATACTTATTATAATATAGTTGTTTCATTTTTTTAATTAAAATTACCTTTTTTTTCAAGATAACCAACCTCTGAAAGATTTATTAAAAACATCTACTCCAATAAGTTTTGACACATGTCATTGCTTTTTGTATGGGAATGTGGACATATTCTATTGTTGTTGTTGATTAACAACAAACAAGATTTCCTTTATTCAAAAACTAGGGACTTGTAACTTTGAAACAATATCCTTCAACAATGAAACTCAACATTTAACAAAAAAATATTCTTGTATTAGTAAAATATTGCTGCCATGATTTAAAATAGTGAAATTTCTGCTCATCCTTTAGCAAACCTCTGAGTGCAAAATGGGGAATTTTAATTTCATTGCAAACTCTGCAACTTGCTTCTCCATAATGAACAACATCTGTGAAACAAAGCTTTTATTGCAGTTAGTACTTTTTTCACTTGCTTCTCTTGCTATCACTGAATGCAAATAAGTAGGATAAACCGCTGATTAATCTTAGATCCTGAAATTATGTTGATGTTGTATGTTTTAACAACATTTTTCAACACATGATAGGCTATACATGGCGGCCAGTAATAATTGTGGAGGAAGAATCCCATTAAAAACCCCTGAAAGAACCACTGACCCACAAGAAGCTACTAACAAGCTCTCTCACGTATCCACCTGGCCGAATCTGAGACTCAAATTGAGGTGAGATGGCAGTGATCTGTAACAGAGAGCGCCTTAGACCACTCATCCACTCGGGGCTCCCTGAAATTATGTAATCTAATTATTAGTTATAAATGTTCAACTGATTAATTGCAATGAGTTGAACTGACACTATTATGGCCTGCTAGATTTTAAACAGGTAATATAACCATGATTTTTAACTTCCTTTTTTTGTTTGAATTGCTTATAACAATACAGAAGATACTTCTGGAAATCAGAGATCAAAACAGGGCACTTAGTTAAGTTCTCAGAAAGTCATAGCTGTAATGGTAGATTGACAGATTTCACATCTTGATAACCCATAGCTGTAATGGTAGATTGATAGATTTCACATCTTGATAACCCATAGCTGTAATGGCAGATTGACAGATTTCACATCTTGATAGATGAGGGCATACAGCATTTAAAACAATTACACTGCAATAGAATTCAGAGATAGAACATAAATTCACCAGTCAAGATTTATATAATTTGCATTTTTTTTTTAAAGTGCTACCTCCAGCAGACAGTGATATTTTCATGGATTGAAATATTGTCTAATAGTGTGACAGTGTATTGAGAACTTCTATAATAGAAACTGTAACACAATAGGACTTCTTATTAAAATGTGCCCATTTCTCGATACTGAATCTGATTTATGGGCATTATCCACCACTTTTTATGAAAACCCGAACGATAAGTCAAGGTTTCATTTACCACTTTTATCACAATTTTCTTCATGTTCAGCAAAATACAAGTATTTTTCATACATTTTATGGCTACTCTCTTCAGGTGCCAAAACTTTTCAATTTGGCAGACACATACAAATTATAGCACTCCCTCGATAACCTGTGCCTGGATAACTCATAACCTAACATAAAGCAGTAGCAGTCAATATAATTGTCCCACATACCTTTTTGTTTTTACAATATTTTATCAATTTCTGACTTTCAGATTTTAAGAGACTATGATAATTAAACATTGAAAATAATACCGAGAAACACAAGAAATTTCATGTGTCACCATTCTTTAAGTAAAGCCACAGCACAAATGGAACATAGGTAAACTTTTATATACATGGGCTGCCCAGACATATCTCAGAATATTTTCAAAAAGGTGATACTTTTTCAACCATAGGAGTCACTTACTTTTAAAATGTTTAGCTAATTTTCGACAATTATTTAAATTGTCCCTGAATTGATTAAATAACAAAATAATCCTCATCAAAACTGTCACGTTAGTTGTAAGCTATATTCCCTGCAGATTGTTTAAGGGTATGTCATAAAAGGATATAATTTGAAATGTTCACTATGGGCTACATTTAAAAAAAAATTCAGTATTCTATTATTTCATTCTATGTCATTTGTGTCATCAACTTATGGTACTGAAATTAGCCCATATTATTATACACTGAACTTAATATGTTAACTTAGTATTTATTCATTGTATCTGAATCACAAGCTATATCTATTACGGTTTTTAAGTCACAAAACAACATGCAATTCATGTGCCTACACAACATATTATTCTTTTCAACTTTTCAAAAATACCATCAAATTTGTTGCTATTAAATATAACTTCTGAAATACAAAAGGATGAAAATCTATGAACACAAGCAGATTTATAAATAAAAACAAAATGGAACATAAGAACTTAAATACAGTACATGATCAACACATGAATCAACAATATGATACACATAATAAGACAAAAGCCAATAAGATAATGGTATATGAATGAATGACCTCTATACTCCGATATGAAAATTACAATATCTACTTATTTCCGCTGCAAACAACCTAGACCCTGTTTGGCCATATAATAATACACCAGCAGATTAGGTTCTACATTGTTTGCTGGACGATAACTCATAACACAGACCCAGATCTGCTGGTTCATTTGATGTTATATCAGGGTCTATGTTGTTAGAAGCATGACTCGACTTATAAATGAGTTTATATGGTACTACACTTTAATAATAAATAACAGATTGGATGAAGAAGATGCAAGTATCACAGCAAGTGCTAAAACCTTTATATACACATTTGAAATGAAGAAATGGTACATTAGGCCGACAATCACAGTTCGCTAGTAAATGCACACTATTACAAGAAAACTGTCTATTTGTCCCACAAGTAATTTACCTCCAATCCAATGCTGTTCATGATGATTAACATTTTAGACCCAGAAAAGATGGTGTATTATGCAATGATAGATTGGCTTTGTTTAATTTTAGAAATCATGAAACATTTATCTTGATATATGACTTTCTATTTTTACTTGATGATTTAATACTGACAAGTAATAACAAAAATATTATTACAAATAAAGAAAACCAACAATGCTATCTTAAAATTTTCAAAGATAAATACAAACAACAAATAAAAATTTGAGGAAATTAGGGATCATTAGTATTAGTGTAACCAAATTTTTTTTGACAAATCATGCTATTTTTTACTTAATGACTGTTGTTGAATTCAGAAACAGCAATTAGTCATTTTACCTAACCATTAAGTGCCAATGAAGAAAAGAACTGTTTTATACAACTTTTTAAGATATATATATCAATCGTGATATACTTGAGTAGGTGCAAATGATCACTAAAATATAACACATTGCAATCAATGAGACAATCACTGTATCATTATATAGATTGTATCATTATATAGATTGTATCATTATATAGATTTACTGCATCATTTCAGGATCTTCTGTGTATAAATATTTTATTACAGATATTTTTTAAAAAGGTGGAAATCAATCCCTTTTCAATAAAGCCAAGCTGCATAAACATAATTTGCATACATCTAATTTATAATGCACAGCCTTTGGAACAAATTCCAGTAAAGAATATACATGGGACCAGGAAAAGTCATTGAAAATTTACATAGTCACTGATTGATGCAATATAGAAATATGTTACCATATAGAGTAATTTCTTTTACTGTAAATACTAATAAAATATGTTACCATATATAGTAATTTCTTTTACTGTAAATACTAATAAAATATGTTACTATATAAAGAGTAATTTCTTTTACTGTAAACACTAATAAAATATGTTACTATATAAAGAGTAATTTCTTTTACTGTAAATACTAATAAAATATGTTACCATATAGAGTAATTTATTTTACTGTAAATACTAATAAAATGTGTTACTATATAAAGAGTAATTTCTTTTACTGTAAATACTAATAAAATATGTTACTATATAAAGAGTAATTTCTTTTACTGTAAACACTAATAAAATGTGTTACTATATAAAGAGTAATTTCTTTTACTGTAAATACTAATAAAATATGTTACTATATAAAGAGTAATTTCTTTTACTGTAAATACTAATAAAATATGTTACTATATAAAGAGTAATTTCTTTTACTGTAAATACTAATAAAATATGTTACCATATAGAGTAATTTATTTTACTGTAAATACTAATAAAATATGTTACTATATAAAGAGTAATTTCTTTTACTGTAAACACTAATAAAATGTGTTACTATATAAAGAGTAATTTCTTTTACTGTAAATACTAATAAAATATGTTACTATATAAAGAGTAATTTCTTTTACTGTAAATACTAATAAAATATGTTACTATATAAAGAGTAATTTATTTTACTGTAAATACTAATAAAATATGTTACCATATAGAGTAATTTCTTTTACTGTAAATACTAATAAAATATGTTACTATATAAAGAGTAATTTATTTTACTGTAAATACTAATAAAATATGTTACCATATAAAGAGTAATTTCTTTTACTGTAAATACTAATAAAATATGTTACTATATAAAGAGTAATTTCTTTTACTGTAAATACAATAGCTGCAATATACATAGTCGGATTTATTACAAGTTAGTGATTAAGTAAAGATGAATTATGAAGATGTAAATGTTTACATGTTTTTCTTAAATGGGAATACTGGAAAATTAATAATAAGCAGCAAAAATGAACTATTGCAGTTTTTTTACTTATTTTATTGGATAATATTGGTGAAAGTTTAGAAAATCCTGAAAAGTAATCGGGGTGGGGGGGGTCGAAAGAGGCCACCTTCTTCTGTATCAAGCTGTTAATTTTTTTTCTCTCTCTTTTCTAAATGACTATGCATAAGAAGTGTTCTCATGATGAAAGTCAATCAGCATACATCCACTTTATCCTGCTGAAATGGACAACACATTTTCCTCCATACATGACTAGCGGTCAGGTGACATAGATTGTTATGCTTTAAAGTTTCAACTCAGTAAAGAATGAGTGTGCTATTCTTTTAGCCATTTATACATTTGTAACTGTACTGAATTGGAGAGAAGAAAATAAGTGCAGTTAATGTCTGCCAATTTAGCACTGGTAAAATTCCAATTGTTCTGAGCGACAACTACCAAGCCAAAATAATGGACAATTATTTTGAAAAGAAAAATAAATTTTTTCTATGAAGCAAATGGGGGAGGGGAAGAATAGAGAAAATAATTGTATAATGCTATACTTGGAGATAATGAATCAGCTAAAGTATCTCACTCAGCTAATTCAGTGCCCTCTATCCATTATTGTTCCTATGAGACAAATGTATGAATTAAATAGTGGTGCTAAATAAAAACTGAGTTATTCAGAAACAATGACTGAGATTTTGGTGTTTCTGTAGAGTGCACTGAATTATGGAGTGAAGTTTTTGGTGTTTCTGTAGAGGACACTGAATTATGGTGTGAAGATTTTGGTGTTTCTGTAGAGGGCACTGAATTATGGTGTGAAGTTTTTGGTGTTTCTGTAGAGGACACTGAATTATGGAGTGAAGTTTTTGGTGTTTCTGTAGAGGGCACTGAATTATGGTGTGAAGTTTTTGGTGTTTCTGTAGAGGACACTGAATTATGGAGTGAAGTTTTTGGTGTTTCTGTAGAGGGCACTGAATTATGGAGTAAAGTTTTTGGTGTTTCTGTAGAGGGCACTGAATTATGGATTGAAGTTCATGATTCAGCAGAACACATCAGTGGACCTTCAAGTGAATTGACTACTGCATGAAAATATATGTTTCCTTGCTCAACAGTAAATCATAAGTTTAAAATTTAGTATGCCTAAGTAGTTTTTTTCTCTTTTCCTATTAAATGCTTTCCAACCATTTTAACCCCTACCATTCCACTCAAAACACTCAATGAATCTGCATGATTCTGAAGACCAACCGGTGGGAACATTCTGAAGATGGTATATCCTTCATCAAAACTCTATATAATCCCAATTTTAATTTTACAATTTTCTTCTCCTAAATATAATTGAATTTTTTAAGTTTTGGGGCAGAACTAAAAGGGCTGAATAATTTTGAATCTAAACAACATGCTTTACTCTTACTAGACAATCTTTGAAGTTTTTTGCTGTGGGTGTAAAGTGTATTATCTGATTCATAATTATAATGATTTTGTGTTATGTTTGTACATGACATTTTTCATATTCATAATTATAATGATTCATACTTTAGTTGGACATGTCATTTTTCATATTCATAATTATAATGATTCTGTGCTACGTTTGTACAGGTCATTTTGTCATATTCATAATTAAAATGATTCACGCTATAGTTGGGCACGTCATTTTTTCATATTCATAATTATAATGATTCATGCTATAGTTGTACATGAATTGTTTTTCACATTCATAATTATAATTGTTTTTTGCTATGGTTGTACATGTCATTTTTTTAATTCATAATTTTATCATTTTGTGCTATGGTTATACAGAACATTTTATTTGGTAAAAAAATGAATAAAAAAATTTCTAAATAAATTTAATTGTATTGCATGTCATGCAACCAAAATCATGTTCATGATGAAATTATTCTCCTTGATTTGATGACAACATAGAAATATTGATTTAAATTTATACATCAACAACTTGTCAGGATCACATTTTTTAAGTATCTGC
Organism: Unio delphinus; assembly: GCA_029339505.1. Classification (NCBI taxonomy): domain Eukaryota; kingdom Metazoa; phylum Mollusca; class Bivalvia; order Unionida; family Unionidae; genus Unio; species Unio delphinus. The sequence continues at coordinate 5,507,193 of JAQISU010000034.1, read as the reverse complement.
CTACAAACAGCAAGTGTGGAAGGGTACTCAAATTTCCAAGTGACTAGTCTTGGATCCTATGGCTGTGTTTACTGGAACAGACTCTCATAGTCAAAGTAACACCAACATAGCCATGCAAGATAAGGTAGGCTATTTACAAAATATACATTGTTCACAATATTATCATGTATGTCCTGTACATTCAGAAATGACTTGACTGTGTTTGAGATACTCTCCACCATTGTGCCAATCTGTGGCCACCAGGCCCTGGATGATTTTCTTGCATCGGTTTGGAAAAAGTGGATGCAGATCTTTTGTCATGTCATTCCCAAGTCTGTAGGCAGCAGAAACTGGGGTAATATTCTCCTTTTCAGCAAGTGTCAAAATCCTCAAGGTGGTCTGGTATATCTAAATTTTAAACACAGACATGTAAAACAGTATTTTTAATCAAATACTATCAGACCTTAAATGACAAGTCATGTGCTCTGTTGGTCTTCAAACATTATTATTTTATTTAGTCCAAATGTTAGTCTTCACCACTAAACTTGTTAGTGTTCCTCTAAGGGGTGTGGGTGTGTGAGTGATCTTTGCAGAGTAGAATATTTTTTTGTTGGACAGGTGTATTTATTATGTGTAGCACCCACAAGATTACACAAAAATGGGCAACCCATAAAATAAAAGTGAACTCAATCTGTTTTTAAAAAATGCTGTACATAATATATTTTCATGGGTATCAATTTTAGTCTTGAAAAATAAGAACATTGTACTTAAAACTGTTGGTACTGTGCATTCATGTTTACAAAAGCAGTTACAATTTCCACTGAGTTTGTAGTAATTAAAAACCATTAATGAGCAATACATGTATCTAAATTGTGGACACTGCAGATTGACATTTGTTGAGAGGGTTCCATTTTCCATGGAATTTGTGGTTGCCTACAAAGCTACCAATTACGTAAAATACTTATATTTGTGAATGCTGTGGATTGTATACCACTGTAAAACCTCATGTAAGGGAAAATACATGTACCACTGAAAAGGGAAAATACATGTACCTCTGAAAAGGGAAAATACATGTTCCTCTGATAAGGGATAATACATGTAACTCTGATAATTGATAATACATGTAGCTCTGATAAGGGAAAATACATGTACCTCTGATAAGGGATAATACATGTACCTCCAAAAGGGAAAATACATGTTCCTCTGATAAGGGATAATACATGTACTTCTGATAAGGGATAATACATGTACCTCTGATAAGGGAAAATACATGTTCCTCTGATAAAGGATAATACATGTAATTATGATAAGGGATAATACATGTATCTCTAATAAGGGATAATACATGTATCTCTGATAAGGGATAATACATATATCTCTGATAAGGGATAATACCTTTTCATCTCCATTGACATATCCTCAACTACAGTTTATAGAAACACCAAATCAGTAGTAATTGCTTCTCTATGACATTACTTACATAAGAACATTGACACATAAGTGCTAAGCTACTAAACTGATCTTCCTAAAATCTATAACAAGAGGGTCAAATGAGCCTGATATTATTCACCTGGCTTACATAAGAGTTGACCATTTCTCTTAGCAGGCTAATTTAATAGTGTAAGAAAAACAACCTTTATAAACTGTCTCCATAACTTCATTTTATGTCCATCCAATCTACTCTAACATAGTCTAATAAAAAATCTTTCCGAAAATAAAGGCATAATAATGCACAAAGTGTCTTGCTCATAACTGAAGTTGTCCATGACCTTTGGAAAAAACCTTACAGACAAAATCACATAGTTTTCACACAATTTTTGACAATATAATTCACAGGATTTTTTTCTGTTGTTAAGGTCCCACATTTCTTTAGTCTTGATAATTATAGTTTTAAAGTGTTTCAAAAGGAAAGCAAATTGGGGTATCTCTTTCAGTACTATAAGTTAAGAATAAAGAGTATTTCTTTCAAAATATTTTTAATAATGATATTAAATATATAGAAAGCTATCGAATGATGCACAAATATATGTAATTAGAATTGTACCAAACTTGCTTACAAATATTTAAAAATGTACATGACAGATATTTTAGAAATAATTATCTGAAATTAAATTTCTAAACGTTCACTTTTTCTGCAATGTATTTTTTTTTCTTCATGCAGGTATTTCTCCATGAAAGGTCATTCAAGTTTGCTGGGCCAGATAGTAAGTAGATACCCATGCTGAGTGTCGCAGAATTCCAACTTTTCGATAGGGAATGGACTCTGATCCTACACCCCAAATGTCCAAATATAAAAAAATGGTGTGGCATAGGTCAGAGAAAACTTGGACAATCTTTCTCCTTGCTGTGAAGACATTTTTAAGATGCAACAGTAATTCAAATCAGTGTCTGTGATGTATGCGCAGAACAAAATTCCGGTTAGGCCCTAGTTTCTCTTAAAAGCAGTTGTAAAACTAGTCTTCTATATAGATTAAAATATGCTAAAATGCTTGCTACCGGGCATACTGTACCAATCAGCTATAGTTCACTAATATCGTGACCATTAGTACTGGACCATTTCGGCAAATGCCAATTTCACAACTAACGCTTAATGGGAAAACGGTTATCTTATCAAATATTTATAATAATTGAGAATTGGGGGGATTCGTGAAATTTTTGTATGCGGCATCAGTCTGTGAATCGCTGAAAAAGTCATGAAATTCACACCAAAATTGTGAGGTTTGGCAGCTATGCACAAGGCAACCAGAGCAGTCTCACCATTTATGTAAGAAATTCTCATCACTCATGACAACACTGCTTGCAATCACATATCTTCAGAAACAATCACAAACTATTCATTGTAATCCCTAAAGTATATTATTTTGCATAGCTGTGTAAATTGTTCAGTTGAAATCTTGCATTCAAATGTTTCTTTTCAATCTGGTTTGAATGAGTGTTAAAAGGGAAGAACTATGTAACCCAAGACTGAGTCTCCACAGACAACACCATGGGTTATTTTCCTTGTTAAAGAAAATACCAAACTGATTATTGACTTTGTCCAATATATTGATCTTATAAGCATATATTCTATATTTGATCAAAATCAGGTAAGAAATATGGCTTTCAGAGTGTAAAACAGCTCAGTCAATTGGAACACTTGATTAATCAGAACACTTAATTAATATGCATGGCTGTTGCTCATCAATGAACCTGTCTGAGATCTTATTGATAGAACAGAAATATGGTTTCCACAATGTTGATAAGATCAACCAACACACAATCAGCTCCTGCATTTTTATTGCAAATCAATGAGACCTTAATGATATAGCAATAGTTCCATCAGATCTAAAATATGATCTCCAGACTGTTAACTTGGATGGTCTGGACACCTTAATAATATGCATGGATCTCATTCATTATTAGACTTGTCTGAGACTTCAATGATGCAAGCATATATTCCAAATTGGGTTCACATGTGATCAAAATACATGATGGACACCAGACAAAATCTCATACCATAAACAGTTATGTGTCCTTATAGCCTGGTAAGATATAAAACAAAAGTCAAAGTCAGTGTGATACACCTTAAAAAGAAAACTGTACTAATGAGTCAATGCATTATCCTGAAAAAGGCAATGCATAAAATACTATATTTAATTTTTTTTAAAAACCCAATAATATAAGGAATAAAATACAGCAGTCCATAACTGTTTCCCCCTAAACTAAATATTGTGTCCTAAAAAGACATAAGCCAACATGGCCTTTTTGAGTTATAATTTATTCCTCTATACCATTATTAGTGAAGACGGAAATAAGATGAGAACTCCTACAGGTATTTCCTTTTAATACTTTAATAGAAGAGCCACACCCATATCTGAATTCCTGAAGATTTTCAAGTCTGATAATGAAACCATATAGCTAAAAAATACTCTTTTGTCATAGCTGCATATTCACTAATGAAAAATTTGGATCTACCCCACTTTCTCTTTTTTCATTAAAAAGATTATGGAATCAACTGCTAGGATGATTGAAAATTCAAACCCATGACAAAGGGTTGTCCAGTGGTGACCATTTAACGCATCCTGTGACATAAAGATTTACAGTGATGCCCATCTAATGCAGAAAGTGAAGGGAGCCCAGAGTGGCCTAGTGATCTAAAGCACTTTCCGTTACGGATCACTGCCATCTCACCTCTGTCTGCGAGGGTTTGAGTCTAAGATTCGGCTAATGTAGTTATGTGAGAAAGCTTGCCAGTAGCTTCTCGTGGGTTGGTAGTTCTTTCCTGGGGTTTACCCAGGTTCTTCCTCCACCAATAATACTGGCCGCCATGTATAGCCTATCGTGTGCTGAAAAATGGCGTTAAAACCTAAAACAACAATAACAACAACAGCAGACAGTGACATAAAGCTTTACAGTGGTTTCCCATCGAATACAGTCAGTGACATAAAGCTGTACAGTGGTGCCCATTTAATGCAGCCAGTGACCAGCACATTAGTGCAAATCTACCCTTTGCAAATGGACACAAAATGAGGTTTATAGATATAAATATTTGTTGATTTCTAAATACAATACTTATTTTTATTTGTTCCTGCATGCAGATAAAGTAACTTTAGTCTATTCAAAGTGTTAAGTAATCCAATGATCCTGTGTATTTCTTTGATGTTAGATTCTGAGCACTTTACAGAAATAAAGATTCTAATGTCATTAATGTATTAACTTACAGAATGCTCCCAATCCTTTGATAAATGTTTCATCAGCTCTGGATCACCAGGGAGACGTCCATATGGCTCCATAACTCTTCTCACCAATGCCTGAAAACAGATAGAAAAATCTATTACACACATGCCTTTAGCATAGGATCTCTCAACTCTGATCTATCTGTTTGTCCATGGGTTTACTCACAGGCGATAATCCCAACACAAATAACACATGTCATCAACTGAGAGATCAGCTTTTATGTGGATGTAACTATAACCAAATTTGCACTGTTGATGAACATGTAGGGAGTAAATCAAGCAACTGCTAGAAGATTTGCTATCACTTTTGTGTGCATGTCATAATGTCTATTTAGTATATAGTACTGAGGAAATCTTTTTTAATGCAAAAGGTGTGATTCTCATTTACAATTTGTTTCTAACCTACAGATAAGTCCCAACTGACAAAACACTGACCTGCCCAAGTTTGAAAATAGTAGATTATTAGACACATGTATAGACAGGTAAGACCAACAGCCCAAATGATCAAACCATTTACACATCTCTTTCCCTTCTTACACACTTTATTATAACTCAATTCTGATCCTGCTATGTCCAGAACTATAATTAAAAAAACAGTTAAAAGAACAAATTAGAATTTAAAAATTTACTGGGTGAATAAATTACATCAAAATAATTATATATGATAGTGTATCAAATGTCGAAAATATGGATTGAAAGAGAACAACACAACACAACTATTATATGCTTATTTCCTTTCTAAAATCAATATCATATTACAAAATTAAATACAAAATTTACATGAAGTTAAGAATCTTATTTAAGTTACAAAATCAAAATCATAACTTTTCAGTGGACATTTTGGGAACCTCCCTTCCTAACAACATGAGTACAAATATTCAAGAAATTTCTGATCATTTTCACTATACAACAGTTTGTTTTATAATATGGTGTTTATGAACCCCAACTGTAAATGCTAACCATTCAATTTAAGTTTAATTTCTATCAAAATCTAAGCATGCTCACACATATCAACCTGTCTGAAAAAATAAAAGGATCTAATTTTGATTAAACTAAAATGGCATCAATGTCAGTTCTACACATATTAGTAAAGCAAATGTTGCATAAATACAGATACGAGGATGAGACAGCAGTCAAATCAACTCCACTCATACTGGGAATAAATGGAGGTGAGTGGAATTAGTGGACTATATGTACATCCAAATTGATCCCACTCATACATGGTAAATGGAGGTATGAGGAACAAGACTGGATTACATGTGCATGTCAACTAGAAATAAGTCCATTATAATACAAATGTAATATTTCAAATTGGTACAATACTCAGGCAAATATTAATCAAAAAAATTTAAGCTCATTTATCTATTGTAAATAAAAAAGAAATACCCTACCATTCTGTTGGGAACAACATCAGTTACAAATGTGATATTTCTCTCCAACAGAAGATTGTTGTCTGAGTCTTCTTTTGTTTGGTGATTGGCTGTACCACATATAATTCTGCAGTCCATCAAAGGAATTGTCTCCCCTGTTAATACCTATACAACAAGATACAGAATAATGTAAGGTTTATTTCACAGACACGCAGTAAAACAAACAACAATTTCATTTTTTGTTACATTTTTATACCTTACAGGTTATTTATCTTTATGGGTGGATCATATTTGTCACAATAATTTTGCAGAAAATGTATGCCTCACCTGCTCCGCTGTTGCATAATCCCATAACCTTACATCAATGTACATCATCAATAAAACAAGACAAATGGGGCAATGTTTCCTTTACAGTGGGACAATGAGGTGACTAGCATCCTTTTTTAGAGACTGAGCTTGAGCTTTGTAAGTGACACTTTATCATTCAATCTGTGAAATCGATTCAAGACTGCAACTGAAGATATCAGTTGTGCGGCAAGATCACACAATCACCCTCTGCTACTTGCTGCTGTACCACATTCGCTGCTCAATCAGAATTATCATGTGTGAAAAAAAGTTGCTTTGCACTGAAAAAGTATATATATTTGCAGCTCAATCAAAAGGATTCTCAACTTGAAAACAAAGTGAGTGCTGTTTTTACAAGCAATCTTAGAAAATGGAAACCCTATGGTTCATTTTATTATCCAGGATCTTATCAACAGGTGGGTATCTGAGTACCTGGATACCCACTGGCATCTTTAGCCAGAACATGTTTTTACAATCAGGTCTGGACTTTAACTCATTCAGCCCCGATGCCGTCTTTATGCATAATCCAGTTTCTGCATTCAACGCCCAATACCGTGTTTTCGAGAAGTTTCAAAGGTGCATTCAATGGCCAGTCCCGCAAATACACGTTCCGAAAGGTGGTCGTGAGAAAGTCTCTGATTGGTTACAAAAGGGCATTTTCCCAAGAATCAGACCCACTTGTAACCAATCAGAAATTGAATTTACTTTCCTTCCTACAAATTTGAATTTAAAGTTTGAATTGTTTAGGATTCAAACGTTTGAAATTGAGAGCAGTTTCCCATCATGTGTTCATTTCTCGAAAACATGGCAATGATGGCGGAAGTATGAGTGATTTTTTTATGGCAATGAGAGCGAAAATGAGGATTTTCTAGGGTTTGATCAAGTTAATATTGAGGAAGCAGAGGAAAGATATGTTCGCCAATTGGATAATTTGCGAGAATTAGAATCGGACATTAAAATTTCCGAGATCGAATCATCCGAAGACGAGGATGCGGAAAGCGATAATGATAGCGTCTCTGTCGATCTAGCAGATTAGAGTGATCATCTTCGGCCTGTTAAAATAAATCATTTTAGTGTACCAAATCCCGGACCTACAACTAATATCGACAAGGAAAAAAGAGAAATATATTTTTTTCATTTATTATTTCCAGAAGAACTGTATATGGATATTGCGAATGAAACTAACGCATATCCGCAAAAATGTATTTTGGTATCACCGAACAAAACGTGGTATCCAACAACACATGACGAGATAAAAGATAACAATGTCAGCTTAATTTATGTATAACATGTTTCAAACCCTATCATATTTTAAAATTTCCTGTTTTTTTTTTTAATGGATTTAAAAACTGATGTGATATTCTTAACAATGTTGCACATACTTTTGTAAAAAGGGCTGATGTAAAATTCCTAACAATGTTGCACTTAGTTTTGTAAATAGTGTATAATAAATTGTGAAAGACTTGGGCAAATGGAGAAAAAAATACATCACTGTATTGACAAATTCATTTGGATTAATTGGTGAAAATTTCATGGATTACTATTGGATGTAAGTAAAGAAAATAAGGTAAGTATGAATGCATGTGCATGATGTTTACAAAATTTTCCAAATAGGTAAAACACTCTGGGGCACAAGCAGCTAGACAGAGCTTGGTGTTGCTGGGGCTCAGAAACAGTGTTACTGGTAAGTGTCTTGGGGCTGAATGAGTTAATTAACCTGAATTTGTATTTAGTCAATGTCAAAAATTGTGTTACAAAAAGGCTTTGCAATGCACCTTATATTTACAGTTCTGGTTGACTGATATGACATGAAGCTTATGTATTCTATTTGATGTAACCTCAGTGAAAAGACATACCAATTTCTTACATGAGAACTGAGTCAATGAAATTGTGGACTTTGTTCAGCCATGTTCATTTTAGATATTGGATCAAAGCTTTGTCTGGGGGGAAATAAAGACCAAAAGATCCAGGAGGTTCTTACTTTGGCCATTATCTCTTCTCCATAATGTAAAAGCATGTCTGAGATTGTGGAATGATAGTCCTTGATGGTGATGGTATCCTCTTTTATAACAACTAAAATAGGAACTATGCAATTCGTGGCTATAAGGTTTATAAATGTATAATGTGATTTTGCTTTTACCACTGGAAAGTTCTCACAATTACTTCAGTATGGTGTACCGTCTCATGAAACTAATTTTGTGTATACCTGTTCTGTTCTTTTTCTGTCTTATTTGACAATCTTTTGCGCTGATACAATATGGGCAGGTGAAGGATAACCACATATAATTCTAAGTTTTACTCAAAACCACATAAATGCAAGCAAGCATTCAATCACAGTGCACATTTCGTGTTTTCTAAATTTCAACTAAGTCATTCATCACCTATACCAAAACATGAAAATGCTATACAACCAAGAACTAGTACCTTTGGAATGGCACAGGGTGAAAAAATATCACAAGGCTGTCTGTATATACTTCTGTCGCCAAATGGTACCTTTGATAATGTCAGCCTGCCACGTGCCTGAAATATGAAAAACTGATTTTAATTCAATACGTTTACAAAAAAAAGAACACGCATCTATGACCTCCATTTAGTGAGTAAAAAATACAACTTTTACTTTCAAATCTATGTATTTTTTCTCCTTTGGGATCGATGTAAAACACATAAAATTCTCTATTAGATGAAATTAGAGATAACAGTGTTGGTTAAAACAACAGTCAGTCTTCTGACTAACAAATGTTCTGCAAAATCCTATGCATAACACACACTACAACATACAATCTATACTGCAAAATCCTATGCATAACACATATTACAAGGTACAGTCTATACTGCGAAAATCCTATGCATAACAGATACTACAAGATACAATCTATACTTTAAATCATATGCATAACAGATACAACAAGATACAATCTATACTGCAAAATCCTATACATAACAGATACTACAACATACAATCTATACTGCTAAATCCTATCCATAACAGATACTACAAGATACAATCTATACTTCAAATCATATGCATAACAGATACAATCTATACTGCAAATTCCTATGCATAACACATATTACAAGATACAATCTATGCTGCAAAATCCTATACATAACACATATTACAACAGACAATCTATACTGCAAAATCCTATGCATAGCACATATTACAAGATACAATCTATGCTGCAAAATCCTATACATAACACATATTACAACAGACAATCTATACTGCAAAATCCTATGCATAGCACATATTACAAGATACAATCTATGCTGCAAAATCCTATACATAACACATATTACAACAGACAATCTATACTGCAAATTCCTATGCATAACACATATTACAAGATACAATCTATGCTGCAAAATCCTATACATAACACATATTACAACAGACAATCTATACTGCAAAATCCTATGCATAGCACATATTACAAGATACAATCTATGCCACAAAATCCTATGCATAACATATATTACAAGATACAATCTATACTGCAAAATCATATGCATAACAGATACTACAAGATAAATATATACTGCAAAATCCTATGCATAACAGATACTACAAGATACAATCTATACTGCAAAATCCTATGCATAACAGATACTACAAGATACAATCTATACTGCAAAATTCTATGTATAACACATATTACAACATACAATCTATACTGCAAAATCCTATGCATAACAGATACAACATACAATCTATACTGCAAAATTCTATGTATAACAGATACTACAAGATACAATATATACTTCAAAATCCTATGCATGACACATACAACATACAATCTATACTGCAAAATTCTATGTATAACAGATACTACAAGATACAATATATACTTCAAAATCCTATGCATAACACATACTACAAAAAACAATTGTGATGCAACAGCATATACATGCACATATTATATTCATTTACTTTTGTACCTACAATTTTGCCTATTTTGCCCAAAAAAAATCTTTTTTTTTGTTGGTGCCAAAAATGTGTAGGTACATCTTAGAAGTAACAGGTATTCATGGCATAAACAATCCTGGATGTTTAAATTTGATTCAGCATTTCACAGATATAATAAAGAATAATGATAAAGTATTTGTTTTTTTCTGTCTATATCATTAATTTTCATTACATTTCACATTTTTCTATTGGTAGCCTCACTAATTTGATCTCTTCTGTCAAATCTTGCCTTCAAATGGTTATCAACTGGAACAACCTGTTTCTTGTGACAATGGATGTCATAATTAAAATAAGAATGAACTGTTTATTTTGAGGCATCAATAGATAATGGAATATAGTAGTACCCTTGCACATGGGGAAGATCACAGTAATCTGGTCACTGAACAACGCAGATTAAAATCACTCTGAAACCTCCCCCATCCAACAAAATGAAACTGGAGAAAAGCATGTTGATGTTGGTATCTGCTATTTCCTCCATTAATCAGGAAAGAGATAAAAAGATTACATAAATCTAAGTCTATGGTAAATTTTTAAGCAATAGTGAATCACAAAAAATAGGTCAAAACAACCTAGTTTAAGTGTGAAAAACACATTTATCCCATTAGGCATCATCAAATCAAGTTTGGTCTTAATACTGAACTCAAGACTATAAACAAATTTGAAAATATAGACTGTTAAGAAAAGCTATTTTGACTATTCCTCTCTGTACCTGTTTTTCAAACATATCTCTGACATCCTGCACTCTCATCTGATTGGTATCTGTGGCATAGATATGGCGTACATCTTGTTTCAGAAGCTCTTCAATCAAAATTGTCCCTGCAATCAGTCAAATAAACTTTTCATTACAAAGAATTCATACAAAATAAATTTAAGTCAAATATTCTGATAAGCAATAAACATCTACTGAGCATTCTAGATTTGTAATGAATGCAATGATAAACTGATTGATAAAATCAAGTAGAAAGCTTTGGAATAGAAACAATTGTTCAAAAATATTTAGACTTGGTGACATAAAACTAAATCAATTGCAAAATTAATATAATTCTACAAGTTATTGTGCTCTCAATGCATGAGTTATCAATTGTCATTGATTTAAGAGGTGCTTTAACTCTTAAATTCATCAAATTATTCCCCAACCTCAATAAATATTACCAGTGAAAGGAATAAAATACCAGCCTCCACCCTGAATAAGGACGCATTTATGAATTTCAAGACATTTTTTATTCAATTTTATTTATAATCACACCTGGTAACTAGTAATGAACTAAACAGCTAGGTTATTGTTCAAAGACAAAATGAGTACTGATATCCAAGAACAAACGACATATTATTACAAGGGAGATAATCCAATTTGAGCCATTTCCATTACCTACTGTGTGTGACTTGCTCTAAAGTTTTTTGAGCCTATTTACTTGGAACTAACTGGGGATCCGAATGAACGAGTGGTCTAAAGCGCTTTCCATTACGGATCACTGCCATCTCACCTCTGTCTGCATGCATTCAAGTCTAAGATTTGGCTAATGTAGTTATGTAAGAAAGCTTGCCAGTAGCTTCTCGTGGGTCGGTGGTTCTTTGCAGGGGTTTTCCCGGGTTCTTCCTCCACCAATACTGGTCGCCATGTATAGCCTATCGTGTGCTGAAAAATGGTGTTAAACCCTACAACAACAACATGGAACTAACTTTCAAACAAATACCTTCATTCAATATTAATCCTTAAAAATCTGCATAAATACACCACTCCCTTGATAACTCGCATGGATTGCATTTCTAACAAGAAAATACCCCAAAATTGATAACTATTTTATAACATTTAGGAAAGTCACAACCGAAATTGGTAATTGAAACTTTGATATATCTTTTGTTTTATCATCGAAAACAGTAAAGACTGCACATTGAAATTTTAACAAATATTATCACATTAAAAACTTTTAATATGAAATCACAGAATTTGTTAGATTTTCTTTTCAAACGACATTACGGTATTAGAACATCATAACCAATGATAATCAAGAAAATTTAAATCAACGAAAATTTCACTTATGCCAAGTGGAGGCAGTACTTTAATAAATTAATACCAATGAAATGATTTCTTATCATGTCAAATTTGTGTTTCAGTTATATCTTTCTGTTTTTTTAAAAAGTGTCATTATCATAAATGCAAGTCTTCTTGTATTAAGACATAAAATGTGTCAATCTGCCATAACAGCTATGTCCACTGTGTTTCTTTGGGAACCTAATTAAATGCAGAGTGCTGTGTTTTGACAACTGACATGCAGAAGTATCTTTTGTATTGTTGCACTGAATTAAAACTGACCTCCTCTGTATTGTCATGTTAATTATTTCTTTATAATTAAGATAAGGAGGTGGAATAAAAGAAAAATTAAAAGTCATGCAAATCCTACATGCTAGCAGATCTAGCAGTCAGATTGTATGTCGGGTGAACGCATTTCAGTCGATCAATCAAAACTGGTTAAATACGATATTGTGTATGTAATATAATTAAACTGCCTTAAATCAACCTACTCAGTAATAACTGATCAAAGATCTCAAGGCATCCAATCATAATGAATACTTCATAAAATAAAGAGCTTTTAACAGATAGATAATTATGGGGAAACAAGTTTTAAAGAATTCCTTTATTGACAAGTTAGAGATATTCTCAAAAATGATAAGAAAGTTACATATTTACTTGCAATAAAATAATTACATCAATATTTTACCAGTTGAACAATAAAAAAATTGAGTTTCGATGTCTCACAAAATAAAAGTTTTTAATTTAAAAAAAAAAAGTAATCTTATTTGGTGGTGTATGAACAGTTATTATGGATCCCTACTTCCACAGACTACCTTCTTCAAACTACTCAATCACGTACCATACTAGGAACCAGACTAATCAACAAAACAAAAAGTTGTGACGTAATAAACAAATATTGCCATATACATGTGATGATCATTAAAACCAGCAGGATTAATGTTTGTGATCTTTCAGATGCTGAACATTTAAAAAATAAACATAATTTATCCAGAATAATGAATGATGTGCTTTTTGAAAACTATTTTTCTTGATGTGATTGTAAAACAAGGATTCAGTCATTAAACACCCAGTTCAACCCACCCCTATGGTTTCCCAATGTCTAGCGGATTTCTGGGAGCACCCTCAGTAACTTGTAACCTCGCTTTTAGTGCAGTGTGGTCTGTGATTTTGGATCCTGCTGTACGTGAATTAGCGAGGAAGAGGTGTATTTTGATATAACACAATGAAGTACCAGTAACTTGTGTGGCTTTCATTACATTTTCAAGTAATGAAGTGTTAAGGTTCAAAATATCTTCAATACACGTGGTTTCCAAGGTACTATGAGGTCTAGTCTACTATCAGCTGACAACTGGAACATTTTAGTCCTGACCTGTTCAAACTGGATATTCATAAAGAATTTGCAGATATCAGTATTGGGCAAAAGCAAAAAATCCCTACCCCCTTGTGGCTTGTTTATATCAACTGAATATATTGTCATTATGAGAAAGTGCTGCCTTCATCAATGATTATGATACTATAATGTGCTTGGCATAAAAAAATTATGTTAATATGCATATCTTACAACATTCTTTATTACTGATATCAATTTTACTTTTGTGTAATTTAAAGATGTTAAATGGAATGCTTAATTTTCATTATTAAATTCAATTTATATCAGCCAACACTCACATCACCGTCAGCAGAACAATATTTTAGGCATATCATTTTAAAGATTTTAGCATGCCATGGCTTGACTTTTTCGCTGCATCAAAGCTGAAGCAGACCAGGTGAGTCAGGCTAAACAATCTTATGACACAATGGCTTGAGTTCATACTACGTGTTACAATATATCTTGAACAATATGCTATTCATACCAACATTCCCTGTTCCCTGAAGAACAACTGTTTTCCCTTCCAAAGAACCAAGCTGGAGAAAGTCTATAGCTGCCTCCATAGCACAAACCACACCTGAAAGGTATTGGCATAATTAGAAAATCTTGCATATATCTTTACTTGGCATCAAACTCTATGATTACAGTGAATCCTGACAAATACAAATTTGATCAAGGGTTGACACCATCTGCAAAAATGAAGAAAATAGACACAATGATTTCAAAATATTTCTTGCATAACTGGTCATGCAGGTTCTTTAAAGAAGTTAATTAAAGTTACATCTAAATGGTACACATTGGTTTGTTAATTATCCTCACCTGTACTGTCTTTTATGACAGGATGTTGAAAGAAAAGCAAAATGAAACAATAGCACTTCCAAAATACTGTTTTATTAATTTAGATAAAGTCTGATTTGGTCTGGATACTAATTTTCAAAAGTTGTTGAAAACTTTTTTAGTTTTTAGTAATGATGGCCACACATGATAGTTCCTAATAATCAATAGTGTAAACTGGAGAACTACTCAAAAGCTTAAATGTGAATCTGATGATTCTAACAGTCTTGGACAAGTTGTGGCCTTATTTTATGGCATATTGGCATATTTTCAAACAATTTACAAGGATTCTCTGCCAGCATGTTTGTTGCTGCCAAAACTGTATTCAAATAATAGCAAATTGTTGGAAGAAACTGTTGTTACCTGTTCTCATTTCACAATTGCAGCTACCATGAAGATTGTTTTCTAATGAAGACTGGATACTTTAAAAACATAATGAAAAGCTGATACCTGCAAAGCTTGATCCAATTTTGTGAAGCAGTTTTTTTGTGATAAACTATTTAAAACCCTTAATGTATTGGAATCCACCCTGAAAAGCAAGTCAGCGTCATCTGTAATGTTCCTTGCTAAATTTTTGTCCTGAGATACTGATAGGTGATTTTTAAAAGAATTTTAAAGTAGCGGAGATTGTTGGTCAGACTGACAAAATGCACATGTATAAAGGGTTAGTTTTACTATTGTAATACAATAGCAGTGATAAAAAACTTACGACTTTATTTTTCATGGGTCAAAGGTTAAGTAATAACAGAGAATAATGCATGTAAATGTTTCTGTATTCACATTTTATGGAAAGAGAGAGATGGCAAGTAATTTACTCAAAAACATATATACCCCTACCTCTCCTTTATTCCACACTGCACCCATAACAGACTAAAGTCAACAGTTAAAAAAGTGCATAATTCTGAAAATAGTGTAGCACAAGTACGTTTAATAAAATTCTGATGACCACAGTTAAGTTTAAATTTACTGGAATTCTGATGATTACAATATGGTCTAAATTTACAGGAATTCTAATGACCATGATTTGGTCTAAATTTACTGGAATTCTAATGACCATGATTTGGTCTAAATTTACTGGAATTCTAATGACCATGATTTGGTCTAAATTTACTGGAATTCAAATAACCATGATTTGGTCTAAATTTACTGGAATTCTAATTATCACAACATGGTATAAATTTACTGGAATTTTAATGATTACAATATGGTCTAAATTTACAGGAATTCTAATGGCCATGATTTGGTCTAAGTTTACAGGAATCAAATAAAAATTTCAAGTAACTGCATGTGCAAATTCTGTCATTCATTGAATCCATTGATACAAATCAATAATGACAAATGGTAGCACAAAGATTTATCAACATATTTTAACACTGACCATAACATCTACCAGTTTCAAAGCAATCTACAAAAAAAAACTGTGTTCACAAGAGTTGGCCTTCCAATGCAATCAGATACATGCTAAGAAGACTTGAACACAGGGATTAATTGATAGACACATCATCTATTATGGACATAGCATATATAAAAATGTATTATGATGATCAACTGAAAACTATGGGATAAACTCCATTCACAAGATTCGGTCTTAAACAACACATGCCAAAAGCATCATTTTATCTTTTTGCCCTAAATAACGCCAAAAAAATATTATCCACCTTTTGGTATATTGCATTTTTTTCTCATCAGTCCGACTGGGTTGTTAGGATAACTATTATGACTACAAATAATTATGTAACATTATTAAAACCCAGATAATCAAATGTAATGCTATGACCTGGACGGATGAAAGGCATTTTTCAACAAAAAGATTATCTTAGGCACAAAGTACTTATGAATTGCATAAAAAAAAATATAAAAGATGTTTTTTATCACTAATAATAATAAAACATTGACATACATCAAAAATGGGTGTTCCAGAAAATGTATTTGTTCATTCTAGATATACTGTTCTTTCAGTTTCAGTACTGGCATTTTTAACCTTTAACTGCTCTGTTAAACAAAAGTCTATTTTTGTTCAAAACATCTTTTTTCAGAATCTTATCCCCACAACATCATCATTTTATTATGACATAAAAAATACAGTACAATCACTCAGAAGACATATTGTGTTAAGTCTGATGGTGAACTTTTTTGTGGATATAATGAAAGTAACTTTTTTTCCTTCTGTCTTTTCTTTAATCTAATTAGTGGCTAGACTATATGTATGGCGTTTTTAGGTTTTGTCACTGACAGACCTGCCAACCCTAACAAAACCACATGTATAAGGCAGTTGATTATTTTCCTTAAGTTTTACCAGTTTTCAGTAAGGTAAAACAAAATATGCACTAGCATTGTAAAGCTAGAAAACATGTAATTTGAAATGTTCAATGTTTAAAACTGATACAGCAATGATATATAAATATGATGTTCAACTGAAAAGTTTTAAAAGTACACATATACTGTATTTACCTCAAGTACAGTTGCACAAACTCTAGTTCCAAAACCTATGCAGCTCAATGGCTTGTTGCTATCTCTCAACTTAATGTAATTCTTGGAATTTGTTTTCCATTTCAAATGACAACAGCAGTCATATCTCCTGACATGAGACATACTCAAATCAACATGTCCAATAAATGAAATTGTGTCCCTTCCTACTCTTATTCACAAGAATCTGAACTCTTTTTGTTCTTCATAAGGGTTGGCAGGTCGTATGTGCAGGCACAATGCCACACAGCATGAGGGACCAATGTTAGGACCAATGCTGACACCCTGCCACACAGCATATGGCATGAGTGACCGATGTTAGGACCAATGCTGACACACTGCCATACAGCATATGGCATGAGGGACCAATGTTAGGACCAATGCTGCCACACTGCCACACAGCATATGGCATGAGGGACCAATGTTAGGACTAATTCTGACACTGCCATACAGCATATGGCATGAAGGACTGCTGTTAGGGCTAATGCTGACAAAGTAATTAGTTCAGAGCAGTCATGCAACTGTAGCATTATGCACGGTTCAAACATTTAGTTATCTACTCGTATTGCAAGGCAAGTGATTTAGAACTTTTAATTGTCTTGCATCAATTTTATACATCCTACAACATTATAGTAAATCTGTCCAAAAAACCACTCATATATTGGGATTAATATCTTAAAAAGCAAGCTGTCCTCTCTGTCAACACTTGTAAATATAAGTGGATTAGGGAAGTTTCTAATCCCTTCTAAGAATGTGAGAAATCTAGACCTAAGATGGGGAGAAATTTTGATCTATGATTGTAAGAAATCTTGATCTAAGATGGTGAGAAATCTAGATCAAAGATTGTGAGAAATCATAGATCTAAGATAGTGAGAAATTTAGATTTAAGCTGGTGAGAAATCTAGATCTAAGAATTGTGAGAAATCTAGAACGAAGATTTTAAGAAATCTAGATCGAAGATTGTGAGAAATCTAAATCTAAGATGGTGAGAAATCTAGATCTAAGATTGTGAGAAATCTAGATCTAAGATTGTGAGAAATCTAAATCTAAGATGGTGAGAAATCTAGATCTAAGATTGTGAGAAATCTAGATCTAAAATTGTAAGAAACCTAGGTCGAAGATTGTGAGAAATCTAGATCTAAGATTGTGAAAAATCTAGATCGAAGATTGTGAGAAATCTAGATCTAAGATTGTGAAAAATCTAGATCTAAGATGGTGAGAAATCTAGATCTAAGATGGTGAGAAATCTAGATCTAAGATTGTGAAAAATCTAGATCTAAGATGGTGAGAAATCTAGATCTAAGATTGTGAGAAATCTAGATCTAAGATGGTGAGAAATCTAGATCTAAGATGGTGAGAAATTTAGATCTAAGATGGTGAGAAATCTAGATCTAAGATTGTGAGAAATCTAGATCTAAGATTGTGAGAAATCTAGATCTAAGGTGGTGAGAAATCTAGATCTAAGATTGTGAGAAATCTAGATCTAAGATGGTGAGAAATCTAGATCTAAGATGGTGAGAAATTTAGATCTAAGATTGTGAGAAATCTAGATCTAAGATGGTGAGAAATCTAGATCTAAGATTGTGAGAAATCTAGATCTAAGATTGTGAGAAATCTAGATCTAAGGTGGTGAGAAATCTAGATCTAAGATTGTGAGAAATCTAGATCTAAGATGGTGAGAAATCTAGATCTAAGATGGTGAGAAATCTAGATCGAAGATTGTGAGAAATTTAGATCTAAGATTGTGAGAAATTTAGATCTAAGATTGTGAGAAATCTAGATCGAAGATTGTGAGAAATCTAGATCTAAGAATTGTGAGAAATCTAGATCTAAGATTGTGAGAAATTTAGATCTAAGATGGTGAGAAATCTAGATCTAAGATTGTGAGAAATCTAGATCTAAGATTGTGAGAAATCTAGATCTAAGGTGGTGAGAAATCTAGATCTAAGATTGTGAGAAATCTAGATCTAAGATTGTGAGAAATCTAGATCTAAGATTGTGAGAAATCTAGATCTAAGGTGGTGAGAAATTTAGATCTAAGATTGTGAGAAATCTAGATCGAAGATTGTGAGAAATCTAGATCTAAGATTGTGAGAAATCTAGATCTAAGATTGTGAGAAATCTAGATCTAAGATTGTGAGAAATCTAGATCTAAGGTGGTGAGAAATTTAGATCTAAGATTGTGAGAAATCTAGATCTAAGATTGTGAGAAATCTAGATCGAAGATTGTGAGAAATCTAGATCTAAGAATTGTGAGAAATCTAGATCTAAGATTGTGAGAAATTTAGATCTAAGATGGTGAGAAATCTAGATCTAAGATTGTGAGAAATCTAGATCTAAGATGGTGAGAAATCTAGATCTAAGATGGTGAGAAATCTAGATCTAAGATTGTGAGAAATTTAGATCTAAGATTGTGAGAAATCTAGATCTAAGAATTGTGAGAAATCTAGATCTAAGATTGTGAGAAATCTAGATCTAAGATTGTGAGAAATCTAGATCTAAGATTGTGAGAAATCTAGATCTAAGAATTGTGAGAAATCTAGATCTAAGATTGTGAGAAATCTAGATCTAAGATTGTGAGAAATCTAGATCTAAGATGGTGAGAAATCTAGATCTAAGATGGTGAGAAATCTAGATCTAAGATTGTGAGAAATTTAGATCTAAGATTGTGAGAAATCTAGATCTAAGAATTGTGAGAAATCTAGATCTAAGATTGTGAGAAATCTAGATCTAAGATTGTGAGAAATCTAGATCTAAGATGGTGAGAAATTTAGATCTAAGATTGTGAGAAATCTAGATCTAAGATTGTGAGAAATCTAGATCGAAGATTGTGAGAAATCTAGATCTAAGAATTGTGAGAAATCTAGATCTAAGATTGTGAGAAATTTAGATCTAAGATGGTGAGAAATCTAGATCTAAGATTGTGAGAAATCTAGATCTAAGATGGTGAGAAATCTAGATCTAAGATGGTGAGAAATCTAGATCTAAGATTGTGAGAAATTTAGATCTAAGATTGTGAGAAATCTAGATCTAAGAATTGTGAGAAATCTAGATCTAAGATTGTGAGAAATCTAGATCTAAGATTGTGAGAAATCTAGATCTAAGATTGTGAGAAATTTAGATCTAAGATTGTGAGAAATCTAGATCTAAGAATTGTGAGAAATCTAGATCTAAGATTGTGAGAAATCTAGATCTAAGATTGTGAGAAATCTAGATCTAAGATTGTGAGAAATCTAGATCTAAGATTGTGAGAAATCTAGATCTAAGGTGGTGAGAAATCTAGATCTAATTTTTGAGACATAAGATGATAAACAGAACTGTTGACTTCAAAGTCATTACTGAAATATGTCATGGCTGACAATCATGTTTTCAATCTGTACCTTCAGCATGTAGTACAGCATAAAAAAACTGAGAACAATGAACACTATTTAGCTTGCCTGAAAATATTTTTTTTCCAAACAACCACCAAGTCATTTTCCATCTTTAAAATCTACAGTTCAAGGTTAAAAGGAATCACTGTTAAGAAACCCTTTCTTCCAAACGAAAAAAATCCTGTATTTATTGACCCATCAACTTGGAATGTTTAAATGGATATAAGTGATATCTTTTACTAAGGATAGTGGAAATGTGATTATTTTTTTTTCTGATAAAAGCAGCGACGCTTCTATGTTTAAACAAACATTTTGACCAACAACATGCTAAAGATCAAATCCCAAGATATGTGCTCTACTCTGCACAGACAGCTGTGATAACTTTTTTATGCTCTTGTATTATGTAGTTGTTTGGTTTTATTGAACCTAATAAAATATTTAAATAATCTGAAATCTGATTCATTGTTGCCATTTTTACCTTTCGGAACTAAAATTTGGCTTTATTGAAAATCCTTATGATCTGACATTTTTAGACTGTCACACATATGTAGGGTATAATCATACATGGCCTTAAAGACGAAAAATGTTTTGTTTCCGTTATATGGTTCAACTAATTACATACTTGTAATATTTCACAATGAGAGTAATAATCTCCCAGCATTACTGACCACCTCAGTCTCAATTCTCAAGTTCCTTGTCTTAAAGAGTAACAAATTTACTATACTAATAATTTGTGCTTGAAGTATTATGCACCAAAAGCCTTAACTTGCAACCATTTTCAGAAAATGGACAATACTAGAGTAAATCTGTAAATGCAATGCAACAAAATTGATTTAAATCAATTATTCCATTTGGCACCTAGTTAACATACAAAGGGCAAATGAAACAGTGTTTTTCATTCACATCAATATACCAATCAAATGTCTTTAAAGACAAATTAGATCTCATGGAATTTACTGAAATCACACAGAATGGTACTCTTACAGTATCATAGTTATATGGTCATCGAGTGTCAGATATTAACCTGACACTATACAGTTACCTTTAGCTGTGTATTTTGATGCTGATCCAGAGCCCCCAATGGACTCATCTACGCTGTGAGTATAACGAGATCGGCTGTACACGTTTGTAATATCGCTAACAGAGCTGCCAACTGTTGTTCCTGACACTGAAACAAGTCGATAAATTCAAAATGTATTCCCATGTCAAAAAATAATATATGAGACACATTTATAAAGCTAAAGTCCACACTTTGAAGAGAGAATAAAATAACATTGGGTAGTTTCTTGTGTCCTGAATGGACATGTGATACTCTGCTACACTTGATAAATTTTCTACACTGCATAATTTGGGTGTAAAATGTGTAATTTATCTATTACATGCCAGAATAACAGAGTTAAAAAGATACATTTTTACAACTAACCTGGTTTTGCAGCTGGTAAAGAAAACATTATTGTCACAAAGGGCAAAATTTATATGGATTAAATCAGAATACAAACATAAAATATAATGAAACATTATTTATATTCAGCACTCTCTTACACTGAATGGTTGTGAACTGTAATTCTACAATGATTATCATCAGATTTCAGAATGCAATATTACATTACTCTCATATTTTTCTTTGGGTGGTTTGTAAAGCAGTGTTTATTTGTCAACTTTTCTGACCTGACACATTCTGACATTTGAAAAGATCCATCTGCTGTAACATTTTCCATCGTATAACATCTACAACTCAACACCATAAAGTGTCGCACTTAACATCTGGGGCCATTTTTTTTTAAAAACTTAGACTGGTTCAATAACAAGCTGATCAATAAAATTAATCTATTAAATAAAGTTCACTTTTAAAGAAACTTGTCGGTTTTCATGGAAATGGATCATATATAGTTGCTATAAATAACAAATAATGACAGTGCTTTTATGCTATTCTTATGCAGCAGTCCCCTTTTTAAGAATATTCTCAAATTTATGAGAGTGGAATTTTAGAGAAAATAATAAATGTCATAAACAACTTGTTATTGCTTTATGATTATTTTATGTTTTTAATGTAGCAAAAAAGCTAAAGAGTGGAAAACACAATTTGCTGGAAAAAAGCATAATGATTGGCATGTATGCATACTGTCATGTATTTGATAGTCCTATTAAGTACAGTTGTTTTAGTTTTGGTCACATGGTTAATAACAGTACCATATGTAACTGGATCAGGTTAATAATGAAGGGCATAAAAATGAAGGGCATTGTATTAAGGGAGAGCTTTATTCAAAACGATTTGGCTTACTGAATTCTTGTAAACAATCAGCCAATCAGAATATAATTTAGAAAAAGAGATGTAAGTGTCAATGTTGAAAATGTTGTCTTATCATAGATGAAGAGAACTATCCTGAGATCTCTTTCTGTGCCATCAACTCTTTTTTAATGACAGAACAATCAAACTGATATCAGTCTGTATTGAAATTTATCAAGTTCACATTGTAAAAAATGTAACTAGAAATTATTGTGTTGGCTCCTGCTGTGAAGACAGTTTACAACAATAAGAACTACTGAATGAGAATATGTATTTATCTGAAAAATCTGTCTGGTCAAAGTATAGTACAGTTCTCTTGACAGTGACACCTGTGACTGGTCTAAATATAGTACAGTTCTCTTAACAGTGACATCTAGAATTGGTCTAAGTATAGTACAGTTCTCTTGACAGTGACATCTAGAATTGGTCAAAGTATAGTACAGTTCTATTGACAGTGACACCTGTGACTGGTCTAAGTATGGTGCAGTTCTGTTGACAGTGACACCTGTGACTGGTCTAAGATGGTGCAGTTCTGTTGACAGTGACAACTGTAATTGGTCAGGTTGTCCAAAAAAGGATAATGAATGAAAAAAATATATATTGTATCGGAAGTTTGTTTGTTGTTTGTTTGATTAGGATTTTTTTACATAGCAGTAAACAAAATTCAGTCATATTGCTACGATGTCTGCAGTGAGGCAGTTTATAGTGATGTCTAGCATTGGGACATCATGCTGCAGACATATAGCATGATTTTCCACCCAGTCCCATTATCCTGACACCAGTTTTAACACTACCCTCTTCATGTTGAGTGCCATTTAGTAATCATATTTTCATATACCTTTCAAGTTGAAATGTGGGATGTTTTTTTGTACACTTTATGAATGTCACTTTTCTTAATTAAAGCATGATCATTCTTTCTTGATACAAAATGGATTTTTGACACAAAATAAATGTGATCCAATGTTTATAAAATAGATGTATCATTGAGCAGAATTACCCAATGTGCAGAATTGGTTGACAAAGACTCAACATCATTGATATTCCTGAGAAATGTCAAGACCAGGGGTCCCAATGTATCAATGTATGCCTAGTCATTGTTCTGTGTCATCTTGAATGGATGAATCAGATTCCTTTCTACAGATAATGGTCAAGAAATCTAAGAGTTCATAATGCTTTCAAAGATAAAATAAGCATTACTCCAATTATATTACCTGTAACTGAAAAAATTACTATGGCCTAATCAAATTTAAACAAATGAATCACCCTCATGTGTCCTATTAATGATGTATCAGTACCCAATAGTGAAGAAAACACATCAAAGTAAAAGACCAAGCAATCATGTTTTATTTGCATTCAAATGAAAATTATTTAAGATTCCTTTAAGGGCTGGCTTGGGGACTATAATTGGAATTATGGCTAAATTGATCCAATTAGTGTAGCAATACCTTAAAGGTAGAAAGGCACAGTCTAGAGAAAGCACTAAGACATTCTCAAGAGATACCAACTGTCGACTATGACTAGAATGACCAATTTGCAAAGTAATGTGATAAATTCTATTGTTAAATTTTTAAAACTTACACAAGCATCCATTCAGTGAAGTCAAAAACTCTCCATAATCCAGAAATACGTCTTTACGGAACATTGGATCTATATACTTGTTCCCGGCTGGGACAGATATTATTCCCTTACCTCCACCAGCCCTTTAAAAGAAACCCATTAAACATATAAATTAAAAATCTCACAACAAATGTTGATTAGGCATGCATATGACCATAATCTTAAATTGATGGACATTTTTTTTCGCATTTGTAGTGACTGGGTATGAAAACTTGAAAATTAAAAATACATGTACTTAAGTAATTCAGTAATGGAAATGACAACTAGCAGCAACTACTCCCAACAAAATTATCTTGAAAATAAGATTTTGCAAGTTTACACACACACACACACACACACACACACAGAGTGGATATATAATGCCAATGTAGTAAATTCAAATATCCTAACATTCTGTAAATGTATTCACTTACAAAATCAGATTTTATATTTTAATGGAGAAAAAAACTGCTATAACTTGTTGAATAGATGGGGTACATTCACGAACAAAGATACAAAAAGGGACATTCAAAATATTTTCTATCACATGATTTGTAGTACATGTACAATTGCAAGTTTCCATACAGAAGACTGTATAGGGTATTGATATAATGATCTGCTGTATTGGCCCTGTACTGATAAATTGTTCTACTCAACTGAAAACTCCTGAGCAATGTTACTTTACATTTAGCAGGATGACTACTGTGGCTGCCATACTGGACCTCAGATCAGCACCATTTTATTTTGGGCCAACTGGATATCATAATAAATATTTTGGTTATAACTCCATGTCAATATGACTTTCCATTCAGCTAGATTAGCAACAACAGTATTTTCAAGATGGGTACTGTGTTGTCATAGTGTCTATCCGAATGGCACCATTTTCAGTTATGACCATCTAAACTATACGGAGGAATGAGTGTAAAATTCAATGGGAATTCTCCAAGTAATTTAAAAGTAGTGATAACACATTTTGATAACAAATAGATGGACTCATGATAGATAACTAAAAACAGACCATCCCATAATCTCTTCTGGTTTATGACAGATTGTCATGCAAGAAATTCTAATAGTCTGTTAGAATCATTTTTTTCAGTGAGTTGATCCTAAACAGTAACTCTGGGTACATATTGCATGATGCCAGGATTATCTCCATTTTATTCCACAGCTGAGTGTTGGGCCAATTCCAAAGGTAGAAAAGCTGCAAAAATCCATTATAGATTAGGTAATTGCATTTCATACTATGAGCCCGGGGTGGGGTGGGTGGTGGGTGAATCCATAAAGAAACAAAACCTGTCAATGCTTGTCATTTGTCAACACACCCACATATGGTAATGGTATATCATATCTTGGACCTGACATGCTGAATGACTGCCATATAGCAGTATACCTTCCCATTTGTCAGTTTCAGAAATGGGAACTATTTAGCATGTGTGAGGTTTTCTGTGGGCTAAAGGAATGTGACAAGTACATGGAATCAAACCAATTTTAATTGTTGTTTTATACTATATTAGCTTCTAAGGTAATAACTATGCACAAATCCCCCAAGGAAAGTTTGCACTTACCTTACAGTTAATACATGTAGTATAGGATTAGGGAATCATAGTGATGTAAAATCTGATAAACATACAAGTGTTTGCTGTGTGGTGGCCAACAACTGGAAAGCTGATGGGTCACAAAACACCAAGTCAAATAAATCACAAGTAGTGTATGTACATGTAACTCACTATCAATCATGCAGTCTGGAATGTACCACTTGTTTACACTCTTATATAACATGTTTGAGATCAGCAAATAGAAGATAAGTTTAAACTTTCCTTTTTTTGTTTTTTTTTTATGATCCAGTTAATCTGCCACCAATAGTCTAATGGTATTTCTGGGTAACTGGGGGCTGATTTATTTGACTAGGTGTTTATATTTAGGACCAACCATATAGATATAACTAATTTTGATTCTGGGTAACTGGGGGCTGATTTATTTGACTAGATGTTTGTAATTAGGATCAACCATATAGATATAACTAATTTTTATTCTGGTTAACTTGGGGCTGAGTGCCAGACTAGTTAGGTGCACACTCTGTTTGACAATAAGCACCTTTATTTACCTGAAAACATGGCCTTTTCCATCATGAGCATTCAACGTATCTCATCGAGGACACGGTCATGGCAGTTTTTAAGTTACCATAATAAACAGATCAATTAACTATGAAAAAAGTGCTATCCCATGTTTTATAAAATAAATCCAACACAACATCACTTGACAACTCTTGACAATGACCACAGAAATTTTTAACTGTAAGATCAGTAAATTTGCTGCCACATAATCAAACAGTTTTAGTAAGCATCAACAACTTTACTGATCTCAGATTAGAAACATGGCATTAATTTTGAGCCCTGTATAAGCACAGAACTTCTGTTAAACTTTTTTGATGGATAAGTAGTCTCTAAACAAAAAATGCCTCCTGTCCCCTCCTACCATTAAAAGAAAGGTCAAGAACATTTCCTACCAAAGTCCTGCCAAGGCTGCCCTGATTCCAAGGCTTTTGGATGATATGTTCCCATTCTGAAGAAGCTCATAAATATTCTTGTGATACTGAATGGATATTCCTCCAGACTGAAATTAACAAAAATAAATTTGTTAAAAATGTGTTTTTTCATAACCTGTTACATCGTTTTAGCAAGCATCATTTTCTTGTTTGTAATTTAAGAACAGCATTGATCAGATCTTCAATAATTACAACTTACCGGGTAACTGCTGATTTTAAAGTACTGCCTACAACATGTGTCATATTTCGTATGTGTGTGTGTGTACTTAGATTTTAATAAGGATTAATATCATAATAACAAGTCTGAAGGCCATATTTTCCTCTCTCCTTCAGTGGTGTGAAGAGAAATGAGGCTTGTAAGTAGAGAAACAATGGACTGCTTTGAGTCATGTAGCGTACTTCTCCATATAAGTAAAATTGTTGAAATTGATGTCCTATGACTATATTATTAACATACATTTCCAAAAATTAAATTTGTGGATATTAAATTTGATTTATTACTTACTCATTTGCAACATTTTATAGTACAGTGTAGTAACAAAAAAGTAAACGTATGTATAATTTTTGACTACATGTAATCCATGGCAAAGAAATTTATTTTCTTACCCTTAAAAAATATAACTTTTCCATACATCAGGCTCTGTTCCTGATACAATATATTCATGTAATTGATATTAAACTCTATTGTATTTCTTTCACTTCAACTGCTTCATTTTTTTTAGATACAGTGAAAAATTATGTACTGTTAGCAAATTAGGAAACTCTCCAGAAAAATTAACTGGCATTTTGTAATTAAAAGCACTGATTTTGGAACACTGGCCTAGAAAATGGAACATACAGAAAGTATGCAATGACCTATATATACAAGACTGTGATTATTTCCAAAGATAAATGAAATAAGAATGAATATGAAACAGTGACAGAGTAACAGAAAGTGTAGTGACATTTATCATCATGGCTATAAAACTAAATCAATCTACAATCATAATAATATAACAATATTTGACATTTTTTATTACATAAAGGTTTAACTAAATGTATACGGCAGCTCTGTGAGTAGCCTTGGCCTTATTCCTATAATAAAAGATGCCCCCAAAAACAAACATCTGGGGAGGTGTCTTGCAATGTAGGGGAATGCTCCAGTGGTCTTAGTGGTCAGAGCATCTGCATTGGAGGTGGAAGGTCATGGGATTGAACCCTAGTCAATTCAAACCAAAGACTTATAAAAATGGTACAAACAGCTGCCTCGCTTGACACTCTGCATTAACTTAAGAGGTTACGGTTAGAATGTGTAACAAATTGCCCATTGAAAATTAGACACAATGACACAGTGATTCCTTTCAATAGTGCTTTTAAAAATCACCTTCTTTGACTGCAAGAACAAACTTAAAGACCTAATAATGTTTTGTACCTTAAATATTTTCAGCATTTTTTGTTTTACAATTTCAGTTTTATTTTTTTGTTTTTCTGTAGCCATATCATTATAGATGTTGTAAAGTGCTTACAGCTTCTAAAGATTAGGTGCTATACAAAGCCCTCATTATTATTATTATTACAAGTGGTTGGCAGGACGTCAGGATATATTAACTAAGTGGGATATCATGCTAAATGTATATGGCATATTGCCCCAGTGCTAGACATCACTATAACCTACCACACTGCAAAAATCATAAGGAGATAACTTAAATTTTTGTAGCTAAAGCTACATTATAAATCCAAATCTCTCTCTCTCTCTCTCTCTCTCACACACACACACACACTTTTAGGAACATCGCGGCCTAAGTGAAAAGTAAACCAGTTCTTACAGCTTGTCCTCTGTTTGTATTCCAGATGAAAGCTCCAAGCAAACATTGTGTCCTTGCCCCAGGTGCCAGAAAGATTGCTTCATGATTGTCGTAATTTAGCTCACCAGAACGCAGACAATCTCCAATTTCCTCAATCTGTGGATGGGAAATATTCACTTTTTGGGTTGTGTCATCAAAATAAATCATGCATCTTGAAATATTTTCCTTTTTCATAAATTTAACAAAACTCTCTGCGTCTAGACTTAGAAGTGATTCTGGGTTACTATTTGCACAAAAGCCTCTTTTAATTGTCACTCTGTAGGCTTTTAGCAGCTGATCTGGAGATCTGTATGTTTTGAATGCAGGCGTCAAGGTCACCGAAATCTTCTTATTTTTCAAACCTAAACAGGTGGACAAACAGTGACGGCATTCTTTAGTTTTAATTTTCACATTTTTATACAAAATCTTTACAAACTGATCAGGAACTGACAATCTCAAAGCCATTATTCCACTCAGAAGATGTAACAAACACAATTATAAGTTTCGGTTTGCACAGAGCGTCTGTCTTACCCTGACTGGCGTTGCTAGTCTAACAGACGCATGTATACACAGGGGGCTCGTTAAAAGAAGTTAATTGTACCTGTCAATATTGATCCCCCGGACTGGTATTTGTACACTCTTTTGTAACCAGCACCTTTGTACTTAAAAGTACAAAAAGTGTACAAGAGACAAAGACCGGGTGCCATACCATTCATTTAATTATACGAGTACGTGAAATGCCTAGTCTAGTTTCTTATCGGATTATGTAACCCAAATTATAGACAAGCTTTTGTTTACATTGCTTTCTTTCTTTCGTCAAAAGACAGATTACCTCAATGAGATTTGAAGGATGAAGATTATAAACATAAAATATTTTTGAAAAATTGTATTTACTGCGATATACGTGAAATAAATTCTTATTTTTTTTAAACAGACAAAAATAGTACAACACCCCGAGATGAGAACACGTAGGTATGGCGTTAATTCTCTGACATATTCTCTTTTTTTTCGGGGGTGGGAGATCCCCGTTTCATCTTTACAAACTATTCGAGTCGGCCCCGATCCTACTAATTATGATTACCCCAAGGCTTACTATATCGCATTAACAGAAGGCTTATCTGTATGTCACTGCTGTATTTTTCTTTAGTTTTCTTGCTTGTTGTTGTTGGGTTTTTTTAAATTTCTATTCATGAGAAATTGATATGAATAGGTGTAAAGGTTTTTGTAATTATAGATGCAATAATTACAATATTGTTTTGTTGTTGTTGTTGTTAGTTTGGACAGATGTGCTATCAATTGTATATTTCAAATTAACTTGTATCTCTACTGCATGTTCAATTGTATCCAGCTCTTCATCGAATATCATTTTGTATTCTTCTCTAATCTTCCTCTTTCTTTCACTTTCTTCATTCATATGTTGATCTGCATATTTATATCTGGGGGATCTCCTTGTTTTTCTTTTTCTTCTTGTTCTTGTTTGTTGTTTTTTTTGTTTGTTTGTTGTTTTTTTTTTTGTTTTTTGTGTGTCTGTTCTGTTTCTTTTACCTGGTGTTCTTTTTGTCATTATGTTTGTTGTTGTTGTTGTACTCTTGTTGGTATCTCCTTTTGTTGTTTTTCTTCAGTGGGCTCTTGGAGTCGTCGAGCTATTTTTTGGCTACTTTGTACTTTTTGCTTATTTTGTTACGGCGAGTGTTTCCCTTTATTTCGTGGTTTGGGTATTGGTATCTCCTTTTGTTGGATAATAGGTGTGGTTTCCACTTCTGTGCTTTAGGTTTCTGGACATTTTCGAGGTGTGTCCCACTTTTCCGCATTTGGTAAATTCTTGTGAAACAGCTCTTATACCATGTCCTCACTAGGAATCCATGCAGAAAAAAATTCTTCATTGTCTTCAGCCTTTCTTTATCTATTTCAAAATATTGACATATTCTGGTGCAACAACTGTTTAACTCGCTAGCTTGTGATGCACTTTCTAACAGGTTAAAGGGAAAAAGTTTCTGTTTCAGCTATACAGCCTGAAAAGTAGTTCAAATTGCACATTGTGTGTCTGTTGTACATGTTATATATAGTTATCTGCGTACAGTTACCTGTGTGCTCTTTACTTATTGTATATTTCCTGTATTATGACACACGTATGCAGTGGTATGTGTTCTGTTTATACTAGATTCAGGATATATCACAGATAGCGCATGTTAATTAGCTTCCTAAGTCAAAAACGGTCATGCTCGAATTAAGTACATATTACCCTATCTTATAACATGATCATGTATAGTTTTGTATCAGGTCAATATTTAATGTTTGTATCAGTATGATGTAATAATACACACGGATACACATTATAGGCTATATTTATCTCAGTCATCCCATAATAATTACATACAGTTCTGCATGTGATATTGTCTGCGCCATGTTTATTATGATTTGTGTATATTATGTAATTTATCGCGTTCTGTGTTTCTTCCATAAACGTAGTTAGAAAAACATAAGTTCTGGAAATAAGACATGTTATATCGAGTTTAAACTATTTGCACTTACATGTACATTAAAAACTGATTTTTAAATCTTGTAAACTACATGTAACATGTAATCAACGACCTTTTTTATTTATTTAAAAGAAAAGCAAGCCACTCACAAACCTATTTTCAAAATTTCTATGGAAAACTCTAGCCACTTGCCTTTATCCATGTACTAGGCTGTCTCTACCATTCTTCAAAACGTTATATCACGTATTACATCATTTTCTGAAACGAAATTATTGGAGCAGCAAACGGAACACAAAATATCATTTAAATCCCACAACCCACTACAAAGTTAGTTTCCTAAAAAGAAGTTAAAACTTCAAAACTTCGGAAGTCCGAAAATAAAATTTAATTTACCGATATATAAATGAGAATATACAAAACTATTACCGTTAGTTAATTCTTGCAATACTAATCCATAAGCTGGTATAAGCAGAGTAGGATTAGCTTAGGATTAAAGAGGTGTAAACTATTTACAATTACAAGAACAGTCTGGTACACAATGTCGAATTATAGGCCGATGAAATGGAATAGTTGCTCCAGGGCTGACGCCTGGTGGGAGTTGTTGTCGTCGCCATTTTAATTACTCCAGGGCATCGGGCCACATATATCCGGCCCTTGCTGGTACAGTGTGTTATTTTTAAAATGGAAAATAAAATGACACGTTTTAAAGAGATCTATCTGATTTAGAAGAAAAGTTTACGCAAAAATGTTATGCATTCAAATTTAAAGCAACTAAAGTAACTCGAACATTAATAGGTAACGATGATATGGTTAAACCCCAAAATAAACACACACAAATACGATTAGTAGCGTAAATAATTCTGCGTTGTTTTATAAAATTAGAAGAGTGATAACTTCAGAAGTTCGAAAATAAAATTTAATTTACCGATATAAACACGTGAAAATACAAAACTATTGACGTCAGCAAAATTCATACAATAATAATCCATAAGTTGATGCAAGTCAAGTAGGATTAGCTTAGGATTAAAGAGGTGTAAACTATTTACAATTACAAGAACAGTATGGTACACAATGCCGATTTAGAGGCCGAGGAATTGAATTAGTTGCTAAAGGGCTAAGGCCTGATGGGAGGGGTTGTCGTCGCCATTTTAATTGCTCCGGAGCATCGGACCTAATATATCCGGCCCTTATCGGTACAGTGTGATATATCTGAAATGGACAAGAAAAATACACGTTTAAAAGAAATCTGATTTAGAACAAAAGCTTACGCAAAAATATTATGCATTCAAAACTGAAGTAACTAAAGTATTTCTTATATTAATGGGAAACGATGATATGGTTAAAACCCAAAATAAACAAAAAATACGATTATTAGCGTAAATTATATTGCGTTGTTTGATAAAATTAGAAGAGTGATATCTTCAGAAGTTCGAAAATAAAATGTAATTTACCGATATATACATGTGAAAATGCAAAACTATTGCAGTTAGCAAATTCTTGCAATAATAATGCACCATAAGCTGATATAAGTCAAGACGGAATAGCTTAGGATTAAAGAAGTGTTAAGTTAAATACAATTAAAAGAACAGTCTGGTACACAATGTCGAATTATAGGCCGATGAAATGGAGTTGTTGCTCCAGGGCTGACATCTGGTGGGAGGGGTTGTCGTCGCCATTTTAATTGCTCCAGGGCATCGGGCCACATATTTCCGGACCTTGCTGGTACAGTGATATATCTAAAATTGACAAGAAAATGACAAGTTAAAAAAGATCTATATGATCTAAAACAAACGTTTAACAAATAATGTGAGGCATTCAAAACGGAAGTAACTAAAATATTTCTTACATTAATGGGAACATTGATATGGTTAAAAAAAAAACAACAACAAATAAACAGAAAATACAAAAATTGGCGTAAATTATATTGCGTTGTTTGATAAAATTAGAACAGTGAAGAAAACAATAAATTAAGGGACTAACTCGTTTTCTTGTGGAAAATAGACAACCAAAAGTGTTTCGTTAGGACCTGGTCGTTTTCATATAATAAATAGGAAACCAAGTGTGTTGCGTTTGGACTAAATCATTTTCATGTTGTAAATAGGCAACTAAACGTGTTACATTAAGACTGAATTGTTTTCATGTTGTTAAAAGGCAACTAAACGTGTTACATTAGGACTGAATCATTTTCATGTTGTAAATAGGCAACTAAACGTGTTGCATTAAGACTGAATTGTTTTCATGTTGTAAATAGGCAACTAAACGTGTTGCATTAAGACTAAATCGTCTACATGTTGTAAATAGGCAACTAAACGTGTTGCATTAAGACTGAATTGTTTTCATGTTGTAAATAGGCAACTAAACGTGTTACATTAGGACTGAATTGTTTTCATGTTATAAATAGGCAACTAAACGTGTTGCATTAAGACTGAATTGTTTTCATGTTGTAAATAGGCAACTAAACGTGTTGCATTAAGACTGAATTGTTTTCATGTTGTAAATAGGCAACTAAACGTGTTGCATTAAGACTGAATTGTTTTCATGTTGTAAATAGGCAACTAAACGTGTTGCATTAAGACTGAATTGTTTTCATGTTCTACATAGGCAACTAAACATGTTACATTAAGACTGAATTGTTTTCATGTTGTAAATAGGCAACTAAACATGTTACATTAAGACTGAATTGTTTTCATGTTGTAAATAGGCAACTAAACGTGTTACATTAAAACTGAATTTTTTCATGCTCTACATAGGCAACTAAACATGTTACATTAAGACTGAATTGTTTTCATGTTGTAAATAGGCATCTAAACATGTTACTGACTACTTTGTGTTCGAAACCTCACCCCAGACATGTATTAACAATTATAGCTTGACGAACGCTATATCATCTTTTCTTGAAGTCGAGTTGCACACAATAGATATTTTACAACACTATGTCCGACATATTTCTTAAATCCGATCTATATGCAATTTTATGCAACATTTAGTAGTGAAAGTTAACTAGATATAGATCTATTGAGGTAAACAATCAAAGCAATACTTGTACAATGATTCCACACCAGGAATCCAATTTCAGGAGTTAAAGAATCAAAGCGACACTGTCTGGAAGAAAAACAATTCTGAGAGCTGTATTACAAAATCCTGGCGATTCTTCTAAAGGTGATAGATGGAGACCACATAGTGGTATAAAATTTTGTTACACATAAATATAACAACATGACGTATGCACAAGCATAGACGGCATTGTGTTCTTCCTTCTCATAACACTGAGGCGAAGACAATGCAGTTTTCAGCACAATAGATAGACACAGCAGCAGTAATGAATTACTTGGATGCAAGAGTAAAAGAACCAAGTTTGTTGGATGATGCTTTTGTAATGTATGCTTCTACTCAACCACAAAATATTTAAAATGTAAAAATCCAAGACAACCTTAAACTTAATAATTTTACCAACTTCCAATGATAAAGTTAACTACTTGTTCATATTCATTTGATGCACGTTACTGTGTATTCTGCTCATTAGATGTTGTAGGTTATAGTAGTTCAAAAATAATAAATGGCATTGGACTAGAGCGGCTTTCTACTATTTTATTCATACAGAAAAAAAATCAGTTAAGGCAGAGAAGTTACAATCTGGAGCAGAATATCGTCAATCCACTGCATCAATACAATAAATACTGTAACGCATAAAGCCCAATATGCATTAAACCCGAAAACTTAAATGGGGAAATGCGACTTCAAGGCTACGATAAAGTATATTGGTTGTACCAGGTATCTTCTGTGTGTCTTTTGCTATGAAGGAAAAGAGGATGCCAACAGTGATGTGGTGAATCATGATATAATGACTGAGAAACACATCGCGATACTTAACGAGAAAATGGTCTCTTTTAAGTTAAATAACTACATCATAAGTTCAGATTTTCTGTTTTTATCATCTACAATAATTCATTGAGATTTCCAATAGCACGAATATAGCTGCGTTAGAGCTTTATTACAACTGAAAGTTTGAAATTGTCAAACTCTTGCTGGAATTCATTTTGTCATGTTGTTAAAAAAAAATTAAAAAAATAAGATAATGTTTTTAATTATTTTAATTTTCACCCCGATCCAGTACTGTCCTGATAAATACGTACGCAAGAAATACTGTATACTGAATACCAAAAGCTGTAATCTCATTCTGAATATATTGAAAATGTTTAAAATATCAAACCAGATACAATATGTATCTTTTCATCGTAGACGGAATGAGACCATTACTGCCTTTCCTCCAAAACGTTTTCTTTAAATTATAAAAGACTCCCTTTAAATTTATTATGCAAGATTCAGTATTCTTCTTATATATAAAAAATGACTTTTTGATTTAACAGCAGATTGGTGTCTTTCTTTTTTAAATGGATTTCGATAACTCCTTTCTTTCTATTTTTGAACATAGAATATTTAGATTTAATTTTTTCCTTTATAAATAATTTTATATAAATGTTGTTGTCTGTTACTAGGTCTTTTTTCCCGATAAATTTCAAATTTTGCGTATGACGTAATTGTAAACATTTATTATGTCACAATGAACGCGTTATTTGATATCCGTCTACTACAGACGTTCTGTGTCTACCTAGTAGAATGGGTATAGACTAGTAGGTATTTAAGGTGGTAAGGTATAGTTCTGTGAATTGCCCTTGTTAAATTTCCAAACATTCGCCATTATGTAATTTTCTTCAGCTATGATATTTTAAAAATTAAAGATTAAGAGATGTTTTGAATTAGATGTTTCGGGCTCGTGTTATTCTTGAAACTAAGCATATACACCTCCCATAGTTACATAGTATGTAGACACTGAAATACCAGCAGTCAGCTAGAAAGAGAGCTAGCGTCAGATAGGCATCAATGCAAGTAGAATATATCAACAGAGAATGGATGACTACTTTTTCAATTGCGTTACTCTGTTTAGTAATCAATGTTGCTTTTTTAAAACAAAATTATTACATAGAGACGGGCACTAAATTTGCACAAATGAGCGTCATACATGAAACATGCATATCTAAATTAATTCATGAGATGCATAAACATGAACTGCAAGTAGATCCGTTGATGCCTTTCGGGAAATGAATGGAATGGTGTTTTATTTAAATTTATTAAATCCTATCCAAAAATATGTCGATCTAACTGATTCTCTATATTTTTTCAATTAATATTTATCATGGGCATGTTGATGCTGTATCAGATTTCTGTATAAAAGCTGTTCCGTGCATTCAAAGATAATGAAGGTAAAATCGGAGTGTTCTACCTCTAATCATTTGTCCTCTACTTCTCTAATCGGCGACCGTTTTTCAAGCCTTCTATTGTCGTATCGACTTTTGTTATCAGCAGCAGGCGTAGAGCACAGTTTCTACATATCTAGCAATTCAAATTTTGCATAGTCATCGTTTAAAACAGAAATGTAACACACAAAAAGGAGTATATTATTAGATTTTCTAGCACTCTATATGTAATAAAGTTTTAATTATATAACTGGTAGATTTTTTAAATTTAAAATTTGTAACCACTACTTAACGTCAAACATTTTAGGTTACAAACTTTTGTCCAGCATTTTGCTTGAACTTACAGTTTTCTTCTCTCGTTATTCGGTGTCGATGAACTTGACTGAGTTAAATGCAACAATTTGTATCGAGATTAATTTCGCAGGTTAAAAGCGATTTAGAAATGGAACACAACGTTTTAAAATATTTTCTGATTGATGTTTTTAGCTGACTTCCTTAGTTAACCCAACAAACAAAAAATCAATAGCATTCGCGAATACAGTCATGTATAATTTAGACGTAGTATAAAACAAATAACATATCCTCTCTTGTAATGAAATACATCCGATGTAATTATTCACTACAGAAGAACCACTTACCAGCTTCCCTATCATGATTGAAATGTTAAAGGTTACTGACCACCTATATCATACAAGCGTGTGATATTATTATAGCCATAAAAAAAACGCATTTAGCATGTATGCACACCAAAAATATTTATTCAGACTTATAAATCCACTTTTCAAAAAAATTAAAAATATATTCGGCAATCTCCGTAAACAATCGGTAGTTTCTGCGTGCGAAACACGGATATGACGTACATTTATTCCTTCTTTTCCACCTAGCCATTAAAGTTTTTAATTTCCCCCACGTAAATGTCTATGTGATATATCTTACGATCGTGCTTCTGTACAGCAAATTTAGTGCACTGTGCCGCATATGGATGTAGCCAAAAAACTGATGATGGGACGAAATGGTCTTTCTTTTTCCAAATGATCCTATTTACCATAAAAAGGCGGATCGAAGTTGTGGGGTCGAATAGGATGAGGGATGGAAAAGTCCTAAATCATCCTAAATCCGTAGAAAAACTCTATAGTGCATAAGATAGGGATAGAAAGAGCATAAGTAAAATATATCAAATAAAGGATTACATTAGTGTTATTGCAGATGTAAACTATTAATGCTTAAAAAAATGATAGTACTTTTTGAACGTGCAGAGTGTAAACATTGATAAATCTTTTTATTTAGCTTTTGTATAACCAATATGAACTCAAAAGGTTTGAAAAAAGAAATATGAGGTATTACTCTTGGATGTTCATCATTTATAGGTGTACAAGTCCGTTTAATCAGTCACATATATACTTTTTTTTACAAGGTCGGTCGACATAGGGAAACCAGCTTTAATTCCTTCTTACCTGTATGAACAGGACTTATGAAAATGAACAGTTTTGAAAGCGACACAATCTAGTAAGTCTTGTACGCATATCGATATAAGGCTGAACAGTAAATTAAATTTTCAAAAGTTTCATCTAAACGTTTCCTGTCCATAGTTTGTAGTGTTTTATTTTCGAGAACAAGAAGCATGTACTTTGTCTTGTGGGATAAAATGTACATCAATTCCGATTGGCGTCTTCTTTAGTTGTGAAATCTTAGCTAAGGAGAAGTAACAGCGTTGTATACTTATATTTCGCGTAATTAAATTATTTCTTCTTTATACTTGATAATTTCTTTTATTTGTGCGCGTATAACTACTTTTAATCATTTAATGCAAATCTGATGTAAATAGTATACCATTAGATTATGGCCGGTGATTTTTAATTGTTAGTAAAGCTTGCTTCGATCAACGATAATTGCACAAAGTACATCAATAAAGCTGGCAAGATTAATGCACTAGCATTAAATGTCTTGGAAGTTTTGTAAATTTCCTCTATAGTTTTAGGAGTTTTGTTTCTTCATTTTTTTCAGCAATGGCTTCCGAGACTTTCTTCAGAACGTACATTGCTCCACTTTGCGTCGCTGTACCACACTTCATATGTCTTCTCAGAATTGGTGAATGTAACTGCCATCGTTATATTGATTCTGAAGTTCTGAAACTAGCATCAAATGTCTTGGAGCGTTTGTTAATTTCCTCACTAGTTTTAGTGTGTGTGTGTGTGGGGGGGGGGGGTGCCTTCAAGTTTTCAACAATAGTTTCTGAGACTTTCTCCAGAGCTTGCACTGCTCCATTTCTGCGTCGCTGTACCAAATTTCATGACTTCTGAGAATTGGTGAATGAAAATGCCATCGTTACATTAATTCTGAAATACTTCTTTCTAATTAAAATACACTTGGTGATCTTCAAAACTACTATACTTCCTTGATATTTCAATATCGTCATCATTCGTTCCTTAAATGTACTTCACGTTAGCGCCTTTAATTTGTATTGGTCAGCTAGACGTCGTAAAAGTAGAAGCATGTGTTCGAAATGAGGCCATTATCATTCTGTACACAAATGAGGCATGCTGATGATCTTATGTCACAACACTACGCTACTTTGAAATATACACTCGCGACGAGTAAGGATGGGTATTTTTGACTGATGCTAAGTACTTGAAATACAAGTTGTATGGTACCGCCTGTTTCTTGCATGTAGTTGAATTATAACGCTAAAGTGCATTCTACCACGGCCAGTTATTAATTAGAACAATAAAGAACATGTTTGCTTTAAGCGTGTCGATTATCAATATATTACAGATTTGTGTTAGAAAAGTCAAATAATATCTTTGGGGCTCTTTGATAAATCTGTGATCTTTTGAAACGAAATAGTAAGTTAATCTTTTCTTTAACGTTACACACAGTACATTAAATGCGTACAATAATGTCACGATTAGATATCTCCATATATTCTTTTAAAATACTATACGAATCTATTTGTACATTTTTCGCCATTTATTGCATACGACGGAAATTCATTAATACAATATTTCTTGGTATGAAATATTCTCAATCAGCATGAAATATTCTTTACAGCACAAAATATTCTCTGCCTCTGAAAATATCCACACTGTACTGGCGATCAATAATTACATTTCTGTAAGAGTTCAGAAATGTGTATAGTAGAGCCACATTCATTGAAACAGGCCTAAATAAAAACTACTTGCAGCTCATTATCATAATAAATAATAGTTTATACCATAGTATTATTATAGTATTGTTGTTTTGTCGGTTATTGGTATAGGTCACCAACTTCGATGTCCCATTAAGTTCTTCTTCTTATGTTCCAATATTGGCTTTTATCACAGATGAAAATCGCTGGCTCGCATCTATAAAAATGATATTTTTTGTAATATGTGCTTTTGACCGTTCAATGCGTTCACCATATATTAGGGAGCTCGGTATCAAACTCCCATTTATACGCTACTTCAGCAAAGCTGACTCAACTTCTATGGAACGTTATTCCAATAAATATGTCAGAAAAGCTGACTCGACTTCTGTGGAAAGTTATTTCAATAAGTATGTCAGAAAAGCTGACTCGACTTCTATGGAAAGTTATTCCAATAAGAATGTCAGAAAAGTTGTCTCGACTTCTGTGGAAAGTTATTTCAATAAGTATGTCAGTAAAGCTGACTCGACTTCTATGGAAAGTTATTCTAATAAGTATGTCAGAAAAGCTGTCTCGACGTCTATGGAAAGTTATTCTAATAAGTATGTCAGTAAGGATGACTCGACTTCTGTGGAAAGTTATTCCAAAAAGCATGTCTGAAACGCTAACGCGACTTCTGTGGAAAGTTATTCCAAAAAGCATGTCTGAAACGCTAACGCGACTTCTGTGGAAAGTTATTCCAAAAAGCATGTCTGAAACGCTAACGCGACTTCTGTGGAAAGTTATTCCAAAAAGCATGTCTGAAACGCTAACGCGACTTCTGTGGAAAGTTATTCCAATAAATATGTCAGAAAAGCTGACTCGACTTCTGTGGAAAGTTATTCAAATAAGAATGTCAGAAAAGTTGTCTCGACTTCTGTGGAAAGTTATTCTAATAGGTATGTCAGTAAAGATGACTCGACTTCTGTGGAAAGTTATTCCAATAAGCATGTCTGAAACGCTGACGCGACTTCTGTGGAAAGTTATTTCAATAAGTATGTCAGTAAAGCTGACTCGACTTCTATGGAAAGTTATTCCAACAAGTGTGTCAGAAAAGCTGACTCGACATCTATGGAAAGTTATTCTAATAAGTATGTCAGAAAAGCTGTCTCGACGTCTATGGAAAGTTATTCTAATAGGTATGTCAGAAAAGCTGACTCGACTTCTGTGGAATGTTATTTCAATAAGTATGTCAGAAAAGCAGACTCGACTTCTATGGAAAGTTATTCCAATAAGAATGTCAGAAAAGTTGTCTCGACTTCTGTGGAAAGTTATTTCAATAAGTATGTCAGTAAAGCTGACTCGACTTCTATGGAAAGTTATTCCAACAAGTATGTCAGAAAAGCTGACTCGACTTCTATGGAAAGTTATTCTAATAAGTATGTCAGAAAAGCTGTCTCGACGTCTATGGAAAGTTATTCTAATAGATATGTCAGTAAAGATGACTCGACTTCTGTGGAAAGTTATTCCAATAAGCATGTCTGAAAGGTTGACGCGACTTCTGTGGAAAGTTATTCCAATAAGTATGTCAGTAAAGATGGCTCGACTTCTATGGAACGTTATTCCAATAAGTATGTCAAAACGCTTACATGAATTCTATGGAAAGTTATTCCAGTAAGTATATCGAAACCCTGACGTGACTTTTATGGAAAGGTATTCCAAAAAGTATGTCAGAAAAGCTGACGCAACTTGTATTTAAGATTATTGTATTAATTAGGTCAATAAAGCTGACGAGACTTATATGGACAATTATGGTACAAAGTATGTCGAAAGAGCTGATACAACTTCTATTGAATATTATGGTACAACGTATGTCGAAAAAAACTTACAACTTCTATCGAATATTATGGTACAAAGTATGTCGAAAGAGCTGATACAACTTCTATTGAATATATTGTACTAAGTGTGAAAATAAAACTGATAGGATTTCTATTGAAGACTATTGGATCAAGTAAGTTAGTAGAGCTAATACGACGTCTATTTAAGATTATTGCACTGTCTCAGTACAAATGATACGACTTCTATTGATTATGATTGCACTATGTTACTAAAACTGATACGACTTCTATGAAATATTGCTGCACTTATTTCCGTAAGACTGACGTGACATCAAAACTCTTCAATTTTGTCGCCTCCAATCATGCAAATAAATATGCAAATGGATAACATCAAAAGCAAACTGAGATAATTCTGATACTGTAACTCTGTTATCTTTAATTTTATTTAAACATATGTGAACCGCTCCGGTGGCCCAGTTGTTAGCGCGCCGCTGTGGAAGCGGGAGGTCGTGTGTTCGATCCCCGGCCGAGTCATACCAAAGATTTATAAAAATGATACTAACAGCTACCTTGCTTGGCGCTCAGCATTAAGATATTAGTGTTAGGACTGGTCGGCCTGGTGTCAGCATAATGTGACATCATGCTACATGT
Source organism: Unio delphinus (assembly GCA_029339505.1). Taxonomy (NCBI): domain Eukaryota; kingdom Metazoa; phylum Mollusca; class Bivalvia; order Unionida; family Unionidae; genus Unio; species Unio delphinus. The sequence continues at coordinate 5,465,167 of JAQISU010000034.1, read as the reverse complement.
CTGCGGCATGACGCCCCAGTGCTAGACATCATTATAAACTGCTTCACAGCAGACATCGTAGCGATATGACTCAAACTTTTTTAAAGCTACGTTTAAAATCCTTATCAAACCCCCAAAAAAACCATATATATATATATATATATATATATATATATATATATATATATATATATATATATATATATATATATATATATATATATATATATATATATAATGTAACCTTATATGTTCCCACTATTTACATCTGTGAGTACATGAACACAAGCCGCATATATTATTTGACTGGTAACTACTTTAAGTAGTATTGTGTTTGAAATTCCAATAATTATTAAATTCCCTACTGCTTTATTCTTTTGAATGAACCGATTTGATGACAATAAATTTCTCCACCCTGCTCCCCAGCAGATAGGAAAATACGACTGTCATTAATCATGTTATCTTATTATAATATTTTTTCTTTTTTCCTGTTCTTTTATTCTATTAAGTACACATTATATGTCACAATAGCAACTCATGGCTTCAACTGAAATTTTCCAATTATGAGTAGTACATGTATTATCTGCATTAAGTAGATAGGATTTTTCCTATCGATTTGAACTGCTACATGGAAGCATCGACATTGCTCTATTAGAAATGATGTCAGTTTACTTTCGTTTAATATCTAGCGACGGAATTACAACAACGTAGAATGTCGAAATAATTGCTACCTGTTTCAAAACGTTTTCGTAGCAGTTATTTACATTTAAAGTCACATAGTCTAAAACGTTAACTCTATGTGAAACCCGCACTAAAGACGAATAAAAAAAGTTGCTTACATTAAATCAAGAATTAAGGTGAAGAACTGACAAACTTGGATAAAACGTCCCTAATTTTAGGTTTCTGAAAAACTGAACTGAATTTCTGGAAATTATCTCCAATGAATAAGGTTACATTATATATATATATATATATATATAGACATTCTACGTTGATGTTTCGCAATTCTGGAATTGTTTTACGCAATAACCAGGTTTAATAGTGATGTTTAGAGAGATATTTTTCATTTGGGCTAAAAACACTTTGACGTCAAGATTTTTCTTCTGTTGTGATCAGTTTTATTTTAATTTTTCTTCAAATTATTTGAATTCTAAGAGATTATTTTCCCGAAGTTGCTCGGAATTCATACTTGTACAAATACACTTATTGAAATTGTTTTCAAAATTCAATTACTTTCTGTGGTTCAACAGACAACTGATAAAAAATGACGTTTTCACCTTCCAGTTTTGTTTCTCGTAAGGACTCGAACTCAAATTTATTATAACAATGTATTACAAGGACTTCTAATTTTTAATTATTGAATTATTCTTGGATTATTTTTGGATTTGATTCTTAAAATCGTAAGTTCTATATTTCATTTTTACCTTGCTTCTCTAGGGAAAGAATTATTTGTTAAATTTTACAAAGCTTGTTGTTTTCACTTTTTCTTTCTTACTGTTTATGAAAGTCTCATTACGTAACAACACACACACACACACACACACATATATACATACATACATACATACATACATACATACATATACATATACATATATATATATATATATATATATATATATATATATATATATATATATATATATATATGCATGCTCCAAACAGTTTGCAACTTTTATGTCTCCTATCAAGATGTTATTTCTTAACAAACTTAAGATTATGTCATAAGTCATGCTGTGAGGCCGGTCATGTTCTGCACGAAGAAGTGGATATTTGTTTAATTCCTATATAAATTAGTGGATTTTTAGCTTGAAACAGTGCAGGTGGTATTTTGTTCATTACAATTTTGATTTGGTGCATTTTAGAATTTGACTTTGTGGACACGTTATGGATCAATGATATCTGTGCTGTACGTGTAAATAATGGTTGTGCTCGGGAATGTGTGCATGACCTTGAAGTTAATTTTTTATACAACAACTATGCCTGCTTTTCTTTCAACGATCAGTGATAATCTAAAATGTCTCACCTGCATTATAAGATATGTTTCTAGCGTATCTTTCAGACGATAATACATAATTCTTGGAACCTAAATGCACATGAGTATGATCGTGCGATAACAGTGTCGGCCAAATAATCAGTCTGAAAATCAGATCACACTGATAGAAACGCCTGTAGTGAAGGTTTTAGGCTTCGGATGTTAACATTTCTAGAGGCGATTGACCAAGAGAGTCAAATGCAGAGTACGTAATAACGGGTTACGGATCAAACCCGGCCCCATCCCTAGCATAACAAGCATATATATAGCAATTTGCAATTAGGGCCAACGGGGGTGGGACCGGGGATATATCTAGGGAGCCCATGCCCGTAAGGGGGGTCGGGCCGAGCACCACTGTTTAATTTTAAATTTTTATTTTTTATTTTAACAAGAACTAGGAGAGTCCCAGTTGTGCAGTGGTGATCCCGGGTTCTTCCTCCACCAGTAATACTGGCCGCCATGTATAGCCTGTCGTGTGCTGGAAAATGGCGTTTAACCCCACAACAAACCTGATTATGATTATGTGTGTGTGTGTGTGTGCGAGAGAGAGAGAGAGAGAGAGAGAGAGAGAGAGAGAGAGAGAGAGAGAGAGAGAGAGAGAGAGATGGTGGGGATGGGTCGGAGGGACGTTATTAAAAAGAGCTTAGAACGGAACTCGCAGGAAAACAAAAGAGACGTGAACAAAGAAGAACCCTCGAAAACAAAGAACTTCTTTTTACCTTCCTTACATGGGAATCAACGCCATTGTTATATGCTGGAGAGCCACAAAACAACACTGAATTTTGATATTGTTTAAGAAAGGGAAGTAATAAGAATATGCTTAATTGCTATAAATAAAAATGGTCAACATGCTTTCATTACCGTCTTAAAATAACATACTCGAAGTCTGGTTTACAAATCCCGTTTTAATCAGTCACTATAAAATGAAACTATATAACGTATTCCCTACTGCACAGCTGCACTTCCTGCGCGCATTCACTTAAGACAAACATGTCAACTGATGGATGCAATCGCAAGGTAAGTACAAATCATACAAAGTCTATGTTCAGTGCCGACTATAAAGGGTATCAGTTTTTAAAACTTGATTACATATACCTTTAATTGTCGATTATTTACTTCATTTTGATCCAAGAAAAATCCATATTGTTTTCCTGTTTGTTTTGTATACACGCCTAGAGAGTAGTAAGTTGAAATTAATGTGAAGCCGGCCATGAAAGGTCATTTGTTCACAATTTTACATCAATATATCATTGATGATTTATTTTTTCCTGTGGGGAAGGAATGGTGCCACATCCTCACAGGTATTTGTGCAAACAAAGTGCACTTTATTAATTTATGCGTCATGTCATACCATTAAATAACAGTTATTGACATGGATGTAAGCCACTTGGTGGGTGGGAATTGACCCAACACACACACACCCTATCAACCAATCGGTGAGCTTGTAACAAAAACTGAGGTGCAATGGCACTAAATAATAGCGAGAGAAAATAGTTTTCTCATATCGCTATGTTGATGGGCTCTGGACGAGGAAAAGGAGGAAAAAGTCCCGGAGGTCGGCCAGCCGATGTCGTAGATAGATGTCGTTTACGCCCTGGAACGCCCTAGCCATACTTATTTCAAATTCAGTCCAGTTAAACTAACGGGCAAAAATAAAACCAATAACGTGTAGGCCACCAGTGCAATTGAGTCAAATTCCAAAAGTTGTTAAATTTTCCTAACGCTTAACTTCGAATATTACTAGTACATAGTGTACATAATATAAGTCCCTACCAATTTTAAGCTAAAAATGTCTTTGCGACATATACAGTTGTGTCACTGTTAGGTAGGAATAGCTTGTAAATTTTGATAAGGTATTTCGAAAAAATCGTGTTAGATTTTTTTAAAAGAGCATGTTCGAAAAGAGTCCTCTAGCCAATTGAGAACCCTATTGAAAAATAAATGGCAGTGATTGAAGAGCCCTTAAAAGGACTAGTACTCATCGTAGGAAAAAGTACCACGCTTTCCTCAATCTTCACCAGTTTAGCAGCAGTTCTCCCCTCCCGTGTTGATCTTGGAAAATAAACTCCGTTGCGGGTGGCGATGTAGTTTGCTGCATCAATCAAGTGGTGAAGAGGGCGCTCCAGGTAGGCTTCGTAGTAGTGACGAGTGAGGATAATGCAGGCGAAATGCCATGGTAGAAGCCTGGGTGGTGAAGTCTGCAGTGACCGGAAGCCAATATAGGTTACAGCAGATAAGAACCCAGCTGCTTTTCTCTTATCCTTTAAGAGTTGTTCCAACCCTAAGTGGCTGCACAAATTCCCCATCAGCTCCTCTTTTTCTTTGTCTGGCATTCTCGCCGTCCTCACTGGTGTCTCCCATTTTTCCTTTGGAGTGGTAGTAGTGGTGGTGGTCGTTTCCTCAAACTTTTTGTCCAGGTTCACTGCTAAACCTGGCGGATGAGTGGGGGTGGGTGTTGATGACGTTATCACCCGTTTTTTCCCTTTCCTTTTCCTTTCTTTGTAGGGGGTGGTGGTGGTGGTGATGGTACAGATATAGGTTCCGGTTCGATTAATGGTGACGTGGCCACCTCCGCCGTCTCCCTTTCAGCAAAAAGAACCTGTAGCTGTTGAGATAGTATCGCTATCTGGTCTTGAAGAACTTTGGTGCCCTCCTGTACAGCAGAATCCACTGTGGGGTTCTTGGGGCACGTTTCTTCTTGAGCTGCTGGTTGAGGGGTGGGTGTGCTGTTGCCCGGTTCGATTTCCCGCCACCGCCGTTGTCGACCTCTGTTTTCCCTGTACTTGGGCTCCTCTCTGTTATCCTTTGATTTATCGTTTTTATCCCATATTAGCAGCAGATAAGTTCTTTTCCCCGCTGCCATAAGGCTCCAATTTGTTGCCTCAAGCAGCCCAATGCCAAATATAGCATTAAGGGCTTGCTGTGGGATTATCTCCATCGCTAGCGTGGTCAATAGTGCCATGTTACTTCTTGCTACGTTCGCTGCCTAAAGAAATGATTACGACAAAATCAATGTTCAAACACGTGGACAGTTTTGTACAAGGTTAACCTAAAAGATTTATCCGCTACACACCAGAGCAATTAAATGTAAAATTCTTCATTACGATTTTCAGCATGCTGTTTGTTAAGGCCCTTTTTAACTTGTATGATCTGTGCCTGTATGAACCAAAGGAGAATTTTTTTTTAGCATTGGCACTATATAGGTTTTCCTACATCCACAGAGAAATTTAATTGGTAATATATTTGCCAGGCTACACTGACGTGATGTTGATTACATCAACAACGAGGTCAACGTAATCATATCAGGCATTCCGTGTTTAATAAGTAATACTGTAAATATAAAAATAATAAGTCTTTATAAATATAATGCTGAAAGATAAATATAATGCTGAAAGATCAATATAACACATGCGAGAGAGAGAGAGAGAGAGAGAGAGAGAGAGAGAGAGAGAGAGAGAGAGAGGGGGTCGCAAATGTTCGTTGAGTTTGCATTTTGTAATTTTGTTGCATATGGCGTGTTGTCTACTTGGCGGGACTGAATGGCTGATTCTGCCTCAAGATTAGACATGGCGTTGCTGCCACTGTGGTTCGTTACAAGGAAAATTTGGAGTATCCGTCCATGAATCCATGGATGGGGGAGAGGGGTCTAACCAGTACAACACAAGGGAAGACACCCCTCGCTAGTCCCATCCATGTTAGTTTATCCTAATTGTGTATGCTAATTTCCCACATGAGCCAGTCGTAAGTCGTAATCAATAGTGCAAATTCAAAACAGCTCGACACACTTCGTTCAGTTTGTGACATATTGGAGAAAGTGCAATAATTATTTGCCGGTTTTGTCAGCTGGACAAGTAATGTCCCCGGCAATGCCGTTTGCATTCGGATATTCTTCGAATTTCACCAAAATGCAAGATCATGCAAAGAATAGGGGAATGCTATTTTTACACAGATAAGGCTAATCGGTCAGGTCAGATATTTTTTACGGGCCAAATATCCTAGCTATGACACTGATTGGATCTCGGCCTGTATGCGCATTTCACTATTTGTATATTTTCTATATCTATATATATAAATACGCAGACGCAGTCACACTTTGCTAAGCAGCGGTTGGTGCGTGGTTAAAATATAAAGTTAAGACGGAAGTGGTATGATAGTCAGAAGTGTAATGATAGGAAAGGCAAAAATAAGTAAAAGAGTGTCAGTGTATGTTTTCGTTCCTTCATACCAAAACCAATCTGGCTACAGTAGCGGCGATGAGATAAGCAGCCTCAACCGGCATAGTACTGATAATCACTAGGTCTTACTTGAAGCTGACTAGTTCATCAGAATGTGATTTTGGAAAGCTCCTGCTTGTGAGATACCAAGACGGGAGCTTCCGCAATTATTGATGGTAATTTGTTCCAAGTCCCTATTGTACATTGGACTTGGGAAGAAGCTGAACTTGAAACAAATTGTTTTGATGTCATTTACCCGCTAGGCAATGCGCCGTCAGCCATATTGTTTTCGGACAAACATAGAATCAGCCGTGAGTAAACTGTATTGCTGTTTTCATCGTATTCTAAGCGATAACATTTGTTTTTAAGCTTCACTAATGGTTTGTTAAACACTGTTGTTATGGTATTTGCCGTAGTGACTCTAGATATGTAAATAAAGATCACAAAAAGGGAGTGAATAGCGGAGAACTCGCCCAATGGAGAACTCGCCCTGGGAGAACTCGCCCCATGGAGAACTCGCCCTGGGAGAACTCATCCCAGGTGTCAGGAGAAGTCGCCCCATAGTGGTCGGAGAAGTCGCCCCACTTTGCCTGGAGAAGTCCCTCCAAGGATAATATATAATAATTCTGAGATTTCGCAACATGGTTGTCAAGGCTTTATTTATTCTTGTTTTTCTTCAACTTAGTAACTTATCAAACCTATAAAATTTGCAATTTTTTTCTCCGCGTCGAATGAAAGACAATGGCATTGTGCTAATTCTTGTGGACATATGCACCTCTTTGATATAGTATTTTGTACCCGGTAATTGTGATCTTTCCTCCGTGAGCAGTATAATACCATTGTATTATGTCTGTATTTTAGTGAAACCATTAAATTCCATTGAAAATAGTTAAATAATAAATCAACTGTTAACAATGAACGGTTGGACAATTTCGCATTTAATTTGTACTTCTTCGGGTACGAAATGTTTTAAAAGAAACGGACAACGTATTTTGTTAGATGAAAACTGAGGATCTCAATAATTTTATATATGAAAGTGATGATTATTCATAATACTAGTGTCTCTTATGTTTGCACATCGCATCAATGTATGTTACATTTAGATAAAAGAAAATGTTTTTTTCTTCTTTTCTGTCTATTTATGTACTATTTATTTAAAATTCGTGCAAATTCTTGAGATTCGCAAACCAAAATATACTTGTACGTTTTATTAAAAAAATCAAACCAAATATTAGTAAATGGTTATTGTTGATGCTTACCATTTTTTTTAAGTACCATATGTTGTGATATTCACTGGTTATACAATTTCGGCATGAAAGACAATTCGCTTAGAGAGTTATTATTGGTGTTAAACTGTGTTGAAATATTAGATGAAAACTGCGGATCTCTATAATTTTATATATGAAAGCCATGATTATTCATAGTAGTTTCTCTTCTATTTGCACATCAAGAGCACCGGTGTATGTTACATTTAGATGACGAAAATGTTCTTTTTTCGATTGTATTTTGAAAGGAATTACATCTCTCCTCTCTCTCTCTCTCTCTCTCTCTCTCTCTCTCTCTCTCTCTCTCTCTCTCTCTCTCTTGTACATACTGCTTTGTTTAAAGCCCAATGCTGAGTAATATTACTGGCTTTGTTCAGCGCAGAATCAATTGTATGTGTAGAATAATTTCTGTTTTATAAATATGTTTGGAATTTATTCAACGAATTTGTAATTGACAATCATCTGAAGTAATACGTCGGTATCTTTTCGACTGGCAATGTGGTATACCGTTTTTAAATGACATGAGATGACATGAAGATTATTGAAATTATGGAAATTAGTTTCCTTGATATGAATATTTGCAGAGATAGTGTTATCAGTATTTTATATCACATTTACATCTGAAAATGAAGCATGCGTACTAGATGTAGTATAAGTAAATTGAATTGTCGGGTGAAAATGATTTAGGCGATCAATACAATTTTACAGTTCTTCGGTTGACTGCTTCCAGATATAAATGTCATCGAAAAATCTGAACCAAAGAGATGGATTCAACTTTTCGTTTTGAAGAAATTTACCCATGAGAGGAAAGCGTATGAAGAAGCCATATTAATACACATTGCCGTACCCATTATGTATATGTATTTCGTATTATTAAATTGAAAATAATTATTTTCCAAGAGAAGTTTTAATATTATACAAATATCTTCACAAGATAGTGGGCTATTATTAGCATTGTAATCAAACAAATTTGTACACGCTTCAATACCAACTGCATGCGGAAAGTTGGTATATAGTGATGTTACATCTAATAATACCAGGATTGAAATTAACAGATAGCCGTGGAATAGACTTAAACTTTTTAATGAAAAGTTGTTGTATCTTCAATATATGATTTCATTATGAGTTTTGGGTAATATGTAGAATTGAGGTGTACGCATGTTAAGAGGGAAAGTATCAAATTCCACGTACATGGAATTATTTTTTTTAGCCATCTCATTAAAGCATGTTGAATTTTTTTATTTAATTTCTATTGACGGATCTTCGCCAATATGTTTGTATTAGTTTTCATCATTTAATTGACGATCAACTTATTTAAAATAATCTTCTTGATTCATAATATTAATAGTGTTTGACTAATCATCCTTTTTAATTACTATACTGTCATCATTCATTATATTATATACAGACTGAATTTCGTCTTAGAAATATTACTATGATATTGCTTTTATGATTAGCAGTTAATATCTCTTTTGTGATCGCGTATAAATAAAAATCTAAAAAATGAATCACGTAAAAGATGTTTTAATCCTGCCATAAAAAGGTTATCTGGGTTTTGGGGCGACTTCTCCAGACGAAGTGGGGCGACTTCTCCAACCAATCTGGGGCGACTTCTCCAGATACGTTGGGGCGAGTTCTCCCAAGGCGAGTTCTCCATGGGGCGAGTTCTCCCAGGGCGAGTTCTCCATGGGGCGAGTTCTCTGCATACCGAAGGGAGTTACTTTCATTCCATTCCCAAACCCAAACAAAGATCTTGACAGGTGTCGTCGATGGGTTAGAGCTTGCGGAAGGGAAAACTTTGACGTTGAAAAAGTCACAAAGGACACGTTTTTTTGTACGCTTCATTTCGTTGGTGGATATGGACCCAGTGAGCAGCATCCCAACCCTATGCCTGCGACTTTAACGCATATACAGGTAAGTGTTTATGTATACATGTAGGTAACACATATCAAGGCTACTGCACATAATGTTTCCATAGAAACGTGTATTAAATAACCATGCCATAATGAAACTCTGCATGCGAATAATAACATGTTATTAAGACTTTTGTCATGTGATAAAATTAGCCTGCAATGTGGGTGATTGTTTTCTAGTGCGTATATTATTTAGATCATTTGTTTCACTTTGTTTCATTGGCATGTACATAATTACATTCCGAATAGACCCAGTTGATAGAAAAAAAATTGTGATACCCAAATAAGTTTCCAATTGTCTATTCATTTTTCTTATCATTTCTTATGACTACACCTTAATTCCTTCATGTATTTCACAAAACTTTGTAGTTATTATGATGATGTAATAACATTCATTATTGGATCCCACATTGATTTGTGTGTGTGTGTGTGTGTGTGTGTGTGTACTTTAGAATAAGGTCTCCCATTTCTGATCCCATTCTTTCTTTTACTGATTTGTTTTTCTTTACAGATTCAACGTTACTGCAACAAGAGAAAACCACCCAAAGAGAAAGACGTACATAGGTCGACTAAGAAGCAGCTGAAATTGGACACACAGGATGCAGCAAGATTTGGCTTGTAGCCCAGTGATGCTTCTTGCAGATGTGGACTCTACAAGACAACTTGATACCATTCCACTCATGACCAGCTCTCATGATATTGATAATGACAGTACATATGATAGTGTCATTGTGAGTGAAATACCATGCACACAAGATATTGGATGCCAGACAATGATATCCAGGGATACACATGATGTGTGTTCAAGAATAGAGAACAAGTTGTTACAAAATGAGAACAAACTGCTGAAATCTGAGCTTCATTTGCTACAACCAAGTACATCAAGCAGAGAAATAGAAATATCCGAAAAAATACAGCAGCATATTTGCCATATCCACTTTGACATATCAGAAGTTGAAGATGATGATCAGAAATGTAAATTTTATACAGGCTTGTCATGGGTCCAGCTCGTGACATTGTGGAGCTTTATAAGCCCTGCTGTCAAACATATGAAATATTGGTACAGCAAAGGCAGCAAATCGAAAGTCAGTTCTAGTGTAAATTGTCGCCTGTCACCCAAAAATGACATTAATGCGTCTTAAACTTGGGCTTGTTAATCAGGACCAAGCCTATAGATTTGGTGTTAGCAAGGCTACTGTGTCAAATATTATAACAACATGGGTCCAGTTTTTGTACACCCAGTTTTTACCCTTGAAAGATTTCATGTTTGCAGAGAGATGCTGTGTAAAGGAAAAAATGCCAAGATCCTTTAAAAACTACAAGAATTTAAGATGTATAATAATTGATTGCACAGAATTTTTTGTTCAGCGGTCAAGCAATTTTCAAAGACAAGGAAACCTCTATTCCAGCTATAAAGCCCATTCAACTTACAAAGTACTCATAGCTGTTGCCCCTAATGGTGCAATAATATGTAAGCAGTGTATTTGAAGGGTCCATTTCTGACAATAAAATTGTACTTCAATCTGGATTCTTAAAATATTTTAACATCAAGAACATTTTTAATGAGATTCAAGTTGAACTTGTCATTCCTCCCTTTCTAAGGGACAGGAAGGTTTTCAGTGCACAAGAGGAAGCACTAACCAAAGATGTGGCTAAGCACTGAATTCATGTGGAATGGGCAATCCAAAGAGTGAAAATCTTTCATTTACACAAGACCATGCCAATGAGCCTGGAACCAATAATACCTGAAATTTTTTATGTCATTTGTTGTCTTGTAAATTTCCAGGAACCTCTTGTCAAATGAGTATCTGTCAATGACCTTCCAGTAATTTACAGGCAGCCATGAATGAGAAATGAAAAATCATTGTTGAAGTTGATTTTTGTACAATTTACTTTTATTGACATATAAATCGCAATAGAAAATACAGTGTCAGGTTATAAATTACAACTGTCAATTATAAAGAGCAACATGCAGCATTTATGAAAAAACACAATAGTGTTACTTTTATTGAAAACAAAATTATATGGGTTACTATAAACACTGAAATACACATGTATTTACATGTTCTCTCTGTATATATCACACACAAATTATTATTATTTTTTTAAATAATAATTTAAAGCGAAATAAAATATGATTTATGTGATTTAGATATGAATTAATTGCTTTTTTCCTATTTATAGCGCGATTCATGTAATGATATCACTCGGTCGTACTTGATTCAACAGACCTTATACATGGCGAATCATAGTATACATACATAGAATCAAACCACCTCCCATCCGGAACGATCAACCTGTCCAAGAAAGTATGACCAATTGACGCATGCTATAACTAGGAAAATATACAGAGAGAACATGTAAATACATGTGCATTTTGGTTTATCAGTGTATCTTGGTTTTTCTATTAAATGAAAAAATATTCTTAATCACATTTCAGCTTGTTACATGCACACACAACATGTCAATGTAAATATCATCTTGTACCTCGTTAAACATTTTCACACAAATACATACTTATTTTTAATTTGTATTAGTCGTCTTGTACAATATTAAATTGATTGATTCATTATCGTTTTCTTGCTGTCAAGATTCTTCCAAATGAAATGAATTGCCTGCAGTTCTGACTATTTATCACAAACTCTTTTGCATCAGCCTTCTTGGAATTTTCATTTCAAAGAATTCTGGACATAACCATTTGTGATGGAACGAAATTAACTTTTCAGAAAGTGATCCCCAAAAATCTTGGTCAAATTGGACTCTTTAATTTTTCAAAATGTATATCAGATCATACCACAAAGTCGCACCATTTAAGTCCCATTATACCAAGCTGTGTTTGAATTTGAAAGTAATATGCATGATTTTTTTCTTAACTAGATATGTCCATTTGATCTTCGCAGACAGAAGCCACTTTGTTGCTTCTTGGTTAATTGTTCATCAAACTTCCTAATATCTTTTCCCTGAAGAATCTTTGGACATTTTATTTCAAGCAGTCCATACTTATTTTCTTCTCCAGGATCTAAAACTAATCCATCAGGACTACAAGCAAGTTCTGGGTACTTGGAATTGACCCATAATCCTGTTTTCACAGCAGAAAATCCTTCAGTTTCCATTCTAGATTTAGTTAAATAATCTGTGAATGCATTCTTTTCATTCTCTATTCCATATAACATTGCACAAGACTTTAAAGCTTTCTCCTCCCACAATATTTTATTTAAAATGGAACGAGTAGACTGGGGGTAGCTTGCTGTTGACAGTCTTACTCGCTGAGGCTGTGACCCTAACGCACCTCTCCAAAAACCACTCGGCACTTCCTTGCTCCTTTACAATTTCCTGTGGTAAGGGCTGCTTGGTAACAAAATGTTTTGGAGAAGAGCACTCGTTTTTTCACACGAAGTGCTTTTGATTCTGCATCTAGTTCATAATCTGCATATTGCCTGTAAAGGATGGACTGCCACATATTTTCTGATGATGACGAAGAGTTGCTTTCAATAGAATTTAACAGATGTGTGACAGTTTTCAGAGGAGTTCGCTGACCATATGCTGGTGTTGGATCATACAGTGTAAGGGGGTGCTCATGGTGGGGTAGCACCTCTGGTGGGAGTAGCAGTCGTATCCTCTTGGGGTAGCTAGTCCACCTTTGGTCCTCACTTGGCACCCAGCTCTCACCTGTGGCTCCAAGAAGCTGTAGCATGCACAGCGGCCACACCACGGGCAACGGCTTCGACTGGCCGGCTTAATCAGGTTGAGGGTAACCGGCAGGTCTCAAATCTTCGGTGAGTCAGGGATTGTCACCTCTCGCATGTGAGGACTGGACACGGCGGACTGTGCGGAGGAACCACCAGCTGGTCAACGGGCAGAAGGACGGACCCAGCAAAGCGTTGTGGAGCGCTAAGAGCACGGCAAGACACGTAGGACGCCTTGGTCATCCACTGCATCCAGTCTCCATTCCGGCCGTCTTGACTACGTCATGCCACTGGAGAAAATGGAGCCTGGACAAGAGAGTAAGGCTGACGTAGCGCAACTCTCCCTCACTTTAATCCAATTCACGCGCAAGTCATTCATGTCGTCATCAACACCATCTATTCCAAGTTTTCAGAGGAGTTCGCTGACTGATTTTTCGTTTCTTGATATTTTCATAAATAACATCTGAAACACACTTTGGGTCCTTATGTCTTTTTTACGTCCCTTGTTCCAGTCACAACGGTTTTAAGAATCAGTTAATTGATCAAAAAAATAATTCAAAAATTTTCCAAATAAAGAAAAATAAACTTACGGTTTTAAGAATCAGTTAATTAATCCAAAAATAATTCAAAATATTATCAACTAGAGAAATTGCAAAAGTCCTGGTAATAAAATGTCCAAATAATTCTAAGTTCGAATTCCAGCGAAGTATCCAATATGGAAGATGATGTCACTTGATGAAGTCAGTTCTTGTTAATAAAATTCTATGAGCAAAATTCTTTTCCAGATAAATAACAAAATAATTCCTCTTGAATCCAAACGAATTGAAATAATTTCCAATGCAAGGTAACTCAAAACGACACAACTTAATATTCTAACAGCCAAATTTCTACTGAATAGCTCGCTCCCAAAACATAGTTCATATATCTGGATTTACGAGCAGCAGAGGGGGCGAACAGACCAACTTTTTAGGCGTCAACGAAGCTTCCTTGTTGTTAATATTTAATAGAAAGGTTTATTTGACAAACTGAGGCTTCCTAGTAAATATCGCTGATTGTCAGTGAAGCGATTATATCATATCGAGCTCAGACTGAAGTCTGGTTACCACAACCCAATCTAGATAGTATAATCAGCGAACAACGAAAACAAATTCTCGATCTTGACGAAGAAAATATTGTGAAATGGTCCAAACAATTATTTGAAATCAGAAATAAAGACGCAAAGAATCTCGGTAGAAGAATAATTGGTAAATTTACTCAAGATGGAAAATACGACAATAAACGATATTCTTCACGGTTGATTATAGATAGCGTTGAGTACGATTTTATAATCGCGGATATAACATCTAAGGGTATATATGTCGATCGTAAAGACGCTTTCTTGTCCGATGGAACCAAATTTGGTACAATTGTTACTTACGCAGACGGAGAAAATCTTCAGTATACACATTTGAGGGCGTCTATGCTAGCTTATGCTTCTATCAAACGACTCGTGCGATTGAATTATTTCGTGGGAAATCAAATATGATTTAGCTAACACCGACACACAGACTTGCAAGAGAAATGAAACAACGAGGAGTAAATGCCTGTACTTATCATAGTTTCTTTCGATGGAAAGGCGATAAATGGACTCCCGAACGAATGGGTGAGAAATTTATTCCTTAAGTCGTAATTTGGGATGAGATATGCACGATATCGTTAGATGTATTACAAAAATTTTTCGATTGGTTATTGCACGCGAGCACAAAAGTCGTCATGTGCGGAGATCATGGCCAACCACCACCATTTGTTGGTTTATCTCCACATGATTGGCTAAAGAATTTTGTAGACTATTATGAAGAAATTAACACCGATCATAGAGCACTTGATGAACAATTACGCGAGTTCAAAAAACTAATCAAATTACAACCTGATAGAATCCAATGTGAAATAGCGCGTGAAATAATTTTAGAAACACCATTAAAAGATTTCTGGGAAGCGTGGATACCAATCGATTTAATAGTAGCGAGTAGAAAAATAGTCAGAGACACACTTCAGATGAAGTTATTTAAATTGCATAAGAAAAATTTGCAACACTTCCAGTACCGTTGTGTTATAGGCCTTCGGATACACGAAAACAGAATATTGAAGTTGATATTCCAGGACAGAGTGAAAAGCAGAATTTAGTGTTAAATGATATTGTGCTGGTTGATATCAGCGTCGTCGAAGATGCATTATGCGCTAATAAATCCCCATGGATGCTAGGATACGCAGCGACGATACATTCTTCACAGGGATTAACTATATCCGATACAATTGTTTGGATGGTGGATAATCACATCGAGTGGTCAAATTTAGTTTATCTCGCAGTATCCAGAGTACGAAGAATAAATCAACTTCGAAGAGTTGTTTTAGACTATAACGACACTACAATAAGTGATATTGTTGATAATGATATAATCAGAAAAAATCTTTATGGTTATAAACAACAAGACAAAAAAAAATAATAGAGAATTTGATATTGATGCTGAATGAATAATTACGCTGAAGCAACAACAGAATAATCACTGCGCGAGTTGCAATTGTGTAATGCGCTGGTGCTGGTCGGATAAAGATACTCGACAATTTACCGTAGACAGAAAAGATAGCAGCGTAGGTCATACCATGGATAATGTGATGCTGACTTGTCTTGAATGCAACAGACTAGTTAAGACCACGCGGTGGTAATTGAGTATCATCGGGTATCACTTGAAGTTGTTCACGAGTAAATCCTCGTTGAGGAGCGGTCAAATCTAATCTATAGATTGCTGGTCTACCCGTAGATCGAGTAGACTCAATGGAGAATTATACCGCACTGAAGCCCTCCATGACGCGATGAAAAAACTAGCTAATAGTTTCTCGAAGAGTTTCTACGACGAGCAATTACTAACAAACTGTTTTACAATTCCGTCTGTTGCAGCTCATTTTGCGAGAAAGAAAAACACATGGAAACCAACGCGAGGTGAGTTTTTCACAGACATCAAATCAAGTTGTATAGAATACAACCACGGCGGATTATGGAATACAAAATACGACCGTGAAAGTATTATTTCAGTTGATATGGTCGCGTGTTATCCGGTCAGTTTTCTTGGGTATGGAGAATGCGCTGAATACTTTAAACGATTTGGACATCCAACACACGAGATGGTCCGTGTTGCGATTAATGGACCACTGCCTGATTTTGATTTAACCGGATTCGCTCGTGGGGTATCATTTGAATTGGCTACAGGACTTCATCCGTGCTGTTATGTTTGGATTGGTAGACCTATATCTGAAAAACACTGGATGCCACTCAACGATACACACAAATACCAAAAGTGACCAGAGATAACTGCAATATTCTTGCCGTATTCAATGGAGTTGATACACATACTCTTAGAAATATTTGGCAAACTTGGTGCAGCGATGATATGGATCATCATCTCTTTAAAAATTTCTTTAGTCGCGCTCAGTCAGTCCCACACGGATTTGTGACGATAAATTTAGCAGATCCTCGGACGCGATATCGTGTCGGACTTGATCAAATATTCGGTTAAAATCGTTTACTGAATCTCGTAAAAAAAATTGTTAAACCATAGCAGCAGAGGGGGCGAACTCCAACGACAATGGCGTCTTTTTTTGCCATTGGACCCCTACAAGGAACAAAATCGACCTTTTTATTATATTTACTAGGAAGCCTCAGTTTGTCAAATAAACCTTTCTATTAAATATTAACAAGAAGGAAGCTTCGTTGACGCCTAAAAAGTTGGTCTGTTCGCCCCCTCTGCTGCTTTACGTAAACAAGAAAGGGGTCACGTGATCTTCTAGAAACTATCAGAACAAATTTACGTTCAAAAACTCACGTACCCACGATATGACCCAACTAAAAATAGAAAGATGTTTATATAAAGCTCCACAATGTCCTTGGAACCAACCAATCATTTTCAAAGCTTGTTTACAACTCTGAAGCCAGGTCAGAAATGAGATCAACACCTGGTGTTTTTTCTGTAAAATTCAGGTCACCCCCCCCCCCCAATGAACGAATCTTAAAATGCCAAATTTGAATCTAACAAAGAAACAATAAAAATAAATGACATATCAAATATACGTAACAATTAGTTGATTTTGCTCAGTGTGCCTTGTTCAGAATGGTCATTTTTGGTGGTCACATATAAGAGAAACTGCCAGGTTGCCCATCGTCCAGGTAAAATGGTCAAACTATCGTCTGCTAATGACCTTATCGGGAATCATTAATTGGTAGGTTCATATTCACATTTTGATGAGATATAAAGATCAGTAAATACAAGGCTGTGGCTATTTAAAAAGTAAAAAACACACACACTCACACACCACCAAACTTTCCTCGTTAATGTTCTTTTCTTGACAATTGCACACAGGAAAGATATTTTATTTGTATACAGATTTTTCAGATATTTCGTTTTATGTTTTGATTTTTTGTTAAGTCTTTTTTTTTAAACTATCGTTGATGTGATTAATAAGGATAATTTCAGCACATTTTCACAGGTTTCTGCTGGTACATAGTTTTCTTGTAAACAATTATCTTTATTGAAATTGTTTAAAGTAAAAAGTCGTGCCCTTCAGGAATCGAAGCGCGATAAAACCAAACATATTTGAAGTATTAAAAAACGTAATAAAATGTTATTTAATAAATCCTTTCCATTGAATATATTTTGTTTTTGTCATTTTCATTCTTAGCAATTAACATTTTAGTTTCGTAAAATATCAATTGAGTCTCACAGTTTGCAGTTCCTTTTGTGGAAATGTTGATAAAGTCTTTAAGTGTTATCGTATTTAAGTTCGGTAGGGCACATTATGTACATAAATATCGGAAATAAATAGAAATCCAATAGGGAAATGACAAATTGGTTTGATGTTGTTGTTCCTGCTGCTGTTGCTGTTTTAAGGGAAGTTGTTTACAATGAAAGTTCCCTAACTGAACTTGGTCTTTTTAACAGTAATAGTATTACATCTGCAATTTCCTTTTATCAGATGTTTTTTAAAATATTTTTAGAAGTTTTCCAGCCTAGCTAAAATTGTACAGAAAACCGTTCATAATCCTTGCACAATGTAATTTGTATCCTCGCATTTATGTGACAGAAGGATATGCCAATTTGATTTGTATATATATTTATGTGGCAAAAGGATCTGCTAATTTGACTCATGTAATTTGTATCTCTGTATTTTGTGGGTAAAGTATATGCCAGTTTGTCTTTTCAGAAAACAGGATTCAAAACGAACAAAATATAAGAATTCTTTATGATGGAGGACCCATCTGTATTCACGAATTTAAGATGACACTAATACATGATATATCTTTTATTGAGACTTTTAATGCTATCCTTAATAACATTTGCTAAATAGAGGGTTCAATAACTTAAGCACGCGCCATTCATTTTGTAATGAAACTTAATCACATCTCAATGCTTTATTATTTACCTTTACAATACTTGTTTTTATCCGCATATATTTTCGACGCAGTGCACTAAAGAATCCTGTATTTTTCCTTGAAGTTTTCAGACCCATTGCCCTATAAAATACATATGATTTGGAAAACAATATTGCTTGTTGGCCTTTGCTTATTGATAGAGGAATATTTTTATTTATCGAATATATATATATATATATATATATATATATATATATATATATATATATATATATATATATATATATATATATATATATATATATATATATATATATATTGCAGAGGAATCTTCATTCGGCAAAAGAATGGCAAACTCTTCCATGGATAAAAGCTTTGAAGATGTCTTCAAGGGTCCAGGAGGACTTAAACATGCGTTTACCTCATCTGTAGAACTTGAGAGTCTAGGACAAGGAGGATTTGGTCGAGTAGTTAAACAGTTTGATGCATTTGATGGAAAAACATATGCAGTTAAAAAGATCCGTATTAATTTAGACAGTAAGAATCCCACCAAAAGATTTCAAGATATTATAAAAGAAGTAGCTCATTTGTCTAGTCTTACACATCCCAATATTGTTCTCTATAAAAATTCCTGGATCGAGAAGTCGGACGATCCTGAAAAACGTGAGAGTGAAGATGAAAGTGAAAATGAACGTTCTGAAAGCGAAGATTCAAGTTCGTCCGAATTAGAATATGGAACTGGAGATGAATATAAACATCCCCAGTTTTCTATCGAAGAATTTGAAGAAGACATACGTCGTGGAGATGAAGATGCAGAGTTAAACGTTTGGGATAACAGTCTTACCTGTGAAGAAACGTATTTTCAAAACGATGAACCTAAGGAGAAACCACCTAAAATTTACGACATATGTATCCGAATGGAATACTGTAGCAGCAGTCTCAAAGAATGTATTCAAAGGGATCTATACAGAGATGTTGATGCCTTTTGGAGGTTATTAAAACAAATTTTGTCGGGTTTGGAATACATTCATGATCTAGGAATAATTCACAGAGATGTCAACCCAAGTAATATTTTTCTGACGGATACGATGTGTATCAAAATCGGAGACTTTGGACTTGCAACGACCAAGACTAGGAAAAATATTTTAGAGTCCAAACCTTTTTTGGAGACTGCAAGAAATGAAAGTGATGCCTCTAGTGTTCAAACGTCTAACGAGGAATATTCAAGCTTAAGTGGGGGAGTGGGTACTGAATTGTATGCAGCTCCGGAAACCAAGGGGTTGAAACGATGCACATATGATCAAAAATCTGATATGTACAGCCTTGGTTTCACTGTGTTTGAAATGTCATACAGGTCATTCCAAACACATATGGAAAAGATTTTCGTGTTCGATGATTTGGCAAAGACCATGTTTCCAATCGATTTCGATGAGTCAAGCAAACCAATGCAAGTTCGCATCATCAGGAGTTTAGTTCAGAAGGATCCTCTAAAACGACCTGCAGCGAAAGATGTTTTGGATCCAATCAATGATTACCTTCCTCCGAGCCTTGAAGAGGAGCAACAATTTCATAACAAGCATCGATCAATTTTAAAAGACTTTAAAAGCAATCGTCGCCTCATGCTTTTTCAGGATATATTTGACAAAAGTGAAAATACCGATTCAGAATATGTGCCATACGAAGAATTAGAGCAGTACTGCGGTAATATTATTGATGATAATGTTGTACGATTTAGGGATGCTTTTAGCTCTATTTGCCGACAATATGGAGCAAAAGAATTTAACATGCCAATCCTGGTGCCAAGATCATCTGACTTCGAATCATCTGGTGAAGTACAACTTGCTAACAAAACTGGAACGATCCTAAGCCTGATCAATGATCCTAACATCAGCATTTCACGATACCTTGCACAGCAAAATGTGGAGAATGCCAAACTGTACAGTACATGCCCAGTTTACAAAAGTAAAGGTGGCAAGAAACTACAAGAACAAAGGATATACACCTTCTATCACATGACATCAACAGAAATTAGCTTTAAATTAGCAACGCTTCTAGATATGCTGAACCGATTTATGTGCAACGTTGTGCCATTTAAAGATATGGAGTGGCACTTCATTTTTGGGAATTCAGCTGTAACGGAATCTTTTCTTGCAAAGTTTGGAATCAAAGGTTCAAAATACACGAAACTGATGCGGTCCGCAGTTGAGCAAAGATGCCGACTAAACACAAATATGCTTGTCTCTGAAGGTGTTAAGAAACAAAGGGCACAGGATTTGAACAGATATGTCCGTCCTCGAGAGATAGATTTTTTTGTGAAGGATCTTGGAGAAAAGTTTTGCTCATCAGCGAAGCTTAAGCCAAAGGTAAAAGAACTTTTTCGAACAGCTTTTGCTGAACAGAAGCAGATACTCGATTTTGCTGCTAAGATGGGTGTGAATGCTAAGGTGTATTTTGCGATTGATCTTTTGCGATTTATGAAGTATACATCGGGCTTCATGTTTGTTCTGCGTATACAACCGAAATCAACGCATAAGATGTTCCAGTATGTTGCGCACGGTGGCGTATGCAATAATTTATTGCTCCGGTGTAATGCTCAGCCATCGAACATAGCCGAGAGAACACAAATGAACCATTCTCTCATCGGCTTTAATATCTTGAGCGACCCACTCGTGGAGATGGCCAAACCTGAAAATCAGCGAGAAAAAAGATCAGGGTACAGCGGTCTTTATCATTCGTCAATTAGTAATGAAGCTTTAGAATGTTACTTGGAAAGACGACAGTTTTAGAAGACGTTTACCTATTAATCAGTTCTCTTGACAACACTGACAGTACTTTTACAAAAGCAAATACAATTGGTTTCATATTTCCCTGCGATTCTGAAATTAATTTCGCATATTTTGGTAAAATGAGGACTACACTATTCAACATACTGTTTAGGTTTGCAAAACAATGTGTCAAATAGATATTTGGTAAGATCTTGGTATGTATTGTAAGAGGGATTAATTGGCATGCACTCTCTGACAAAGTTGTTTTTAAATAACATTGGTTTTGGAACTGCTGCTTGCAGAAATACAGGAGTAATTAAACTGTGGAGTTGTAGTAGGTGCAGTAAATTGACAGATCTTTGCGAAATTGTTGAGTTATGATTGACTTCTTTTTTTTACGTTCCCTGTCCCTGCCTCATCTCCACCCGTTTTGAAGCACTGATAAAGAAACACTCGTTGAGCGATATCCAAGAATCCGAATTTATTTCATGAATTGTCATTTATGCTTGAAGCGTCGCACAATGTAAATCGTGGATATTCCACCATCATCATCGTTCTACAAGTTCCGCTCCATTACAAGTTTTTAAAATCTAATTAACGACTATACATACAAGAGAACTTGCAATAGTCGAGACACGTGACATACATGAATATAATGCAATGAGAGAACGAATAAGAGAGGAGGGATAGTGTTGGGTGTGTTCTGGTACATAAAATTTGAATATGGTCATATTGAAACAAAATGTAATTATGTGTTTGTGAATATGTTTGTGTTAACAACACTTTCTATATTTCCTTTTGTAGCAATTTTTTTGCTTACTTTGTTAAGTTCTTTGCCAAATGAAAGTGTATCAGTATTAATATTCATTACTGATAGGCTCATTTCTTGCTTTATTAAGCTGCCTGCCTAATACCAAATGCTAAAACACTTTGATCAGAAAGTTGCCTTCTTTAGTTTCTTTGTAAGTTTAGCATAGATGAATAATTTCACTATGAATTTATAAATTAAAGCAAAATGTTAGTACCCATTTCAGTTACTAAGAAAGAATGTGTATTCCAAAATGTTTCTTTTCTATCCTGTCCTTTCATTTGATAATGGGATGTTGTTTACGGTATCAAAGCTCCGTTAAAATATCAGTGCATATATCAGTGTCCACAAAAGATCGCAAAAAGCGAAAAATAGGTACAGTTCTATATTGAGACATTGGAGTCTCATTACTAAATGCAGAACTGGAAAGTAAATAAAAAGAATCAAAACAAGGACATCAGTCTACATTTGTTACAATTTAAAGACCTAAATATAACTACACATTTTTTGGTCTGGTGGGATCTAGCGATGAAATTTGAAGCTTTATGCAATGCTTTCAGAATGAGCGATATTTTTTATAATTCGAAAACCAACAAAGCGTTTAATAAAGCAGTTTCCAAAAATTCAGTTACTGATGTTTTGCTATACTTGCGGCAGCTTATTTGCTTTGAGTTGTTGCAAATGGTGTAGAAGATTTTGTATATTTTTAGGAACTGCCACAAGACTCAAAAGAGTGAACACATATCCATAAGAAGTTATAGTTCTCGTTTATTCTATAGACTGTCATCCTGGGCTGCAAACATGCGCAATGATATTTAATTTTAGCCAATGCACACTAATTCCATGAAGCATTTGACTCAAATATTATCGCAGTGTTCTAAAAAAGAGAAGACCAAATTAGGTCAGTTAAATAAATTAATTCTTTTGGATGTACTAACAACTTATGGAGAATTGTAAAACGATAAACAATTCAAACAACGGCATATGATATACATTTTTTTAATCTACATGGCTGTATGACTTGCAAAGTGCAATGTATCTAGGTCATGCTTTTAGACATTATTGTTGAAGTTTATATCGCTGTCTTAAGATATATTTTATGTCGCATGTTTATGTAAGTATTTAATTCCAAACATTTATAGGCAATAACGCTTCATCCATTTACAAGGTTTTCGATAAGGGTTTATTAATGACGCTATATAGCGATCTAAATTATTCTACTCGGAAAGCTTTTGATGCTGTATGGCATGACGATTATTTTATAAATGGATTCAAATAAGTATCAATCCCAGAATATGGAATGATAGTTTTTTTTGTTATGGGGTTTAACGCGATTTGTTCAAGACCAGATATTTTATACATAGCAGTCAGTAGATGAAGAATACGGCCAATCCCCCCCCCCCCCGAAAGAACAACCGATCCACGTGAAGCTACTGTCAAGCCTTTTCACATACCCACACTGCCCGAATAATGGAATAAAAATTGTAACATGTCTTAAATAAAGGAAAGTGATTAGATGAGGGTTTATTACATCTGAAAGAAATCAATACAGATATAGGTAATTCGCACTATTTAATCCACTGTTGTGGTTGAGAATCAACTTCTGAAGAAAATGGAATTGTTGATTTTGGCCGACCACCTGTTTTTGGCTTTCACAAAGCTTAATTACTTTTCATTCGCCGAAAGTTTTATTGCAGAAGCTTTTTATTATGAAATTTTATTAAATGAATAATGATGCAGGTGTATACTTTTGTTGAGGAAAAAAATAACTTAGTAAGTAAAATAATAAAATGTTAAAAAAGGTCAATACATGTTGCACTGATAAATTGATTTAATCTGATTTTCTGTATTTATGGGGGTTTTTTTTGCAGGAAATATAACTATTTAATTTCCACATGCATGCAATGTAATGTCTTGAGTATTTTTAAATTTTGTTTTAGATTTGAATGAGACTAACAGTTTGTTCAATTTTACAAAATTAAGATTATAATATTTTCTTATCTGAATTAACATATTTCTTAAAATTTGCAATCATATGTTAACTCTGTAAATAGAGTAGCATTTGAATGGTAGATGTTTCTAGAAAAAAATAGTGTTTCTTTTGCATTTTGATATTTGTTTGTGTACTGAAAAATGTTCATATTTTTACACTGGAAACAATACAGTTAATAAGTAAGGTTTTTTCGTTTTCATTTAGAATCAGATTTTAAACGTGCATATCACTTTAAATTTTGAATTTTAAAAGAATAATTTAAACAGTATAATTATGAAATAGCAATAAAACCGCAATTATGTGATTAATATGTATTTCTTAGAATAATCTGCTTATTTTGTTTGTGATAATTACATTCTCAATAAACTGGTGCCTAGATATATAACTGACTTTATTTTTCTTGCTATTAACTCTGCTATTAGTCATAATACACCAGAACTACTGTTTGTCTCGTTTAATCTGTGTTGACATTATCTGTTCATTGAATTTGTACAGTAGTAATTTAATTACCGGTAGTAAAAGCGAATTTACACCACAAACAAAATGATGTTTGTAAGATAGCCGTAGACTGATAAACTTCGTTATTGAAAAACGTTTTCTTTGAAAGTTATATAATTGGAAACCAATCTTGCTTTCTAACTCTTCCAGACATGTATGCCTAGAGGGCCTCCAAGGCCTTTTCTCGCGCATTTTCTTTGTCTTTTGCGCATACTTCTCCACACACACACACACACACACACCACACATAATGTCCTCTCTTTTCAACGCACCCTCCACCAACATAACTTTCTATTTGATTAATCCAGCAGTGCACATATTTTTATCTTTCTTTCATTATCATTCGTACTATTATCGACACACAATGCACATTATGCAGACGGAGTTGATAGAGGCGATACAATTGTTTATGGAAGTGCGCAAGCGTCTCCTTAGCTACAAGCATCTTTTGAACTTTATTTAAAATCCTGTTGTCGGCATTACTCCTGAAGTAATGTAGATATCTCTAAACTGTAAGATAACGGTGTAATGTATTAAAGATTCCAACGTTAAATAGTAGTCATAAAAATTTATTTATAAAGAACTGCACAAAAATGGGACGACAATGCGCAATGTTAGCTGAGGAGAGGACCCTCTCAAAATTTCAGTTTGATTTTTCTATCGACAATTTTGCAAATCCCACCAGAAATGGAAGGATTGTAATTTTCGTCTCTGATTCTGTATATGGTGCAAATAGCAAAATTATCTCTATACGAAAGAGTTATTAGCTCATATTTTCTACCGTACATCACCCATGTGACCGTGTCTAACACTTTAGTATGTGTGTTTTATGTCCATAACATCTATTTCTTCAAAATAAAGTAATCTAATCACAATTTGGTGCTTGAAATATGACGAGAAACAGTGTTAGGGAAAAATTAATACTTTTTTAAAATTAATAATGAAGATTGTTGTATCTTGAGATTTTGCGAGCAAAAAGAGAAATAAAAACAATTTTGTAAAACATTACTGAAGGTCTTAGTTAAAGAAAGTGTGCCGTGACCACAGATAAAGTAATTCAATCAGGCGATATCTTTTTATTTTTACAGCACCATATGATTTTATTATTGGCAAAAGTTTACAATCTTTTTATTTTTATTATTAAAACAAAACGTAAAATAAAAAACACCATATTACGAGACAAATATTACCGTCATAATGACATATGCCCAATTATAATGGGTTAAACGTATATTCAGTATATGTAATATACTCAGTTAGTGGGAGTTTGTGTGTTGGTGAAATTAGAGGATTTCATTATGTATTTGAAGTTCCTGTGTTTAATCCGCACCAATGTACTAGTTTGAAGTGTGGTATGGATCTAAGGGCACATTTGATGACAATTTAAGCCAGTAAAGGTCTCACTAGACAGTTGTTTGTTTTGTTTTTGTTTGAGGGGGGGGGGGGGGGGGCAAATTTACGCCCGACGATGACCTATTACAGAAAAATTATAATAATATTACATTAAAGTTACAAATAAAAACTAACTAATGATTTTTGTTGAAAGGATGCTGTAAGATTCTGACTGATGTATTAAAGTTAATTCCTTATGCAAAAAGTGGCTAATATACTGAACCAACACTGCCACCTGGGAATTTCTTTTTTTTATATAAAAAAAAAGCTTAGAGCTGTACTATTTAGAACCATGACATATTTTAATTCTTAGAACATTTTTGAATAAACAGTATTTATAAAAGTCAGGAACCAGTCTTTCGACACAACGAATTCATAAGAAGAAGAAGAAAAAAAAACATACACACACACACAACCTCTATCGTTCCAACCATAGAAAAATGTTGCAGACAATAACCAGCCTACCAAACACATAATAAACAAAGCTACCGAAATATCCAGGACACAGAATCCTACCATCCATTACTTGACGATCAGCGTCATTAATTCTCAGATATTCGAAAAGTTGACGACTGTGATTATATGCCCATACAGTCCCATTATAATTTCGAAGTTAGCACACCATATTTAGAATACAGGCCACTGCGTCCTACCTTCATCAAAAATAAAATTAGAGACTATACCCGACGAACTAAACCACGATAAAAGAAAGTCAATGCTTCTTGTTTAGTTAAGATATGAAAATCCCTATTTTCTTTTCACACTCACCTTTGTACAGGTAAGGCGTCGCTGTAATTTGTAAGTGTACATTCAAACGACCGTATCTAAAACCTCGACATAAAAATATAACTTTCAACTTGCTTTTTAATTCAACGTATACAATCTAAAATCTCCACCTAGAATATGGAATTTTAAGGACGAAATTGGAATTCTCGACATATGATTTTAAAATTTCAACGGCAACGTTCTAATTGTTAGATTTTGTCCATTACGGCGCCTTATAGTATATAGCCATAATCTGGTTCAGATGCATTTATGAGCAATACTAGCCTTAATATTCGAGTGATGTAGGGTGGATTTTCTGTTGCAGAATACAGTTTGCAAAAATCTTTATAATGAGGGGTAGAGTTCTGTGGCAGTAAAAGGTTTGTAAAGCCTTTTTGCATGTGGGTTGTGTATCTATACGTTGCCTTTAAACAGTTGTAGTAGAGGGTAGGATACTGTCTGTAAATCTTCTGGGTGTGGAGTAAGGTTTCCTAGCGGAGAACATCTGTTCTAAACTACTAGAATCTTGTTGTTTATTGGCTGAAACCGACACACGTGACAGTTATCATAAATTGTATCTCCCGGAAAAATTATGTCTCTTCCGATAGTCTTATATTAATGTCAAGGTCGCGTCATCATCATCATCATCATCATCACTAGTCTCTTGACCTGGTGTGGTCGTTGAAGCACTGTGCTGCTGAACATCTGACCAGTTCCCTCCACTTGTCTCGATTATGTGACAATGTCTGTGTCTCCGCAAAAAGTTTCCTGGTCCATTCTGTGATGTTGTCAGTCCACTTTTTTCTCACCCAAGCGACAGAGAAATCTAGCTGTTTTGCTAACCTTACTTTTCTTATCTCAGTCTAGTCATTTCAGACCAATTGTCTCAGTCATGGTGTCCAAGCGCTGAGAACTACTTTTAACAAAAGAAACCCTTCTTGTCCTCAAATAAAACAACAACAACAACAAATAATATATAACCAAAACGTAGTTACTTAAGGTCAATCTGTCTTAAAAACACACCAAAACAAAAACATTTTGATATTATGTTAATTCGTTCTAACTAGCATGGTCAAGTTTATCCTATATGCAGGATTAGCTCAGTACATTTTCAGATCATTAAATGTAGCTTAAACAACCGAACTAGTTGTAAACACTTCGCGTGAAACATTGTATATACTGTTAGCTACATTTAATGAAGCTAACCTGAAAATTGACTGTGCTACAGATAGAATACAATTCTCAATGGTGTTTGAAATGAACTATGTCAGAAAACACTGATCCATGCACATAAGA
The DNA here is from genome assembly GCA_029339505.1 of Unio delphinus. Lineage (NCBI taxonomy): Eukaryota > Metazoa > Mollusca > Bivalvia > Unionida > Unionidae > Unio > Unio delphinus. Next base: position 5,437,157 of record JAQISU010000034.1, on the reverse strand, counting down.
CTATATACCTATACACTTCATAGTATCCCAACTCTCTAAACAACAATGGAAAACGTAGCAACAGCCAGAAATGTGTTATGTCAAACATGCTCTATTATAATTTTGTTAAGCATCTCCGTTGTGCTCCAGCTGATAATACATGCATTATTTATTGACAAATAATACACTTACCAGCCCGAAGGAATCATTTATCCCTCAACACACTAATCCATAAGCAAATTTCACTGCATCACCTGCCATATTTCCAAGAAAGAAATATGAATTTTCAAATAATCCGTGAACTTGAAAGTTTAGCACATTGTTATCCTCTGGGGTCCGCATATTTGGAGGGTGACGAGGGTCTTTTATACGGTAGAGTGGGGTACTCAAAATTGGAAATGATGAAAAGAAACAGTTTCTTTCTAATAAATTATAACTATTTATTCTTAATTTCATTTAACATCCATATATTAAATGTGTGAAATACCTCATTACTATGCGACGTTTTATGTTGTTATTTTTCTTTGCTCACGCGTATGAACTTGTACTTCGGACGCAACGGTCACACCACAGCCTCATTAGCTTATTTGTATTCATGCTCCACATGTAATCATTGCGACGCGCACACTTTTATAGAGTTCTTTTTACTTTAAAGGATAATATTGGGTGAGTAATATAATCTACGTTGGGGTTTGGACCGAGACAAAGAAATCCCAGCCGCGGGGTTACATTATATGTCTCCCCATTCGGACAAGCGTCGTGGGGAGACAAATAATATAACCCCTAGGCTGGGATTTCATTGTCTCGGTCCAAACCCCAACATAGATTCTATATTTCTGTCTACCTCTCCTTCTGCCACCTTGGACACTGCCCTGCAGTACTGTTGTGAATAGACTATGACTCTAGAAGCATGCCATACCATTTCAGCTTTCTCTTTTTGACAGTGGTGAGGAGGTCTTTATAATGACCTACATTGTGCCTGATGGTGTTACGCACTTCTTCATTTGTGATGTGGTCCATGTAAGAGATGCCAAGGATGGTTCTGTAGCATCTCATTTCAAGTGCCTGGATTCTTCGTTGTAATTCTGCTATCAGGGTCTAGGCCTCACATGAATACAGAAAGATTGAGATAACTAGTGCTCTCAATAGTCTGATTTTAGTTTTCAGACATATTCTTGTCTCTGCAGATGGGTCGTAGCTTTGCCATAGCTGCCGTTGTTTGTGCTGCTCGTGACAAAATTTCTGCTCTTGATCCCCCTTCGATGATTATGGAACCGAGATATTTGAATCGTCCCACTGTTTCAAGTTCCTGTCCTCTGTCTTCGTTGAGATTTGTTTGCCACTACATGTATTTGTCATCAGCTTTGTCTTCTCGGAGCTTAACTCTATGTTAAATCTGGAAGATATTTCATCCAGGTTCTTAACTAAAACGGAAAGTTTGTCTTCACTGCCTGCCAGATCATCAATGTCGTCTGCAAAGTGTAGGTTGGTGATATTACGCCCTCCAATGTTGACTGTCCCACGGTGGTTTTCCAGGGCTTCACTCACGATGCGCTCTAAGTAGATATTGAAAAGCGTGAGTGACAGGAGATATCCTTGCCGTACAACAACTGTTGTCTTGAACCAATCCCCCACATATCCTTGAGCAATTACTGCACTCGTAGCCTTGGCGTACAGCTGCTTGATGGTATTGGTCAACTTTTGACCCATGTTGTACTTCATTGTGACCCACAATGTCTCATGCCACACTCTGTCAAAAGCCTTTTTGAAATATATGTAACACATGATAGATGTCTTGTTGATGTTGTGAGTACTTTTCACACAGAACCCTAAGATTGAATATTTGTTCTGTTGTGCTTCTTCCACTCCGGAACCCAGCCTGTTCTTCAACGATTATTTCTTCTGCTTGTGGGTTCAGTCTGTTCCAGATGATCTTCAGCATCACCTTACTAGCATGGATGATCAAACTGATGCAGATTGCCTTTTTTGGGGAGTGTTATAAGGTCGCGTCAAATATTATTAACTATTTCTATATTGCTTCCAACGGTTTGGAGTCAAAACTTGGTGTTATATTTAAATATCCTAAAATTGAACAGAAGTGACATCATTTTAGTTCAGCCACCAGCAGGTCCAGGGGAGAATTCGTATAAAATTTATTAATAAATGATAATAAGATAATTCAACAAAGATATGCCAGGCTTCGCCCAGCTTCCTTTTTCACTTCTAATTCCTTCCATCACAAACTATAGTGTAATTAATTAAACCCATCACAAAGCTTTAATCTTTTCTTAATTACTGCATATACCAATTTAAGCACAAAGTACATAAATCTTCTGTAAAAAGGGCGTCTTCAATTAAATTTCTTTTCTAAGTGTTGATACAATGTAATGTTGAATAGCTTGTTCATAATGACATACCGACAGAGGATATGACAGTGTCGCATTTTAAGAGTAGTTACGTCCAAATGTCAACTCAATGAGATTATTTCGATAGATCTAGCAGTACGTTTGAATTATTTGTGCCATTAGCTTTGCAAGGGTTAGCTGATGTTGTTTAGATCAGTAGCATATTTCTCATTGCAATATGGAATACATCTTCTGATAAACAAAATTTAAAAAATTAGTAATAGTATATGAGCTACTTCCATTTAGAAATATCAGTAACATATACAATATTTTTCTTTCATAATTTGAGACGAACATACTTTATCCCGATAAAAGGAGACAGAAACAAATAAACAACAAGAGCACCCACCCCCACCCCAAAAAAATGAATCAGGGTGAATATAACCAGCACTAAGCAAATCAGTTTTTAATTAAATGTATAAAAAATACAATGTAACTTGTCTTTAAAGATCATTTAATTTGTAATTTGAGACTAGTCGATTTATTCTTGACTCTTCCAAAAAAGAGAGTAAAGGAAATAAAGCAATAATGATAACAACAAAAGTAGTCCCTATTTTAATCATGAGCTAGTATCAGTGTGAATATTGTCAGGACTCAAGATTTTTTAGACATAATAGAAACTATATTTTAAAAAATACTACAATGAAACATGTCTCAAAGATGATGTAATTAACACAAATTACTGTCCTTGATGAACATGTGTTCTATATATTAATAACAGAGAAATATGTAAGCGAGAAAAATTAGGTGTTATGTCCCTTATAATGGTGGCATAGACTAAGACAAGTTTCATTGTACAGTTATTTAAAACCACTTTGTTGGTTGGAATGACAGTTGTCAATGAAAGCAGTATTCTGTGGGAACATAGCGAAAGTATTCTATTGTTAAGGCTATGGATTCGGTGATAAATATAAAATACATACATAAATACAAGAAGGCATATAGTTGATCTTGACATTTCTGTCCTGTGACATTTTTTCATAAAAAGGTATTACCATCCAGACTAAAATTCAGCTAAGTTTCAGTCTCTCTCTCTCTCTCTCTCTCTCTCTCTCTCTCTCTCTCTCTCTCTCTCTCTCTCTCTCTCTCTCTCTCTCTCTCTCTCTCAAAATTGGATTGCATGCGAACAACAGCAATGCAAACAAATGCAGATAGTCAATTGTTGTATTGGGTTTTGTGTCCTGTAAATCGCTGTTTTAAGAATGTTGGAGTACTCGTCACGGTAACGTAAACTGTTTGTTAAGCTATCAAGTTACATTACTGAACTGTGAAGTACGCGGCACTAGAAAGTTAAGGAGTGCGTTGAGGGTTAGTGGGAGTATTGTGTTTGAATATCATGGAATAAACACTTTATAATAAATAAATAAATAAATAAATAAATAAATAAATAAATAAATAAGCAACACAGCATCAAGAAGTGATATGTCTACCATATAGTTTAAGGACAACATTCTTCCTGACAATGAAATGTTTTTGTGAACAGTCAAACAACCATAGCGTACTGTATACGTAATCTCAGAATTTGATATTCACGTAGTTGGTGTGTGTGACACAATAACCGATCCCAAACTTGTATTGTTGGGCTATACCATTATGTTTTAGGTAGTTGAAATAGGACAGCTCTTGCACATATTTAACCTGTGCACATCGAATCAAAACAATGTCATGTACTAAAAAAAATGGATTTTTTTTGGGTGAGTAACATTGAATCAATGTGTATCGTTATGCAAGAAAGACTTTAAAAGCAACGACTTTTATCAGCACGATTAAAGGTGTGAAAGATATTATGATAACCTTTTTGTCTGTCTGTCTGTCCCTCGCCACATACCCTTTATTATGGATGGAAATTCAAGGCACGTTGATGGTATCTTGCCGATGAGATACTCTGGATTAAAAGGAGTGTAAGTTTTGGCTTTCTCTGGCGGATTACTTCAAGAGATCAAAGGTCAAATATAACAAAATTGTGTTGCTGCCACCATTCTCATGGTATCCGATGCGTGTATCTTATAAATAATCTATAATGAAGGCAACTCGCGATAGCAAGCTATTTAATTTGCTATAAAGATTTTATTGTTGTAATTCCGTTTATATTATTATACATAATTTATAAGGTTTGAAAAATCAAATGTATCACTTTTTCGCTGTGAAATTATATCAACCAAATTAACCTTTCATTCTTTATGAATCTATGGACACTAATAGAACAGTTTGGAAGAGGGTACATACTGATATTTTTTCTAATTCAACGATCAATATTTATGAAATCATCAATACCAAAACATCAGTGCATTTCTTAAAAACGAGGTCACATAGATTATAAAAGAAACGTGCCTATAAAATAACCAGACGTGAATAAAGCGTATAACCCTGTTAGACATCGTATATATTAAGAAAATGTGCTTGTGTCAAATTCAGAACCAGAACCAATACCTAAAATGCAATTACCAATTAGAAAAAGAGGCACTGAAATGTAAATAGAGTACTTGACTGGAGTGAGTTTTGGGCCAAGGCGAACAAATGAACGAATAAAGCAGATATATATACAGAAAACACACACACACACACACACACACACACACACACACACACACACACACATACATACATACATACATACATACATACATACATACATACATACATACATACATACATACATACATACATTAGACACTGGTGAGGCCGACACAGATCAACATCCTGACAGAATGACAGACACTGATAGACGGACAAAAGATACCTGGACAGATAAACATACCATTTGATGGATTAATTATAATGTATTGTGTTATAGTTTATTTTCTATACAGTTGCTTATTTAAACCATTTACCAGGGAGTTAAAGTTCGTTTAATAAGACTTCTTACAGCTGAAGAACAGTAAAATATACCATTTCTACCTGAATAAATTTTTTAAAGTCTCGGCATAATGTGACTCATATAGTATTGATCCAAAATGCTCATAACTCTGGTGTATTTATCAAGTAGACTATACATCCAGATTTTTTTCCATCAAGCATTTAAAAATGATATGTCGGGTAGACTTTCGCGATAATAACGTTCATAAATACTCATTTGCGCATTAACTACATTCTCTTCCTGGTTGTTACTTCGACTTTGAAAGACGACATTTTGCCAACATATAAGGAACTGGTGACTACTATCATACCCACATTAATCAACTAAGTAAGTATCACATTAACTCACATAAAACAATTTGATTATTTGTGTTACATGCATGATCATCCTATCCTTGACTTTTGTTCTAGATTCTCTTTTAAGACTGTTTTTACTTTATTTTTTCTTTTCTTCTATTAATAAGCTATTGTGCGTTGAAAATCGCACTGTCATTCAGAAGTGTAAGAGTTCAGGTTTTCCCTTGGATTTTGTGTTTAATGCTTACTTTGTAGATTAAGTTACGTATTCCCCTTTATGAAGAGATCGATTAGATCGAAGTGTTATGAAAGTGCATTGTTATTGTACACACACACACACACACACACACACACGCCGCGCGAGGTACAATGTTTTGCGTTGAATGCCAAACCTGTATGGTGCCTTATTTTCTCCTATACACCTACCATAACACAATCTAAAAATCGTGGAAACAGTTTCTGTCGAGGAAGTGAAACTGCTTGTTTCGTTTATTATGGAGACTTGATATTTAATGATTTTTTATAATGTTAAACAGGAGAAAAGACTGATAACTGTAGTAAATAACCTGTATGAGTAAATTCACTGTTTTAACTTTTTGACTCATGTAAATGAAAGCTAATTTAGAAGTAAACCACACAACAAATCAACAAATATATCAACAATTATCGCGTATTGTGAAAGCATTGCCATCTGGTGATAATTTCAATTTACAACTGATAAACAAAATTTTTGTCAGGCATCTACTCAGGGATAGTAGTTTCTACCAGAGTCCAGGTTTACTTATAGGGCTGTTATATACCCCTGTAATTGCATACATTCTGTTTATGTGCTGTCACGTAAATCTGCCTGAACCTTTTTCTAATAAGTTCAGAATTTGACTGGCTTGTTATTTTTCGTATATATAGTCTACAGCGATTTTACAGCACACGCAAATTTAAAGGGGGGGGGGGTCACACACGTACACACACACCCACCCTCCCAAAATGACGTCCCTGTTTGTTGTTTTTGAATGGGCGAACGTTTCTTTTTCTCTTTAAAAGCATATATAAGGGTGCAGATTTATAAATGCCACTCTGGTTATTCAACACCTTTGACATGTTTTACGCAACCCCCACTCCGTACGTGCGACAAGAATGCTGTAAAGACGCCGTGACATGTTTTTTGTCTGACTTTTATTGCAGTATCTATTACACTAGATAATCACCATCGATGGTGATGATGATGGTGGTGGGTATGTGTGTGTGTGTGTGTGTGTGTGTGTGTGTGAGAGAGAGAGAGAGAGAGAGAGAGAGAGAGAGAGAGAGAGAGAGAGAGAGAGCTAGCTTGTAGTGGTACACATATAAGAGATGCGTGTCAAGCTGATTTTATGTTGTCGAAAGGTTTCAGATTCAGAAAAAATACCTAATACATTGCAATAATATTGTTGTTCTAATTGCATGTGCAGAGACTGACAAAAGTCATCAAAAATACGTGTGTTACGTCCGAATGTTTTTTATATGCAAGAATCACTTTATTTTCCTATTTTGATTCAGGCTGCTTCAATCGAGAATCAAAGAAATCTTTTGGCGATATATATATATATATATATATATATATATATATATATATATATATATATATATATATATATATATATATATATATATATATACTATTATTATTATTAACTGATCTCTCCTTTTCTTAAGTAAGACAGATTAAATTATCAGTTATAATTTCTTAGTACTAATATACCTTTTATTCGAGTAAGCTGGATAAATGTATGAAAATGTCTCAATGACATCATTTTTGTTTCGCCTGCAAAACACAAAAATATCGTCAAGTGACCTTGCCTAATGGGTAGCTTTGCTTCTTGTCTTTAAAAATATTTTATTTGATTAATTTGTAGTTAGAACGTAGTATGTACAATAAATAAGGTACAGGACTTTAACAAACAAAAGCTAAATGTTTAAAATGTCCATCTCTTTACGACTGTACACAAATTGTTAATATATGTGAAATGTGAATAAATGACGGACGATATGGAGCTTTAATGACAAAAAAATGAATTAATTAAATAGTTAAAATGAATAGTGATGTAGTTAAGCAGTAGCATTTAGGCACAAAGATGAACAACGAGATAGTATAAAGTGAAAGACAAGGAAAAGAAAAGACAAAGGTAGACTTTCAATTAAAATGTGTAGAACATAGCATCTAAAATTGAGAAAATAGTAACAAAAGGAAGGAGAGAAACATTAGACGGGAAGAAAAAATGAGATTAAAACTGAACAGTACTTCTTTCAATAGCGAGTCATTGTCGAAGCGAATGAAAAGTACTTATTACCCGGTGTAGTGCTTCAATAGGTGATACTTTTGTTGCATCAGTCACAATTTTGGCTGCCTCATTGTACTTTTTTCGAGTTCACTTTTTCTCGATTAACATGCAGTTGTCCAAGCCACAATCCTAACTGGCGTGTGGCAAAATTGGAGGTAAAAGTAATCAAAAGAAATGGGTGGATTTAGCCAAATTTCATTAAAGACCACACTATCAGATACGCGCAATTTATCTAAGTTGGACAAAATATTTTAAAGAAAATAGTGCATAATAGTGCGATAACGTTAGGTAGATTGTGAGAGAAAACACGTGCCGTACGAATAACTGCTAAAATAGACTGTAGAGTCTGGTCCCCCATTGGGAGGAATGTCACGGGCTATTATGAGTAATTAAGTAGCCCGGTGGTCCAAACTAAGGTAAATAAGGCACAAAATATCTTGAATATGACACTACTTAGAGAAGAATTCATTGCTAGATTACATCTAGAGTTACTTATCAAGTATTGTATATGAAATAAACGAGGACTTAACGCACTTTAAACAAGATCGATTCAGTACTATCATCTTATTTTGGTATCATGAATATAATCAAAACAATAAGCAGGAGTGTAAATAAGATATTATAACGATATAACCTCATATTAGCAACAAGGATGATTTTACAAAATTTGAAATAATTGTCGTAAGTCGATGAAACAACAAGATAGTTGCCGCCATGAAAATGCGTCCCACTAAACCTATACTACCTAAGTATACTTTGTTGAGTGGTACTGGTGTCATCACATACCCGTATGATTTCGCTTTACAAGGACAAGGAGGATAGTAATGATTCAAAGTAACAGAAGTATATAAAAAAAAAATATGCAAAACAAAATGAGCCAACAACAATGAATGAAAAACCCATGTCAAAAGAACGGTCTTTTATAACTAAAGTTGTGATCGATGTAAGAGGATATTAATTGTTTACATGTACTGTGCACGATAGCGCTGTGATATAAACTATCGATATTGCTGGTTGCATTTTTAAGCTCTAAAGCGATATTGTAATAAAGTAGTCCCAAGATGCATACAAAAATAATTGTATGAATTATTATATTATCAACTAGGAACAAACCAGTACAAAGATGCAGTATACAATTTAGTTATCATAAGTTTTCGGTAATATTTACCCAAATATAGTGTTTATCAACTATGTCTTTTTATACGGGTATTGTACTTGTAACAGATACAGACATTAATAGCACAAATTTTGTAAACAATCCTCTCTAGCAGTGTGCAAAATATATAATCTTAGAAATCCGTAACCAACAATTAATGTACAGAAAGAAGCTACGAAAATGTACAGTGAAAGAAAACATAAATATCTAGGTAGTTTCGTTGAAACAAAATATTTAACTGTTAATCATTAGTATTTACTAAATTTGGGCCTCTATGCATAGCTTACCGATGTGCCTGTGCAATGTTAATAGCTAGGATATTTGGGTCCCTATGCAGAGCTTACTATATGGACCTTTGCAATATTACTAGGTAGGATATTTGAGTCTCTCTGCAAAGCTTACTGATATGACCTTAGCAATGTTAATAGCTAGGATATTTGAGTCCCTATGCTTACCTTACTATGATTGGACCTTTGCAATGTTAATAGCACTTTCGCGGGTCCATATTTACGGTATTCCATGAGTTGTATATTGTCTCTTTCTAGTTTCTTCCTATAGTGAAAAAAATTGTTTGCATGCATTCTTGTTCATGGGCGCCTAAGATTTGCATTTCTTACTACGCTCCTGTTTTACTGTAATATATAAACGTACATCTCTAGTAGTGTGCAAAATGGCATAATCTGTGAAATTAACAATTTATAATGCAGAAATTTTAAAAAAAATAATACTATAATACAATACTAAGTGAAAATTGAAATTAAAATGTCAGGTGTAAAGGAGACAGTTAACATGCTACTAAATATTGCCGGCAAAAATATGCCCACTATAAACAAAGACGGGTAGAAATAGAACAAAAGCGGTAGACGGACGAGGCTCTGAAGGCTCTTTGAAAAGAGGATTCCGATTTACATCGGTTAGGATTTCCTATAGTTTCCATACTGTATATTCGATGAATTTTTAACTCGTCCCATCAGATATCAAGGCGCTAACTAGCTTGGATTTCACAAGCTTCCTTGCTTCAAAAAGCAGTTTACTTCTATACTAAAAGTCACAAAGGTAATATATGCGCATTTACTCATTTACTCATCGTGACTTTCTGGAACTCCTGAGATGTAGAGGCACTATTGGATGGTAAACTTTTATGCCCTATCCATATTTAGCTGTAGTTCCAGAATGCAATATATGCATTTAGAACATTCTGATTATTGATGCGTAATGCTGCCGCTCATAGCCTTAGTAAATCAATCGACTATTGATTTAACAATGTTCTGAAGGTGGGTACTCAATGTTTTCTGCACCAACTCAAAAGAGTTTATAGCACTCTGGGATGACACTAACCCAATCGCATGTAAATCAAAGCCTTCTGAGGATCCAGGGAAAGTAAATTCTAAATTGTTTTTACTGAAAGCTTACACTTGGGTCCACAAAACACACCGTTGTGGTGGAGGACCACGTAACAATGCAGCATACATAATCAAACAACAATAATGCTATTGGACTTGAGAAAATATACGATACAAAATTACCAATCACCAAAATAAAAATTGTTACTAGCTTCCATGAAGGCATACAGATTAAAATGGTAATGCTTAAAAGAGATAAATGTATTGTTTTTTTAGAAAAGAGCATGTGCAGATTCAGGGACCATTAGATCTTCTTTGCAGGATCAGAATGAATGAGCATGTGTTTAGGTTGGTGTTTTTTTTTTTTTTTTTTGGGGGGGGGGGCACCAGACAGATGCCCCCCACCCCTAATCAAAATTTTTTTTTTAAAAAGTTTATATGTATGTGTGTTCCCCCGGATGTTTTTATGTTGTTTTTTTATTTATTCTTTACTTCTAAAGTCCCCAATTAGTTTTCCCCATCGGGGTTATAATATAGTTTGACAAAGGGTATTTTTTGTTTCCCTAGTGTATTTTAAGTAGTCCTTTCTAGTTGGGATTTGATCTACCCAATCTAGTAGGCTACTTTTAATTTTGTTGACCATGGCTAGTGGTCCCTTTATATCCTGATGTATGCTATTTGTTTTGTGCTATTTGTGTGATTGCTATAGAAGTATATTATATACTTGTATTTGTGTTAAGGATAGCCATATCTCTCTCCAAATCATACCAGTTGTCTTATTTTGTTATTATCTTTACTAATATGGAAGATAAAATTTAACAAAAATTTATTTAATAATTTTGTAATGATTTAATTTAAATTTTTTAAATTTAGAATTTGGTATAAATTGAGGTGCATTATTTTCAAATGATTAAGTGTGTCTCAATTTATCTAAGCTGCTATTTGATTTGGTCCGTTTTCCTTGAGACAGAAACTATACAAATTTATTTGGCTGTACAGTTCCTGTCTCAATTTGTCCGGCCTTTATTTATTTAAATAAAATTTAAAAAAGTCCAAAATTGTTTAAGTTCCCTTAATTTGGGAGTCATGGCTATTACGGGAGATAGCCATGACAGATAAAGCATGGATTTAGAATCCAGAGAAGAGATCAAGTGCTTTTTGTGAAGAAAAGAAAAAACAAAATAGATTTTTAAATATTTGGGTGGTGTTTTCCAAACTCTTCCACAGGCCTGCTCACTTCGCGTAGCGCCCTGTGATTTAGCCCTATGGCGTCCTTATTTGTACTTGCCCCTCACAAAAATATTATATATATATATATATATATATATATATATATATATATTTTAATAATTTAAAATTTCATTAATTTAATTTAATTTAATTTAGCTTTAAAAAATTTTCCCTAACCTTCATTATTGAACCACATCGTATAAGAGTATTCGTTATGAAGTCCGTTATTTGTCTAACCAATTGTTTATTAAAGTTTCCGTCTAGGAAGAGTAATTGACGTCTGTCGTATTTGTCTACCTTCATTATTTCAGTTATTAGTTTGATCCTTTCTTCCTTTGTTTTGTCGCATTTTGTAATTACATGGTCTTTTGTGTATGGGGCATTATTGCATAGAGGGCAGCTAACAGGGGTCCTTATTAATCTTCGTTTAATTGCCACTTCGCCTGTGAGCCAGGCGTTGTGGCGGTACGTGTACATGATACTTTGTACCTTAAAGGGGACAAAAACCCGGACCTGCATAATTTTATTGTAAATAGAAGGATATTTAGTAGTTTGTGTATTTAATCTATCCCAACTATTTGTTTATTTATCTTATGTATTTGCACTTCAATTTTATAAAAGAATACTGTCCTGTTTTGCGAGATCACACGGAAATACCCTGCCGCGAATTTGTTAGCTCCTTTCCAAAATATACAGGATGTGACGTCATTTGAGACGATTAACGTATACAAGTCATATTCAGTTTGTGCAGCGAAGTGTCAATTAGAAACAAAATGGTTCAATACGCAGCTCTAAATTGTGTGAATCAAATATACAAGTTAAGTGTCTCTAAATATGCCTTGCAAATTAATCTTTTAGGAAGAAAAACAAAAATAAGGAACATACTGAATACTTTATTTTTCTTCTATACCACCGCTGGGCAGCTTCCGAATTGCACAGAGAACGGGTACCTTAAACAATTTAGGAAAATCTTTAAAAGGACTAATAAATTAAAAAAGACTCGAGTATGGAGAAGTACAATTTAAATTTTAAAAAATGTATGGATCCCCACTTGAGCACGTTCGAACTCATTATGAAATAAATAGACAATGCGATGAACGACACGGAAAAAATACAAGCCGTAAAAAACAAAAGTTTCTTTTTTTTCCCTAAACAAAGATAGTACATCGTATTTCTTTCAAAATGAAAAATCAAATAAATGAATATAAAAAAAATTGTGAAAAAAATCTTGCATATCACATACATATAGCACCGACATCAATATCATATATGGAGTACAGGTGACCTCTAGCCAAGGTCGACAAAATGAACTAGGGAAAGAATTTTGAGATTAGATGAATAAAACCTACTCGAATGATCAACCCTATAGAAACACTAAGGATACAATACCCCATCATAGTTTAACTACATAAACAGAAATTTTAGAAAGGTGAGAAAAAATATATTAAAAAACACCAAACTACATATCGGAAGTAACATACCAACGCATTAAAAATTTTGTTCCTTTGTTTTCAAAAATGGGAGCGGGGATCTGTCTAGTGCCCGCCACCCCACCCCTCCACCCCCCCCCCCAAAAAAAAATGTGTAAATAACAGAAGTTCCAGACAGAAGATTGTTTTTTTTTTCTTCTCACATTTCTAAAGGAATCTAAAAGGCGAGCTGTATGAGTAATCAAATTAAAGAGAGATGGCTTTATGCTAACTCAACACACCACTTTGTGCAAGAGACATTTCGAGCTTGAATGTTTCTCTAAAGAATCAAGAGCAGCGCCATTGTCCGAATTTGACGAGTCCTGTTTATCTTTTACCCACGAATTTATCCTGTAAGGTTGGATGTTAATATAATATTCTACTTCGGGAATGTTGTTGTTGTTGTTGTAGAGCTAAACGCCATTTTCAGCACACGATAGGCTATACATGGCGGCTAGTATATATTGGTAGAGGAAGAACCCGGGAAATCCCCCAGAAAGAACCACCGACCCACGAGAAGCTACTGGCAATTGATTTTACATAATGTATTATGTAGAAAGATATGACACAATAACGCATGACCGATTGAATAATGACTTTGTTTACCAATTCAAATTTCAACCTCAATTGAATTATCATTTCGTACATCCGCTTGTGCAGTTGGAGATATGTATATAAGTGGATGCGACACTCAAATGTATAAATCCAGCTGTCCAAATGAAGATGGTTTCACCATCTAAAGCATAGAGAAGTGTTCTGATTTTAAGTAATGGATGCGGTATAGTAAGCTACAAATGAATGATGATAAGCTGAATCCATTCGCCCAAAATTAAAATCAGCGAATTTTCCATTAAATTTAAACAAACACTTAGAAATCTACGTTATTTGTAATCTCTCTCTCTCTCTCTCTCTCTCTCTCTCTCTCTCTCTCTCTCTCTCTCTCTCTAACGAATTAATCTTTTAGGAAGAAAAGAAAACTTGGAACATATAGAATACTTTCTTCTTCTTCTATTACACCGCTGGGCAGCTCCCGCACTGCACAAAGAACCCATATGAAAGGGTATCTTAAACAATTTCGGAAAATCTTTAAAAGTACTAATAAATAAATAAATAAATAAATAAATAAATAAATAAATAAATAAATAAATAAAGAAATAAATAAATAATAGTCTGGAGAAGTACAATTTATTTTAACTACATAAACGGAAATTTTAGAAAGAGGAGAAAAAATATATATTTAAAAAACCCACCAAACTACATATCGGGAGGAACACACCAACGCATAAAAACTTTGTTCCTTTGTTTAAGAAAATGGGGGCTGGGATCTGTATGGTGCCTGCTACCCCCACCCCCCACCCCCCAAAAAACAGATGTGTGAATAATATAAGTTCCAGACAGAAGATTAGTTTGTTCACATTCCCAAAGGACCCTAAAAGGAGAGCTGTATGGGCGATCAAATTAAAGAGAGAAGGCTTTATGGTAACTCAACACACCAGGTTGTGCCAGAGACTTTTCGAGTTTGAATGTTTCTCTAAAGACCCAAGAGCAGCGCCATTTTTGTCAAAATCTGACGAGTCCTGTTCATCTTTGTCCCACGAATCTATCATTTAAGGTTGGATGTTAATGGTATATTCTACTTCGGTAATGTTATTGTTGTTGTTGTTGTTGTTGTTGTAGGGTTTAACGTCATTTTTTCCAGAACACGATAGGCTATAAATGGCGGTTAGTATTAATGATGGAGGAAGAACCCGAGAAAAACCCCGAAAAACACACCGACCCACGAGAAGCTTCTGGCACGCTTTCTCACTTACCCCATAGGCCGAATCTGAGACTCGAACCCGCGTAGACAGAGGTGAGATATCAGTGATCCGTAACGGGGAGCGCTTTTAGACAACACGGCCACTTGGGCTATCTGGCTGATTCTCCAAACTTCTGATTCGGACCATGTGAAATATTATTCAGTTTTGTACAGGATTTAAACGTGAAATTTAAAATTGTTGTTAAAGATGATTTTCTCATTATGTCCGAACCCATGTACGTCGAGCAGTTCAAATATGTATTTAAGGTAACAAAATCCCGTTAGTACGCGTGATCATGGTGTAGTTATATATAATGAAATGACGTAAACATTATTATTTTGCATCGGCAATTTAGTAGTGAAATATTTTTTAAACTTCTCGTTCAACTTTAAATAGTTTGCTTTATTAAGAACTAATAAAATTACGAAAACACTAACACATAAGAAGAAATAGACTAAACGATGTTGAACTCAGTAGCGACAGTATTTCCCGAGGATGCGTCAATGCTGCTTTTTTTATCGAGTTCAAGTATCATTCATTATTTGATTGGAGCACTTTCATATATAAAACTTCACATCATGTTCTTTTTCCCCCAATACAAATATGTCAAATAATTTTGAAGAGCAGAGCAAAAGGGACAGATGTCTCGTCTGTTTCGTTAAGTACTAAAGCTGAGTTGATCAAATGGAAAACTTGAAAAGTTACAAATTTTTTAATTTTATTAAGTTATTAGGTTAAAGAAAGACAGCAATAAATAAAACCTTAACAACCATGTGGCGACATCTCACAATTATTATATAGGATCCTTCTACCTGTTCTCTATGGGACGAGTTCTCCATAATTCATTATCAACAATGCCGGTGTGTACAGTGTCTCAAATGACGTCACTTCCGCTATTTGTGAAAGGGGAGGGAAGCGTGTTGTTATATTCAAGACTTATCGGGATATATGATCGGTTTTTCATACATTTCTTCGTAACGAGTAAGAATGAAATATTCAAATTTTCAGAAAGTGACCAATATACATATAGAAAATAATATAAAAAATTTGAGCGAATTTCAGTTTTGCATATTTTTCCCCTTTAAACGAGTTAATGCCAAACCAATGCCTCCAAACTCTGTCCCAGTTAACAGATCGATATTGTAATTGTATCTTAGATATAATTTGAGTGGATCTTAAATCTAAAAGCCAGTCATATGTTTTGTCATTTTTCAGTGCCCATAATTCTTTATTGTCCCTATACCTATATAAAATTTCTTTAATTCCCCCTATATAAATGTGGTGCGTCTATTTTTTTTCACTAGTTTGTTGTTTGTGTATATTTCTTGTTTGTTTCTCATTCCAAATCCTAGCCAAAAAATGTATAATGCCTTCCATGGTTTTTGTGGTGCGGCGCTTAATCTTTTTAACCTATTTAATATTGTTTTTAATTTTATTAAGGGGGGGGGGGGTAGGTAAGGCTAATCCCCCCTTTAGTTTAGCTCTATATAAAGTTTCCTTATTTATGTAATGTGTTTTGTAATTCCATATGTAATCAACTATTTCATTATCAATTGTAGCTAGTGTTTTATTGTTAATGTCCATAGAGTTTATAAGATATGTCAAATTAGAATACATATATGTTTTTGCAACATGTGAACGTTCTATTAGACTAAGCGGCTTTAGTGCCCAGATATCTATTACTTCTTTTATTTTCCTTTTAACTTTTAAGCAGTTTTCTTTCTCTTCATTGGCCCCGAAGAATATCCCCAGGGCTTTCACTCTGTTTTTTATTAGATGTGGGGGCAAACCAGGGTGGTTTCCCCTCCAGTTTCCTATTTTTAATATTTCCGTTTTGTCATGATTTATTTTCGATCCTGATGCTTTCCCAAAAGCCTCGTATTCTTTTTGTAGGTGTTTAAAAGAATTTGGATCATTAATAAAGTTTATACAATCATCGGCGTGTTGTAGCATTTTAAATTCCTCTTTTAAGTTAGGAATTTTTACTCCTTTGATATTAGTGATGTTTCTGATTTTTATACTCAGAATTTCAATTGCTATTACATATAATAGCATTGATAGTGGGCATCCTTGCCTCACTGATCGTTGTATATTAATTTTTTGGGTTTTCGCCCCAGCAGCAGAGAGGGTGAATCCTACAACATTTTTTGTTTTTATTTTTGATTATACCCCTCCAAATAACACTAGACCCTTCTCGCGAAATAATGACAGTGAACATGGGATTCGCATTCGCGTTTTCGTTGATGACGCAACGTCGTTGTCACTCACCCTCTCTGCTGCTAGAACTTTCAGTTCTAGGTTTACGGTGATTTTAACCGAATATTTGATCAAGTCCTTACTACGACGAAAATCCCCTTAGGATGAAAGTCTTTACGACGAAAATCCTTTCAGGATGAAAGTCCTTAGGACGAAAATCATTTATGATTTCACAAATAGACTAATCGCTAACACCTCCTTTTGTAAATCAATCAGATTATTAGACTGGTCAGTGAGTTTGAAATTAATTCTGGTTAATGAATTATTATGACATCGCATATAGACTGGATTCACCGGGGACTCAATTATTAAAAACCCTGGAGGAGCTGTTGGTGCAAATGAATACAAAATATATCCCTGCTGAGCTTGATTTGATCGTTCTAAATTTATTTGATAGCTTCCTTCGATCACATCACACACTAAATTGAGCGCAATCACCGATGAAATATTCACATTGAACGGAGCAATATGCCTGCCGCCACCATCTGGGTCATTATTGTGTTTGAGGATTTTTATTTCCGGTGATGATGTTTTTTTCCATGCATCATGAATTATTTTAAAACCAACATCGATGGCATCACTGAGAAGTTTTTTTAGTTCTGGTACGTTATATCCTGGTAGTTTGAATGTGGGGATATCCTTCACGGGAATTTTATATTGTTTTGCAAATTCTGTTTTCGTTATAGGATTACTGTCACCTAATACCACTTGAATGATTCGCAAATGAAATGTTTCCATATCGTCGATAATTTTGTTGCATGTTTCTACGCCGCTGATAAATTCATCTCGGGTGAGAGAGCCGGATTTAAGAGATATTAACAACAGCGAAAAATCATTATTCATTGCTGTGAAATTTTTAATGATTTCAGGTTCGTCAACAAAATTATGCCCCCCTATTCCCTCCCCTGGCTTCTTGATACCAAAAAAATCTATAGTAATCTCGTGATCTTCATAACTCTTTATTGGATTATCAGGTGCTATCACGTCGGTGACATAATCAGTTTTTTGTGGTTCTGGTAAATCAACGGGTTTTTCCCGGGGTGGGATTTCAGGCCATCCCAATACGGTTCTAATAGAACTCTGATAGATATCTACGACGTATCCTTCTGTGCTTATTTCAATGGCAGATGATAGTGTCGGCACATGAACTGTTATAGCTATTTTTGACTCTACTCCAGTAATCGATTTTATTCTACGCGCGAATTCATCATTGATTTGTTCAATTTGATATGATCCGGTTGGTATGGAAACAACATTCCAGTCTGGGGTACCGTCGGGTTTATTCTTATTTGCAAATACCAGTGAATTATTGGGTTGTTGACCACCAAATGATTTTGACCTAATATTTGGCCAACTGTGGTATACTCGTAATTTTGCTAGTGCTATCTCCTTTACTGGGACCGGAGAGGGGAAATTCACACTGAATTCTGGATTCGTTGAGGTTATTGAGATCATGCTTGTTTGTACTGGGTTCGTGTTCTCCACTATTTGTTGAAGTAATTCCATCTGTGTTGTCATTGTTATTATACTCATGTTTTTGTACTTCTAATTTTGACATCGCAGAATCATATATATCTACCATCGCTGAAAACTCACTCTCTGATATAATTGTATCATCGAGCGATGACGATATCAATGAGGATAATTGCGAGTATGCAGTGGACACAACATGAAATTGAATTATGTAGTCTTGTAGTTTCCGTTGGCTGCATGATGATATTTTTTTTGTGATTATTGAAATTATTCCAGCGATTGTTGTTGCCGCAGAAATGCAAATTGGAACAGCTATCGGGGCCATCATTGTCACTGAAGACAGTATAATACCAGCTCCGGTGATTACACCACTCACAGCGTACACAGTAACATCAATTGCGGTAATTCTCCTGCGGTATTTTTTAATTTTCATTGCATACTCCTCAGACAAGGTTTTGAGTCTAGTTTGATACTCTCTGACCTGATCATAGCGATATTGCGATGATGAAATCATTTTTATTTTAAATACGCTATCGTTTTCAATTACGATTTACTTAAATCCGCTACGAATTCCACATACCACGTTGTTGAGACCCTAACCAAATTTTTATCAGTAGATGTGATTGTAAACTTTTCAGTTGTATTCTTGTCGATGATCGTTGAAATCGTATTATTGACCCCGGATGAACTGGACGATGAAATATTAAATTGAGATAATGGTGTTACTAGTGTCAATCGATAAATACCCTTAACGGTTGCAGTGATATCTAATTTGTTGTTTGTAGGTGACCACTCAAATGATCCGTGTTGGATTGTATATACTATGTTGTTAGTTTTCTCATGAGGAATTTTTGTTTTTTCAATGACTGTTATCATCCTCGAAAAATCACCTTTGACGTCTTCGATGAAGTTTTTCGTCTCATCGATGGATTTTTTAATATCAGGGAGTTTTAGTTCAATTTTATCGAATGTAGTTCCAATAAATTTATCAATGATATTTCTACGAAATGCGGTAAACTGTTTTATGTGTTCTTCGGTTTTAGATTGAAGTGTTGCTAGTTCTAACGCAGAATCGTTGAGAGTTTTAAATCGATCTGTAATCGTCGAAAAAAGTACACCCGGTTTGAGTTTACCCTGATCGGAAAATAACGCGATAGTATCCTCGATTGCGTTTTGTTGTTTAACCAAAATATCATCCAGAGAAATATTACTGGTTTTCAATTTACCCTGATCGGAAAATAACGCAACGGTGTTCTCGATTGCGTTTCGTTGTTTAACTAAAATATCATCCAACGACACATCACTGGATTTCAATTTACCCTGTTTGTCTTGAAATACAACTATTTCATTAGGATCAACACTTGTTAAGTTCAACGTCTCAGCTATTTCATCTTTGATTAGTTTTTTTACATCCTTGACAGAATCAGGTTGTGCAGTGTCATCGGGTTTGGGTTTCAAAGATCTCCCCCAAATATCAATCATGTTATTGTAAAACTCTTTCTCTCTCTAAAAAGCGATTGCTGGTGTAGTCATTTACGACAATATGAGGTGGTTTTCTAGATGCTGAAATAGCGTCAAGGACATTTAATACTTCACTGCCGCATATTGGTGGGTCATTGATTTGTTGTGTTGGTAGCGTAGAATACCAAGTCTTCATTGGAAATTGTTTTATGTAACGCATAAATTCTTTTGGTGGGGCTAATCCATATGAATCAAAATAGACAATCCCACGTGGATCAATAGCGTATGCAACCCAGTGAGTTCCAGGTCCGGTGCTGTTATCGAGATTAATAATACCTGTTTCAGTTTTGTTTGGTTGATGTGGTAATTGATCTTTCATAAAAACACCTCTGAAATTTTTAATCACTAGTTTTTTAGCCGCATCCATTAAATCAAAATTGGACATGGGAACCATAGGTTCGGAAATTGAAGATTTCTGAATTAATAAACCGTTCCTGGTAGTCTCAGGCCTGATCCGTGAACGGATCTCCCGCTGTACCATGAATACGGGGTCCCTGGTAGTCTTAGACCTTTTCCGCTGTACCACGAATACGGGGTTCCTGGTAGTCTTAGACCCAATCCTTGAACGGATCGTCTCTTTTTTTATATCCTTGTCCAGCTGCCTTTTTCAACGCCATTCCTGCTGCAGTACCAACGGCTCCTAACGCCGCTGCTTTAGCCACCGCTGGGGCTGCTGCTGCAATCAATGCTGGTATTGCAGCTAACAATGGAAATATACCGCCTGTTTTCATCATATTTTTGATAGCAGCCGCAGAGAGAGTAATCTGAACCCCTTTTTTATCCTTGAAAGCATTATTGAAATGTTTCACCTGACGAGTTGTCAGCGATAATTTATTTTCACCACCAGTCATTTGATTAGGTTTCAACGTGATTGTGGTTCCACATTTTTTAGCCGATTCTGATTGCAATTTTTTGATTTGACCAGGAGTTAACGTAACACTAATAACACTATATGACATTATATATAATTGATTGATTCTAATTCAATGAAAAATCGAGAAAAATCGTTCAAAGATTTTCCACTGGGGCATCTACCACTCTCATTCTTCCACCAACACCTTCAAGTAGCATTGATTTATCACTGAGAATGACAGCAACCGCTCTATAATCAGCAATACCACCACGAGTCACATTAGCTCTAAAGTGTATATCAACGACGGATTGTCTCATCAAATCGAGATGTTCCAGTGAGAAGTAATAGATCGGATACAGATTCTTAAAATCAAATTGTGATATTTGCAAACCAGTATCGACATTTTGATCGCGTGCCATAAATGACAACAGACGATGATAAACTCGTGCAATATGATTTTCTGTGTAATTAAGTTGTATATCCTCAGATGGTTCCTGCTGGCCGTTTATTCTCAGTGAGACATCTTTCACACCTAATTGATCAAATATCATATGACTTCGTTGTTGATTGCCAACTCGTGTGTTATCCTGTAACGCAATAAATATATGACGTGGCGCAGAAACGCCTTGTTTTGCTGCTAGGTTCCAAGTGAATAACCCGTTGATATTTGATTGTTTCACAGCTGTACTCACGGTTAGCCAACTTAGTAATGATTTTCCTCCTTGGTCCATAAATGATAGTAATCGTCCTTCTGCGGTGATTGCTGGAGTCAACACTGGCATCCACAATGATATTTTTGTTAAATCGACTCTACCGGCATCAGCATTGGCGGCTGCAGCATTTGCTGGAATTCTCCAAATTGCATCATTATCATCACCCTTTCGTACAAGCGATACTGTATGCTTCGCCCCGTAGATAACTTTTCTGACGTTTCTACAGAATCCAAATATGTGATGCAGTGGAATCGCGCATGAAAATGATTTACGCTCTCCTTGCAACATTGAGTTTCGTGTTGCGGCTCCTAGATTGAAATTAACGTCGTTGTTTATAATCATATTCTCGACATCAGAATCACTATTATCACGTTTTTTTGGTCGTCTTACAACAAATTGATTTCCACCAGCGGTATTCTTACCATCTTTTGCAAACATCATATAGGGTCCTGCTGATCTTGTATAATCATCGGAATATCTCGCTAACCCGATTATTGTTGTGGCCACATCAACATCACGATCTATGGACTCAATTTCTTTTCCATTAATGAGATATCTAGCACTCTCAAATAGCGCCATAATACCATTATTGACAAAACCGACTTGAGTATCAGCTGGATACGGTGCTGGTACAGCAGTAGTATCAGCAGCTGTTACAATTTCTCCTTCTACTTCAATAAATGCTTCACAGGGTAAAAAGTATTTACTGGTATCATGGACTTGAAGATCAATTCTTGCTCGACTATTTGAGTCTATGGCATGATAGGCGTAATATTGATAATCGCGTACAGAATCATCCTTGCCAACTGGGGCGTCTATATCAAACGCCGGATCATGTGATTTTTTGAACATTTTATTCTATTTATCAGAGTCTAAATCGTGATTTTCATCGTGAAAAACGCTAGCGTGAAAATCCATAGAATTTCATCGACGTAGTTTTTTAAGGCCACTTCCTGCTATCATTTTTGCAATATTGCTTTGGTCCCCTTGATTTACCATCGACGCTAGTTTTTCATCTACTGCGTTATTTATAATTTTACTAACACTTGCAGGCATTTCTTCTGTAGACGGTAACGGTTTCTTTTTTCGCCTCACTAATGATGTTATTTTATCCTTCGCAGTTGAAAACGCCTTCCCGGCAAGATCTCCAACAGTACTAATACCCTTATCACGAATAACATCAATGGCTTTCATTGATAACTGTTTAGCTAACGGCATCACTTTTGGGGCCATTCTTGAAAAGAATCCTAAAATGGTATTGCCGAGGCCATCTCCATAGTATGCCTTATAAACTGGAAACCGTGAATTAACTACATAGACGGGGGTTGGTTTATCATGATTGTAATGGATGATCATTATTATAAAAACAATAGTGTTTTCAATTGTTATTTAATCACTATGATACCCATTTGCTAACTCGTCAATAAAATCTCGATATGTTTTGATATCCATGATACCGCCGGCAAATAACCGTCTACAGATATCAGCTGCTTCATTAATTATTTCTGGAGAGTTATTTCCAGCTCGGAATCCTCCTACAAGAACATCTAATCGTGATATATCATTGACAACACTATCAGGACAAGTGTTTCCAATTCTTGGATTTTGCAGTCCACTTCCGCTATAACCAGCTGCTTCATCTAGTTTTTCTAAACCCGTTTCTTGTAAATAATCATCATCATCATCATCAGGTGGTAGTTGTTGTTTTTTTTGTCTCCGTGTTGGTGTTTGACGTCGTTCTTCTAAATCATCATCATCATCAGGTGGTAGTTGTTGTTTTTTTTGTCTTCTTGTTTGTCTACGTGTTGGTGTTTGACGTTTTAGTTCTTGCCGTTCTTCTATTTCTCGTTGTCGCTCTTCTATTTGTTCTCTTTTATAATTACTAATTCCCTTTTTAAATTCCTTGCATCCTATCTCATCCTTATTCAAACGACCAATCCCTTTATTTAGTTTATACAAATAATCGAACCAATCATTACTTGATATTCTATCATTTTTATACTCGTCCTTTAAAAAATCTTTTTTTGAATTATAGCTTTGAGCAGCAAAATTACCAAAGGCTTGATAATCCTTTGATTTCAATAAACTAGGTTTTTTTATTAATATTTTAGCATGATCAGTAAATTTATTCAACAGAGAAACAGTCGTTTTTTTCGGATCAGTTTTTTCAGTTTGTTCAGTTTTCGCTGCTAGTTTTTCAAGTTCACCAATAACAGATTTTCCCGTCTCGGGACCATCTCCCAGTAAAGCACGCTCTGCCCCCTTCGTTGCTGTGGTTACTGGTTTAAACAATTCTTCAGACCCCAGAGCAAAATCAGTTTGTAAACTCTGTCGTTGTTGCAGTTTATTCCTGACAGAGTCACGAATTGGTATAAATTTCTTAATTGCATCCAGTCGTTCACGAGCCAATCGGGTTGTTAATGCTTCATTGACCATTATTTGAAATCAGAAACCATTTTTCAATTGTAAAACAATTTTTCCCATCGATGATTCCATCCTAACGGTCCAATTTTTTATTGCTGTGAAATATTTTTATTTTTTATCCATTGATTTTGCCTGTTTTGGTGCCATTTGGTGGTTTTCAGTTGAAAATCTCAAAGAGATTTTACAGTCAAGTAGTCGATTTTACATGGGATTTTCCATAAGGAAAAGCTGTTAAAACTCATTTTTGATGATTTTTAGCCATTTTTCATCAATTTTTGCCTGTTTTCAGTGTTGTTTGGTCATTTTTCATCGATTTTCATCAAAAAACCTCGTAGGGTCAAGTAGTCGATTTTCCATAGAGAAAAGTTCTTAAAAGTTAGGATTCTATTTTATTTTCTCAGTGTGAAATATTTTCACTGATTCAATCAAAAAATGACAAAAAAAATGAAAATCTCAAGGAGATTTTACTGTCTGACAAAATCTTTTGAGGGCCGGTCAATCAAAATAGTTCATTTTCTTGAATTAACGCTCGTAAGTTTCTAATTTTAGAATTAACTTCCTTTTTCAATTCATATTCGTTACCCAATTCTTTTCGTATTCCTTCCACGATAGTATATAACGGAACAAACACATCTACTTCACTGGAAAATGCAAGAGAGTCTCGAATAGAATTTTGAATTTTTTTGATGAGTGCATATTTCTTTGGTAACATATACTTGTTAGTGCTAACTCCGTATTCTATATCCTGAAAATCCGACTTGATTTGATCAGGATTTAACCCATCTGACAATTTAATATTCTGATTTTTCAATTTTGCAATTTCAACTATGATGCTATTCATAATTTCAGAATTCATATATGATAATACATATTTCTAATTCATTTTTCAAAAATAAATGAGCCGTTAATATTTTCAAAATTCAGTCTGTATATAAATATCTTTTTTAAAATAATTCTGTATATATAAATATCTTTTTTAAAATTCAGTCTGTATATATAAATATCTTTTTTAAAAATTCAGTCTGTATATATAAATATCTTTTTTAAAATTCAGTCTGTATATATAAATATCTTTTTTAAAATTAATTCTGTATATATAAATATATTTTTTAAAATTAATTCTGTATATATAAATATATTTTTTAAAATTAATTCTGTATATATAAATATATCTTTTAAAATTAATTCTGTATATATAAATATATTTTTTAAAATTAATTCTGTATATATAAATATATTTTTTAAAATTAATTCTGTATATATAAATATAAATGCAGACAAAAATAAATATCAACCATGATGAGCGGTTATCAGTCATTTGACCCCCTTGATATAGGCCGCTGTGGTTCTATTTGCATTCATTGGGTCCCTTATTAGGCCTTTGTGTCTTTCATAGGGTCCTTTGTTAGAGCATTTTTCTGTTTCTGTTTTATATCAGAATGTTTTTGCTCTTTGAGATATGACCCTATGACCGTTTCTTTTAGCCGATAATTCATTCTGGGGTTACCCAATGTGCATCCACGAACCTTTTTTTGGCCGGTAATTCATTTTGAACACCATACGGGGCTACCCAAATGTGATGGAGAGCTAATTACATCCATGGATGTTATTTATTTTAGGGCATTTATGTGTTTACATTCAACATGCAACCCATGAAATCAAATTCATGGTTGCGTAAGTTGTCAAAAACCGACAACCCACCGCTACCATAAATTTGATAGCATGGGTTTACATGTTATGTGAATTGCACACAGAGGGGTTGCCCTTCCTCCCCTCAATTAAATAGAAAAAAAAAAAACATCCACCGTTTCACCATCAGACAATTTGTCTGCTATGGGGCGCGAACATGTGAAGAATAATTGTCTGGGTTTACAAGCCAAACACGATACCGTTAGACCACTGTTCACGTCCATAAAGAATAACGTTTTTTAACATATATATGTTGTAAACATTCATATAGTATATAAAGGGACTTAATACAGCAATCCGCAAGGTATGCTATTTTATTTTCTTGAATTACTTATTAATGGTGTTTCACAGTATTTAAATGAGACAGCATATTTGACTTAAACACTAAAACAAAGAATATAATTGTTTGAAAACATTTCTTTTCTTACAAAACAATGCCCAGCCGCTGAATCGCAATAACCCATAAAACAAGTTAACACAATCTAAGGGAGAAAGTATACACGTGTGTTATCCTGTAACGCCTGCATCTCCGGATCACATCCTATGTTTATGAAATACGCATTAATCGCACGTGAGACAGAATATTTGACTTAAACACTAAAAAAAAAGAAAATATTTCTTTTCCTATAAAACAATACCCAGCCGCTAAATCACAATGATAACTCCCTTGGTTATATCCATTGGTTATATTTAAGAGTTGTCTCCCTTGGTGTTATAGACATACGAAAATCGAATTTTTTGTCCTGTCTCTTTTGAAATGCTTCATAATTAACAAGCACGGGTGAGGTCTGAATTCTTGGTTCATTTGTATAATAACACTATTTTTCTAATTCATTGTTTGGTTTAATTATAAGTCTCTGTATATAATCTTGAGGAGTCTTTATGATTTTGTCATCGTTGGGGTCAATGACAGTATTTTTTATTCTTTTATCATAATAGCGTTTTAGTTCCCTGTATCGTTTGCCGCCACACCTAACACATAATTGCGACTTCCCCCTGACCCCAACCCCACATCGAATACAGGGTAACGGACCAAGGCTTCCACGACGAAAGCTTTGCATATGATACCAACAGAATTCAATTCTGCATGATTTGTTACACGGTGTCACTGATCCAATCATAAGCCATTTGCAATGATTCATTATACTTAAATCTTTCATTTAAATACTTGTTTTAATTATAGTATGGAGGAGTTCGAGAGATTATCGAAAATTAAGCCCTGGAAAAGTGTTCAATTCAATCTTGATAGAGTTTCTGATACACCAAAGAATAAAATTCTTGATCGAACCTTGATTAGTAAAATCAGAGACTGTTTTAATGAATTCAGGCGTGATGGGGCAGCTCATTGTTGGTCAACATTTCGAATTGATGGTGTTGTTGACGCTACCATGAATGATGAAAAAGCAGCAGTGATAATCTCACGTCTTGGGGAAGAAAGAAATTTTTTTCGAATAAAATTCCTTATCCGTGATAATGGAAAATGGATCATTAGGGACAAATACGAGCCTATTCTTAAGGGCAAAAAAACTGTCACTGTGAATCAGGATTCAAAACCAGGAATTTTGACTGGAATTGACAAACCCTACTACGAAAGATCTTATCCTGTCACAGCAGTTGTTTACGGGATATATCCGCTCAATGAAAAACCTGATATTTCAAAACTAGCACCCATGAAATATTCGACAGGGCTCAATTGTGTAGCAGCACGAATAATGGAACACTTCACAAATGCGTCCCGGGGAAATAAACTAACTGATCTAAGACGAAAAAAAATAACCGAATGGGAACTGACAGTAAAACAGCATGGGGCAACAATTCAAGATATAGCCAAATTAGAAACATCATTGAGATTTCCAATATCGGTAAGGACAATCACCGGAGAAGTATTATACGAATCGAAATATAATAAAAATGGAACCCCAATACAGATTATTGATCATAACGAACACGCGTGGTCATCTGCAGTAACAATATTCCCACGGGATAGAACCGTAAAATATCTATCCCAAACTCTGTTTGGAACCGAAGAGTTTTTTTCAGAGCAGAAATTATTTGATGCTATTTACCATTTGAGTAAAAACGATTCTGTGTCAGTGTGGCTATTTCATAGTACTTCAGACGAAGAATGTAGATTTGATCAGTTTGTAAGGCCCAACGGAGAATTGTACCGTACTGAAGAGCTGCATAATCAAATGAAACAACTAGCTAGTGAATTTTCTCCCCAGAGAACTCTGGGGGAAGACAACGATCAATTATTAGCAAACTGTTTTACACTTCCATCAGTTGCAGCACATTTTGCTAGAAAGAAAAACGCGTGGAAACCAACCCGAAGTGAGTTCTTATCAGAGGTCAAATTGTCCTGTCTTGAATACAGCCATGGAGGATTATGGAACACAAAATACACCGCTGATACCGTTATTTCAGTTGATATGATTGCATGTTATCCAGGAAGTTTTCTTGGGTATGGAGAGTGTGAGAAATATTTCAAACGATTGGACACCCTACACACGAAATGACCCGTGTTGCTATTAATGGACCACTGCCACATTTCGATTTAACCGGATTCGCTTGTGTAGCATCATTTGAAATGGCTGAAGGGCTTCATCCGTGTAGTTATCTTTGGATTGGTAAACACATGTCTGAAAAACACTGGACGCCAATAGTGTTATTACGGTATATGCTTGATTGTAAGATGTTAAAATCATTAATTGTCAGTGAAGCAATTATATCCTATCGAGCACAGAAATCAGTCTGGTTACCACAACCTGATCTAGAAAAAATAATTAGCGAAGAGCGAAAACTGTTTCCTGATTTTAATGAACAACAAATCATGGATTGGTCCAGACAGTTATTTGAAATCAGAAACAATGAAGCAAAAGATCTTGGACGAAGAATAATCGGTAAATTTACCCAAGGTGGCAAAGATGATAATACGAGATATTCTTCACGATTGATTATAGACAATGCTGAATACGATTTTGTAATCAAAGATTTAACGAATAGGGGCCTATATGTCAATCGTAAGGACGCATTTATGTCCGATGGAACCAAATTGGGTACAATTGTTACTTACACTGATGGATACAATCCGCAGTACACACATTTGAGAGCTTCTATGCTTGGTTATGCTTCTATTAATTTATTTTCAATGATCAATAGATTTCCTACCACCGCAGTTAGAGTTGCTACTGACTCATTTTACATAAATAGCAAAATGGCTGATTTTAAGGCTACTGGCAACGAGAATTGGGGGTCATGGAGAATTAAGAAAGAAATGCTTCATGATTATATTCCATCAGCAGATGTTACCATTGAAAATAATTACTTAGAAAGCAATCAGTGTTCAGAATTTTCTAGTGCACCACCGATTTCTGATCCAATATGCCTGTATAAAACAGTTTATTTAAACGGCTGTGGTGGGTCAGGAAAAACAACCCGGGTAATTGAGTTATTTCGTGTTTTCAATCCAAACATGATTGTACTAACACCGACTCACAGACTTGCAAGAGAAATGATACAGAGAGGGGTAAATGCCTGCACTTATCATAGTTTCTTTAGATGGAAGGGAGATAAATGGACTCCTGAGCGCATGGGAGAGAAATTTATTCCTGAAATTATCATTTGGGATGAAATAGACACAGTGTCCGAAGATGTCTTAAAAATATTTCTTGAGTGGTTGTTATTGAAGAATACAAAAGTCGTCATGTGCGGTGATCACGGCCAACCACCACCATTTGTCGGTGCATCTCCCCATGAATGGCTAAAGGGTTTTGTAGACTATTATGAAGAAATTGATACCGATCATAGATCACTTGATAATGAATTAAAAGAATTTAAGAAACTAATTAGATTACAACCGGATAAAATCCAGTGTGAAATAGCCCGTGAAATAATTTCGGAAACTCCCATGAATGAGTTTTGGGAAGCGTGGAGACCAAATGATTTAATCATTGCAAGTAGAAAAATAGTCAGGGACACACTTCAGATGAAGTTATTTGAATTGCATAAACAAAAATTTGCAACACTTCCAGTGCCCCTCTGTTATAGGCCATCGGGTACACGAAAACAGAACATCGAAGTTGATATTCCAGGCCTGACAGAGTCAGGGCGTGAAAAGAAGATTCTCGTATTAAATGATATTGTGCTGGTTGATATCAATGTCGTTGAAGATGCATTGCGTGCTAATAAATCCCCATGGACGCTAGGTTATGCAGTAACAATACACTCTTCACAGGGATTGACTATATCGGATACAATTGTTTGGATGGTAGATAATCGCATAGAATGGTCGAATTTAGTCTATCTCGCAGTGTCTAGAGTACGAAAAATAAATCAACTTCGAAGAATTGTCTTCGATGATGAAATCATTGGTGGCGATGATGAAATCATTGGCGATGATAATGATATTATTGATAAAAAAAACTCTCCGGTTACAAACAACAAGACAAAAAAAAAACAACGAGAATTTGATATTGATGCTGAATTAATAATCACTTTGAAGCAACAACAAAATAATCACTGCGCAAGTTGCAATTGTATAATGCGTTGGCAGTATTCGGATAAGGATCCTCGCCAATTCACCGTTGACAGAAAAAATAACAATCTCGGTCATGTCAGAAATAATGTGATGTTGACTTGTCTTGAGTGCAATAGACGCAAGGGTGCTAGTTAAGCCCATGCGGTGGTAATTGAGTATCCTCAGGTATCACTTGTAATTGTTGTCTAGTAAAACCCCGTTGAGGGGCAGTTGAATCCAGTTTATAGATTGGAAGTCTACCCGTAGATCGTGTTATACTAGATATCTTGTGTGCAGTAACACTCCAAATAGGATCAGTAGCCCTTTTTGTGCCACCCTCAAGCTCTCCTGGTTCGTATAAGTACCTCACAATGACATTACTACCAAGAATTGGTTGGGAAACGCTAAAATCTTTTTGAATTTCCATTTCAGGTATTGACTTCTTTTTAATCGCATTGATAGGTTTCATGTTGATGGTTCTAGTAATCTCGTTATTCAGTGCAGTAATCACAGCTGGTAACCTTTTAACCCATTCACGGGATCTTTTTTCTTGGATGAATTCTTTTGCATATTGATATCCAAATAACCGCTCAGCAAGGGTTTTATTAAACCGTTCTACAATTGCCTGATCACGATGTAGCGCAGTATGTCCTCGTCTGATAGTGACTTTATGATTTTTCATTATTGATAACACTGCACCCTGAAATTCCTTGCCAGGATCAATTTGTAATAGATTTGGCCAGTGCAGAGGACTCCTTCGATAAATCCTTTCAAATGCAGAAGCCACTTCAGTGGCTGATTTTGTTTTTAACGGTTCTGCTTCTTTGTATCGACTTGCAATATCAACTACGGTTAATGCGTATTTGTAACCACGATCATGTGGCAGAAATAATATATCAGCCTGATGAACTTCATTGGGTCCGGTCACATCAAAATGCGAGAAATTGATTTGTTTAGGCGGTGGTAGATAAATTTGCCATAGTGCCTGTTTGGATAACCAATGAGCCGCAGTGGTTTTTTTCACTTTTGCAGCGCTAGCGAGTTTATGGATTGCTGATTTACCCCTCCAGTATCCTCTTGGGGAATAATAAATAGATTCCATGTTGTTATTAATTACCAGCACCTAACATCAATTTACTTTTCATAGCCGATTTTATCAAAAAGGAAGCCAATTTTTCTTTGAAAGATTTATCAGAAATAGCATTGAACGCATGAATTAATTTCACATCTGCTAGATGCCTGTGCTGCAGATTACTGCTTTTATAAGATACATCATGAAGGTGACAGGCCTTATCAATAGCGTTTATTGGTTCCTCACCGGGTCGGGGCTGATTTTGATCATTGAGTCTGATATCAAGTCTTGTTCCCGGTCCACAGTAGCTATATCCTGGAAGGTGCTTTTCTCCAGGGTATTTTGCCCATGGGGTTCCAGGGAGTTTAGTTAGCTTGGCTGCGATATCACCTCCTCGTTTTTTTTTAAAGGTTCCTTGAGTTCCTTGGGTTTAGAAACAAATCTAAATTTCTTTGTACTACATTGTACGCATTTACCAGAAAGCGCTGATCGGTTATTTTTAGTTGTAATCGTCGTCAAGTCATCTGTGCCAGTACGTTTTTTACACTTCACACAATATAGATCCATAATTTATATATAACGGCATGAATATAATTGATTATTCAGCTACCCGACGACGGGAACCTATTAAACATCATGAAATGTTGCCGAATTCAATTAGAATGATTATAATCGGACCATCTGGAAGCGGAAAGACACAACTGCTACTTAATTTGATAACGAGATGGATGAAATGGAACAAATTGTATTTAATAGCCCCGAGTGTAGACGATCAGCGATGCTATGAAGTGCTAAAGGATTTTAACGAGAAAGCAAAAGAATTTCAAATCGATGAAGATTTTATTGAGTTTATTACTGATATAGAGGAAGCCCCGAGCATTGCTGCTATTGATGGAAGTATTAACAATTTAGTGGTATACGATGATATCATGTTAGATAATCAAAAAAATCCTGCTAGAATATTTTCCCGAGGCAGGCATAAAAGCACTGATGTGATCTATGTCACTCAACGATACACTCAGATACCAAAAGTGATCAGAGATAACTGCAATGTGTTGTGTGTATTTAACGGCGTTGATACTCATACGCTACGAAATATTCATCAGACCTGGTGCAGCGGTGATATGAATCATAATCAATTTAGAAATTTCTTTAGCCACGCTCAGTCAAAACCACACGGATTTGTGACAATAAATTTAGCAGACCCTAGGACACGATATCGTATCGGACTAGATCAAATATTCGGTTAACCCAGAACTGAAAGTTCCAGCAGCAGAGAGGGTGAGTGACAACGACGTTGCGTCATCAACGAAAACGCGAATGCGAATCCCATGTTCACTGTCATTATTTCGCGAGAAGGGTCTAGTGTTATTTGGAGGGGTATAATCAAAAATAAAAACAAAAAATGTTGTAGGATTCACCCTCTCTGCTGCTGCCCCATTTACTTGTACATTTGCAGTTATGTCATTGTACATTATTTTAGTCCAATTCAGAAAATTTGTTCCAAAACCAAATTTTTCCAGTACTTTTTGTGTATAATTATGTTCTAATCTGTCGAAAGCTTTCTCCTGGTCGAAAAGTACCATAGCACATTTCGAGTTTGTTGTATTTATAAAGTCTATTATGGTCCTAATGTTAAGTATATTGTCATGTATGCTTCTATTTTTTCCCCCGCATGTTTGATTAGTGTTTACTATGGTGTTTACTCCGTGCTTAATCCTATTAGCCAAAAATTCTTCTCAGTATTTTGTAATCCGTGTTTAGGAGGGAGATGGGCCTCCAATTTTTTAAGTCGGTTCTATCCCCTTTCCCATTTGTATATTAAAGTAATCAAACCCTCCCGCATTGATTTGGTCATTTTGTTGTTTTTTAATAAAATATTATTAAATAGTGTTTCTAAGATTGGTGCCACCTCACTTTGGAATTTCTTATAGAATTCCGCAGTGAGGCCATCTCTACCTGGTGATTTACCTTTTGCAAGTTCTTTTATTGTGGTTTTAACTTCCTCCACAGAAATGAGATCATCGCACCGTTTCTTGTGCTCTGATGATATTACCTCGCATTGTACTGAATTTAGATATTGCATGATTGTGTCATTGTCTATGTTTTTAGAAGTATATAGTGTTGTGTAATATTTGTGAATTTCATCCATAATTTCAGCTTTAGTTGTAATTTCAACCCCATTAGTGATTAGTGCATGAATTACCCTTTCCCCTCCCTTCCTTTTTTCTTCCCTTTTATAGAGTTCTTGGCCCTGCGTGTATAAGTGGTGGAATTTTCCCACCGTAATTTCCATTCCCCTTGTTTTATATTCTCTTAGCTTTTCTAATTGTTTAGAGTAGCTCTCCTTATCGCGTAATGATGTTGCGTCATTACTTATTAATCTTTTTAATACTACCTTCTGTATTTTTTGAATCCGATTACGTTTAGTTGAGTGATATATTGCGATTTGTTTAACCTTTATTTTAAACTTATCCCAATCAGTAGCAATATCTGATATATTTTTTCCCTCTTCGTTTGTAAGTATTTTAGGGATTTCCATTTTTATTTCATTTATTAATTGCTCATCATCCAGTATTGAGTTATTTAGTCTCCATTCTCCAGAACCCCATCTGCTATTTTTAATCACTATTTCCAGAGTTATTAATTTGTGATCCGAAATGTTATAATTTAAGATTTTTGCATTTTTGTATATTTTAAGGTCTAAATCAGTTACATAAAATTTATCTTTGGTTGGTTGGTGTTGTACAGGCACAGCAAAACAAGTTGTTTATTTCGTTGTTAGGCAGTTGGCGTACAATGCATTGCCGAAGGACACGCCGTTGTAGCAAAACTGGGATGATTTCATGACCTGATTTAGACCCGAACCCTTTCGGTCACGAATCTGGTACGCTAACCACTCAGCCACAGTGACTCCTGCTATCAATAGTCGCTCTGATAACACGCTGGGGAACGCATTAAGCTTATTCTAACTCACCAAACCGTCGAAATTGGATTTAATGATAATCTTGACCATTTTAAACAGCTATTGGAATTTGCACGATCATTCAATATTGTAAAAATTCTAGAAAAATACAACGCTCGCAATTTGTGCGCTGTATCTTTTGTATTCATTTATATCGACATGAAATAAAATGGCAGATGCAACAAGACGTGATATGTTCTGTCGCAACATTACATATGGATATAGGCATTAAGCACACTTCCATACCTGCACTGCAATTATTTATGAAAGCAATATAGATACCAATGTATCTTTCAGGATTCATTTAAACATAATGTTTTTTCTCGTTAAGCAGAATTCATCGAAGTGGTTGTGCTTCGGGACGGGATGGGGTTGTAAAATCATCATGTCTGTCGTGAAATTAAATTATCTCAATTCTGAGTGCATCATTCAAATGTCAATCCCTTGGAGAATATAGGTTAGGCAAACATGTTTCAATGTTTGCAACATGTTAATATGACGGGCGGCTCATCATAGCAGCATTTCGTTCAAACATATCAAATTTACGAAGTGCTTTTTCCACTGAATCTAGGTAAAGTGTAGAGATCATATGGTGAATAACCGTCCCCTTTTATATGCATTGGATAGAGCGAGGAACTGAACGTCATTGATTAATAAGAATAAAAGCAGTAAATTGATGACAACCAGTGTAAAATTACATGTAGATGTTAATTACCCTTAATGCATTATATTTTCAATAACTCTTTTGTCGAAGGCAAAGGGACCAGATACATTTTAAACAAAGAACAGAGTCTTGAAATTACATAAGTTCACATGACTATGTTCAATGAAGTATTGCTTGACAAGTAGTCCATATCGCGCCTAATTGCTTTCAACTCCGACGAGAATATAGCAACCACGTTGGTATTGACTAGACAAAATGAAGATCAATGGCGCCGTCAGTTTTTGTAATGTTAAATGGTGTAACCGTTGATTATTTACCAGTAAATATTCAATCTGACATTTAAAACGTAGACAAAGAGCATTTGGAATAACTTTGTTTTTATTTCTGCTGCTTATTATCAACATGTGAAGCAACCAGAAATGAGATATCCGTTCTTTTTTTAAAATGCATGTAGGAAGAGATAAAGATTTATGTTCACTCTAAGTGTTTTCTGAAGTTTAGCAGATTGAGATTTGGAAGTGCTCATATTAGACTTAGATGATTTGTGCTAAAGAAATCTGCTGAGAGGAAGACGCATTGACAAATTAAACTTTGTGAGTTAATTAATAATCATCAAAATTTCTGCCTTTTGTTCAAGACAGGTCTTGACGTCGATATGAATACAAAAATTATTGAAGTCTTAAACCAATATGAGCTGTCTTTGCTGTACGCCACCTATCAAGTTGTTGTTTTCCCCATTGCAAATCTATATGAGTTTGTCTACTTTCTTTTCTATAATTCATCTTTGCCAATATACCTCAGGTACCACTCTATCACCCTTCAATATATATTCTTTAACCTTATCATTATCAGCATTGTATTGACCCCGACAGTGATGTGAGAACTTCTCGAGCTTTTCCAGTAAGTATACTGTGCAATAATTAAGTCCAATGCTCTTTTGGTCATTTCATGTGATCCTCAATATTCTGAAAATGAGGAAAGTATTTACCTACTTCTTTTTTTTTTAGAAAGAGGTACTTAAACTAATGCTTAGAGAAGAAATGGAAATGCTATCTAAATTTAAGGACAGAACTGGTGGACGGAGAAAACTTCTGTCCTCACACACGTTAGGTTTTCATGCTACCACAGAGCCAGCTTGGTTCGTAGCGAGCAGTTTCGGTTTCTCTGAGCTTGCTGAAGTGGCTGTCAAACCACTAAACCATACATGAATCGGCTTATTGCATTGCTCTCTCTCTCTCTCTCTCTCTCTCTCTCTCTCTCTCTCTCTCTCTCTCTCTCTCTCTCTCCGCCCACACTTTCTCCTCCTCGTATACATGTACAATGTTTGGACAGCCCTCGGGCTACTAACGACTTCCATGAGCTTCTCTAACGCATCACGGCTTCTTAAAGGAGGGAACCTTAACCCCGTCAACGGTTTATACTCTTCGCGTGATGTATGTACGTGCTGTACCGTAGGATGGGTAAATACTAATAGAACAAAGATTATTATCGGCTTGCTAGTTCACACTCAGCCTTTGTCTGGTTTTCTTTACGCTACAATTTTTCCCTCACCTTGTCGTAACCACACGACTGGTTTGCCTCTCCTCTTTGCAAGTCCTCGTTGAGCAGAAACGACAAAAGCAATGTTAACTAGTTTCCTTTCCACGGCTTTTCCCGGAGCACCTTACAAGTAGTTCAGCAGGCACAGAGCCACACAAACCTTTCATTAGCAGAATCCACCAGTACATATTAGTGCCTCTCTTAGATTTCTGTTTGTTTTAAAGTTTTTTTAAATATTAAAAACAACCCTCCAACAAACATTTGCCTTATATAAATCTATGAGAGGCACAATAAGTCCGCTGCGACATTTCCACCTATTTAGCATAAAGCTATGTAATTGTAGAGTTAATAGTGAGACGTTTAAACCTCCAACTTAGGCCGCCTTCATGGACTACTTGGCGGCCCAGCAAATGTACCATCTAGTTTTAAATGGTTAGGATGCCAACTGTGTGAGTACAGAAATAAAGAAGTAACTTTATTTTCCACTAACTCTTAGTCTGGTACCCCAACCCCAACACCATTGAACAAATAAAAATCACATATAAATGTTAAAAGTTTCCTTAGGGAATACAGTAGAATGAGATATTAGCTTATTGTTTAATTTCTAGTAGTGATGCATTCATGAAATGACAAAATTATAATTCTGCTTTCTCTATATCTGTTATAACACCAAATGCATAGCTGAAACTCTTGATTGTATTTTCTTTGGTGTGGTTACTCCACATTTCAATTTGTCTTGATAGGCTTTGGTCTAAGTTGAGTATTATGCTACCATGGGTGACAAAAGTCAAATTAAAACACAAGGAGTCTCTTGCAGTACTCATAAAACATGGAGTTACTTTTATATGTTTGAACGAATTAAAATACATAATTATTTTCCAGACAGACATAAACATTACTCTATCTGTGGATCGGACATTTTATGTAGTTAAATACTGATTATCAAATAAATTCAGATGGTTTATATTTCGTGGTCACCCCATCCACATAATGGCTATAGGTGAAATTTACTTCATCCATGCGTCAATTACTATGGTCAAGTAATGAGTGTCATGGTATTACCGTAGGTGCATAACGCCTCTAGCTAGCGATATATATATTAGATAGATAGATAGATTGGTTATACATAGACCTTTTGATTAAAAAAATAACTGTGATAAAAATGTATGAAAAGAATAGTATTATTTTGTACAGACGGAGGGACAGACACAGACAGACAGACGGAGACAGACAGACAGACACAGACCGGCAGAGACACAAAGACAGAGACACGGAGACCGACAGAGACACAGACAGACAGAGACACACACACAGACAGACAGACACAGAAACAGACAGACAGATAAAAGTTTATAAAAATAATGGTTTTATTTTATTTTGTTTATAGGTAAACTGTATGTTTGACACAACGCTGCCATGGCGGAACGTTTAACAGAAGTTATTAAGAATCAAGTAGGACTTAGACGTTCATTAACCTCAGTGATAGAGCTCGAGAGTATAGGAAGAGGTAGTTTTGGCCGTGTTACGAAAGTGTTGGATCAACTTGATGGCAAAATATATGCAGTGAAAAAGATTCAGATTAATTTAGACTGTAAAAATCCCGATGCAAGATATGAAGAGATCAGACGAGAAGTATCTCATTTAGCTAGTCTAAACCATCCCAATATTGTTAGATATTACCGTGTGGACATAGAAAAAACTGACGACCCTGCAGAAAGTGAAAGTTCAGAAAGTCGAGCAACTAATACAAGCGAATTTGATTATGGAACTGAAGATCCCTGTGTTCAATTCGGCCTCGAAGACGCAAATGAAAATGAAATCAGTATACAAGAATGCCAAGAGGAATATGTTTCGGACTGTATTCACCCACATGAGGAACCTAATGTGCAGAAGGGCGAATCTATCGAAAGAAAACCAAACGTTTATGACGTATGTATACGTATGGAATACTGTAGCGAGAGTCTTAAGGATTATATTCGACAGGATCTCTTGAAAAATCTTGATATCTTCTGGAGGATACTAAAGCAAATTTTTTCCGGATTGGAATACATTCATGAGAAAGGAATAATCCACAGGGATATCAACCCAAGTAACATCCTCATCACCGAATCAATGACTATAAAAATAGGGGATTTTGGACTTGCAAGAACTGAAACAAGGCAAAACATTCCAGGCTCAAACTATAGTAGCCAGGAATCCGTGGTCAGTCGTGATGAGGCGCTTACCACAAGTAGTGTCAGCGAAGAAGTGTCCTTCTTGACAGGAGGAGTCGGAACGAAACTGTATGCCGCACCAGAAACTCTAGCAGGAGACCGGTGCAAGTATGATCAGAAATCTGACATGTACAGTTTTGGATTAACTGTTTTTGAAATGTCTTACAAACCAATGAAGACAGATTCGGAAAAGGTCGAGGTTTTTGGTAAACTAAAGGCACGGAGCAGTTTCGTAAGCGAAATCTTGGAGCCAAACAAATCAATGCAAGTTCGTATTATCACATGTCTGGTCCAGAATGATCCCTCACAACGACCGTCAGCAAAAGACATTTTAGATGCACGAAATAAGTATCTACCGGCAAGCCTTGAGGAATTCGTACAGTTCCAGAATAAGCATCGAGAAATTTTAAGAGACCGTGGAAGTCATCGTCGGAACATGTTATTTCAAGACATATTTAACGAAGATGAAGATATTGATTCAGATCCTGTGTCGGACGAACACATTGAACACTTCGGTGGTCAACCCATGGAGGAATTCCAAATACAAATTAGGAATGACTTTACATATATTTGTCATCAACATGGAGCAAAAGAATTTGAACTGCCTCTCCTAGTACCAAAAATACGACAATCCAAATTGTCAGGCGCAGTGCAACTTGCAGACCAGACTGGAACTATTCTAACTCTGCCTCATGACCCAAATTTCTTTCTTGCCAGATACCTAGCTCAGCAAGATGTAGATGATATAAAATTATATAGCATATGTCCAGTATACAAGAGTGAAGAAGGCAAGCAGCCTAAAGAAGATAGAATATATTCCTTCTATAATATGACTTCTACAAAAAGTAACGTCCAAATAGCAGAACTTCTAGCAATGCTATACCAATTCGTATGCAAAAACCGATTTTTACAGGACATAGATTGCCAATTTGTGTTGGGAAATACATACCTGACGCAGTCATTCCTTGCTGACCTCGGAATCAAAGATGCAAAGTACGATGAGCTGATGAAATATGCCAGTAAACTTTCGCTACTCTTAAATGATAAAAGGCTGATGGCTCTTGGTGTTAGCGAAAAAGAGGCAAAGCTGGCTGTCAAATGCATCCATCCTAAAAAGTTGAAGATCGTTTTAAACAATTGCGGTGAAAGAATTCGCTCTCTTTCACGTGAAAGTACAATACAAATCCTTGATACAACTCTTTCTGAATTGCAGAAAATCTGGAATCTTGCTAAAGACATGGGTATGAATGCAAAAGTATATTTCGCAGTCGATCTTTTGAGATATATGAAGCATACTTCTGGCTTCATGTTTGTCATGCGTACACGTTTAAAATCATGCCCGACAAGGTCTCAATACTTTGCACATGGTGGTGAGTGCGATCACTTACTACACCAGTTTAAAATTCCATCCTTAAGAACAAAAGCGGAAAAGGAAAGGACCCAATCTCTTATTGGCTTCAATATTTTTTGCAACTCACTATTAGAGATCTCAAAAAAAAATGGAAACAGAAAGAAAGCAAAAACCTGGCGTTCCAATGGTTTAGATTATTTGCAATATTTGAAAGAAGGACGGAGACTGGTAGAAGACAATCCGGTGAGAAGTATTCTCAAATGTCTTTGGAAAAAGAGTATACCAGTTAACATTTGCTTCTCAAAAAGTCAAGTTCCGGATACTAGTGATTGTATAATTTATATTGATCGTAAACGTGTAACAAATATTGAATTCACACAGTCATTTCAAGATTATCATGGTGATATTCTGTTCTTGATACAGAAAATGGCC
Source organism: Unio delphinus (assembly GCA_029339505.1). Classification (NCBI taxonomy): domain Eukaryota; kingdom Metazoa; phylum Mollusca; class Bivalvia; order Unionida; family Unionidae; genus Unio; species Unio delphinus. Next base: position 5,396,627 of record JAQISU010000034.1, on the reverse strand, counting down.
ATAGCAACGCCAAAACAAGGATTATTGGCAATTAAAGAGATAAATGGTTATTAATGACAAAGTTTAAAGTGCAGTTATCAAAAGTTGTTCAATGGCTTGTTTAGTGTCATGTTCTTGGACTGGGATAAAATAATATCAATAATCAAGCTCGTGATATCCTAACTGAAACTTTAATACGCATCATACATATCCTAAATCAACTCTGGAAGGATGCTGCGTGATATCCAGAGGTTTATTACAAACCAACAAACATTACCGTACTGACATGTCGGTATATTCCATTCCGCAGTTCTGGATATGTGCCATTTAAGAAGATTCTGCTTAAGATGTCAGCCATTGGCGCATCCTATCCTGACATGTGCTTACTTTCAAGGTCATAATTTTGCCATCTTAACATCATGTGTTTAAGACTTGTACGGGCAGCATAGAGAAGGTTCCTAAACATTGGCAGCTCACAAGTATCAGTTTGCACACGTACTTTGCATTCGTATAAAAGAAAGTGAGTTCTGTTCAAATCCAAATACATTTGCATAGATTTCTTTCAGTGGCGTCATAAGGATTGCGGAGGATGCGGACCGCACCAGGTGACACCATCAGACGTGGTGTCACCAAAATGACATTACTAAGGAATCTGTATGGTCTGTTATGGAATGAGGTCCATGTGGTGAAATCATGAGTAATCACACTGGGTAACACCACTTTTTTTCTAAGCTTAATTCGGATTATGCTTTCGGTTTAGCATCCTGCATAATTGATACACCTAATCCATATGACCTTACATCACTTGGGAGAGTCACTGTTTTTTTTTTCGATCATGGTATGTCAAAATTTGACCTGTCTGTCTGATAATTTTCTTGACCATTATGAATGTGTCTTATTCTTGGCAAATTCAACAAGAATAACAACTGTCTCACGGGTCCGTGTCCTTTTCCAAATTTGGGGCAAACCTAGATAAATATGTTACCATGCCTTATATGGTCTGTAACTCTAATTTTTTTATAGTGGGTGTCATATATTTGATTGTTGTGACATTCGCAGGGTTAGCTTTGAGACCTTCGGCAGTTAGCATATGCCTACAGTATGGTACTTCATTGATTTCAGCCTCCAACTTCTCATTGTTGAACCGAATGCCCTTTTCAAGTGACCTTTTTGTAAGACGCTCCTTATATTTCTATCATGTCTACCCTTGTCTTTCGAAAAGGAGGAATGTCATCAACTTTGATTATTATCCCACTAAGACATTTCTTGTACTTACTTATTTTGCGTATGAACTCATCTCCAGATGATTTCCCTTTGATGTATATTTAATTTGCATTACGTGTTGGTTTTTGTCCATGCTTATATATTATGTATATTTAATTAATAGTGTGTGATTCACCTTTATCCATAACTGATGTAAAGAGCCGGGCCTAGCTGACTGTTGTATAAATAACATGTTATGTACATAATTCGATGACTTTTAGATTATATAGTAAATCATTATTTCTTGAAGGTACACATGGTTTGTGGCCATTTGACGTTGGAAGCTTCTGAGATGATTTGCTTTATGAATTGGATGGGAAAATTACCCTCATCCTTGTTATGTTATTGCATCATTGATTTTTTTATATAAGGAATGTTTACTTCAGAATTGTTCATTCCATAATCTTAACATTATTCTCAGTGGAATCAACTTTAGTTGTGTTCAGTTATTATTAGAGAGGATTTATTAATCTAGCTTATTCATAGGCATTCCTATTTTCTTATTGACTTATGGACCGAAACACTATTTTGGGATTATTGTGAATTCATTCAAGAGCATGTTGGATTATATTGTGATACATCAAGACTTTTAGTGCAGCAGCACTCTTCCAAACTATTGGCATATCAGTGTTTTCAAAATCGCAATTCATTCGGAACACCATTTCTATTCATTCGGAATGCTCTATAATTTTCGACGTGTGATAGAACTTATAAGACTATTTGGGTTTGAATCCATAGTAATGGTTCTTGAAAATTTCAGTTTATATTCTAGGGAAAAAATTGAAACTTGTCTCTAGCTCTTTTTGTTACTTAGTTTAAGGCAATAGTCATAACAAGACCAGATAGAATTATGAGATATATGTACCTACCATATATGATATTCAATATGGAGAGTTATGAGGATCTTTCTGACAACGTAATGGCCCAATAACTTTAACTGGCATACAGATTTGTAAAGAAATTAGTACCTGGGAGCTGAGACAAATATCATCGAAAGTTCTCAATCGATCATTGGGACGAGGAATGTTTGTGTTCAGGTCTTTGGGGTTTAGTACAAACTCTAACCTTGCCATGTTTCTTTTCTGTTATGACCATCGAATTACACTTACACCGTAGGTTCACTGTCCTTTGCTATGACACATAATTTCCATGTAGGGCAACTCTTCCGTAACCTTATCTTGTAAAGCTATTGGGACCTTACGGGGCGGTTGAACTGCAGGGGTGGTTAGGTATATATGCGAATGTCTCACTCCCTAGAGAAACATCCAATTCCCTTAAATACACCAACGTGTGTTTCTAACACGGACGATTTCGTAAGAAATATCCGGTAATACTTGTTTCAACACAGTTTTCAAATGAGTGTATAAACTTAATCAATCCAAAATCAATACATGGCTGAAGTTCAGAAAGATGTGGCGTTTTGGTATCTACAATATGAATGAGAACTTTGTCTCCCTACCATTGCTTGCAACAAAGATTTATGTAACCTTTTATCTAAAGGGAATTGTTATTATAAAAAAGCAGCGAGTTTAGAATTTGATTTTTCTTAGACCGAAATTATGAAGATCAAATCAAAGCAAAATGTATATTTGTGGTTCTGTATCATCATTATGTATTACCTTGTGTGTCTTACCTCGAACTCGACAAATGAAGGAACAGCCTCAAGTTTTGAATCCAAAGCATCGATAAATATATCCGAATTAATATCCCAAGTGTATCCGAACATTTTGCGATTTTAAAGAGACATAAAGTGGTTCCACTTCTTGCATTTGTAGCACTATTTCCTTTTTGGCGGAGTACCGCTGATTGAATTTTATGTATCTGCCCACAAACGCTACGCTTTCCTTTAACTCTGGCGACATACTTTACTGAAAAATAATAGTCACGATGTTGTAACGAAGAGGGGTTCTTGTGAAGAATCGTGTACCCTGTTGAAAATGTATCCCTGAACACCAATCTAAGACGTTTTGACCCATTTTCAAAGTTGAAAAATGTCTCCTTTCAGAGAAATCTATTGTATAATAGCTCCACCACTCCACCACCCACACACAAACATACACACACAAGTTCAGTTTTGACTTCCCGTTGAAAAGTTACCCCAGAGATGAATATTTTTTATTTTTAAAATTATGTATCTAATGAATTTTAAAATGCATTATAATGTTCCTTTAGCGTATTATCCCTCTGAAAGGGATACGTTAGGATTATAGTGACCGATACATACTTTGTAAATTTTGTATAATTTGTTTGATATGTGATGTTAGTTAATCAATTAGTCTTTTATCAAGCTTAAATATTTAAAATACGCATTATATCCAAGAACCTATATTAGGCTACGCACTGAGGCTATGATAGAACATGCTGATAATATCAATTATTGCTGAAACTATTATTGTCTATTTCACTGATTTAGCTTTAAATATTTTATTTATCACAGTTTCATGAATAATATGGCCTCTTAAACCTAAACATGTCTATTTCCAACGACAGTAAGTCTATACTTTCAAAGAAAGATTTCAGTTTGGTTATAACAACTAAAATCGACCTAACTGGAATCAAAGAATATTCGAATCGGAACATGAATCATACTTTTATCTCCGTTTAGTACCTGGTATATTATAACGAGTTTGAAATACTTAGAATATCAGAATACAAACAAAGGACGATGTTTGTCTAATTGATGCAACGAGCACCTTAATTTTTGCTTGTCCAGTTTGGCTCTTTGCTTGGTACTCCTCTGATCAAATACAGCAGTGAAGAAGACACTTTCAAATTATCTCTTAGTATTGTACCATAGATTCGACTTTCCTTTGAAATTTTGTACTCTTTCTTTTGATGTTTCTTTGCTTAAGACACGTATTCCACATCATTCAAATTTATGAAATAATGCTTATTAATTATCGGCCAATTTCCTACGTTGGAAATTTACAGACGATTCTTCACCTACGACAACAGCCAAGCTTATTAAATAGTTTTGAATTCTGTACATATGGAAATGATTTACTGCGATCGTATTCAATAGTTTTAACATGACTGAATTTCCATTAGTTTTTTGTTTTTGTTGTTGTTGTTGTTGTTGTTGTTGCTGTAAACAGTTATAAAGGATGTTACAAATAATTAAACTAATGTAGAACACATCTGCCGATTAAAAAGAATGATGGGGCATACTCATTTCATTACAACAATTTATAAATTTCAGAATGTTTGACAGCGGTTTCATTACAGCCGGGCACCAGCTAATATGTTGCGCAGTATTGGGTTTAAGGAAATAATAAATCGATGGATATAACTTTAGCATACGGTAGACTGGCACAAGTCTCCATTATATGTAAATTATTTTCAATTAAAAAAGTTAAATTAAGCCGTGTTACGTATATCTGATTTGATATATATATATTTGTTTTAATTTAATATTGTTTGCCAGTTTTAAATTCTTTTTTATTTTTCATTACATGCTATTGTAATGTAGATTTATTCACTAGAGATAAAGTTTTTCAGAAATTCGGTTGACCTGAATATTTGTTAGTTGACAATATTGACCTAGATCCTGACCTTGGTTCAAGGCTAGTGGCCGCCACGTAACAGGTTTCGTTTTTAATTAAAATTGAGTGTTGTTGTCAAGGTCAAGACACGACTAGTGAAGATGTAAACAACTTTTGTTTGGGGATTGGGAATGATTGGTTATTATCAGGGTCATGTTAGAAGTACGTGATATAAACAATCACGTGCCTCTTCTTCCCCCTCCCCGCCCCCCTTTCTTGATTTCGTAATTTGGGAATTTTTTCGAAACTGAGTATTAGAATACGATATAATCTTTGCTTTAGTGAAAATTAGTTAGTTCTGGGTTTTTACAAATGACGTAGAGTCATTTTCTTTTGTTGCAGACAGTTTTTGAATCCATGTAAACAATACATCAGTTCATTTGGATTTTTAAGTATTAATTCGTATCTCTGGAAATATTTGATGTGCTCATACAAAATCGTTGGATAATGACAGTTTATCACGATCTTTTTCGGATTTCCATCACAGGAGTGTTAAATATTATGTTTCTACAATGATCTATAGATAATTACAGAACAGACTTCAGCGTACGTCATCGTCTTCCATCTTGGATTTTTCAACAGGTCTCGAACTTGAGTCTATCAGAACATTTCATTATTAGGACTTTTGTAATTTAATTCGTTGATTATTTTTGGATGATTTTTAGATTTGATTCTATAAAAGTATACTTTCTTTTTCCGATTTTACAATCTTTTTCCAGGGAAATACATTACTTGTAAAATTTAACAAAGCTGGATATTTTACTCTTTCTTTGTTACTGTTTATTATAGTATACACTCGTAACAGACGACATTCATGGTACAGCTAATGATTTTATGTCCAGTAGATGCTTGAGCCATGAGAATAAAATAATGCTAGTGAACAAGCTCTATTGTCTTTACTATTCACCCAAAAACCAAGCTACAATTTCAAGAAGTTAATCGTCCAACTGGCATAGTGGTGGAGCACTTGCTTCTAGCAATGCGATCCTCATCCGGGGAAGTATGATACCATGGTAGCTGAATTGGGCAGGTGGGATTCTCTTGGTACCTCGGTTTCCTTCTACAGTTACGACCACACATACGTCACAAAATGCACTAAAAAAAAGTGAATCATACAAGTTTCTAGAATTTGTTTCATAATCGTTGTAAAAGAAAATACAGTTTTAAAAAAATGTCAAAAAACATTTTTTTTTAAATCCTAAAGAGCCACGGACAATTCTTGTGATCAAGTTTTTAAACTCAGAAATATCAACAACAAAAAACATTAAACGGAAAAATTCGAATCACGGAAGTATTACATGTCTGCTGTCCGTTATACCCACGCCAAATTTAGCTGACACTGTGGCACATGTTGTACAATTTGTGTTGTTCCTTTACTAGAATTAGACATGTATAAAGCTAAGATATATGAAAATTCCGTCACGTTCGAGTTTTTCCCTAAAACAAGTATTTACAACGTTTTCTTGACTTCTAAACATTTGGTCATTAACGCTATACATTACACGTTAGGCACAGTGCTACTTGAACATCTAAACTAGTTTGCGAAAATACCTCGAGACCTATAGTGCTTGTATAAGTTTGGTAGTTCCTTTATGTTGTTTCTCGTTAATCGTAAAACCGATCTGTGAAAAATTGTATCGGGTAACTTGCAGGGTGTTAATACAATACCGCTACTACATTTCCACTGAGTTTTGTTTTACGTTAATCATATAACCGATCTGTGAATAATTGAATCGGGTCAATATGTCCGTTGTTTATACAGTACCGCTAATACAATATTTCATTCACACTAATAGAAAATGTATTTTCGCTCTTGTGCAGGTTAAATATAATAACGTATTATACTAACCATGATAACTGGGGAAAAAATACGTTTGATTTGTTAAAAAATAAAGTTTTCCCTGTGGTAATGAAAAGTTTGGGTTAAAAATTATATTCAACATAAATTCTGTTCGATTTATAGGTGGATTTTACGTCAACTTCAGCTTCTTGAAGCGCTGGATCACACTCGCATATTAATTTCAGAAAGTAGCCCTTGTACAATTATTGGAGCAGGACTTTGTGATAATTTACCCCCTCCCCCATAAAACTAATAGAACCGTACTACCACTAATTCTCTTTGAAGTGAGCGAAAACCTCATTGTGACAAAATAAAGTTGAAAAGGGACAAAAGGGTCAAAGCATTTTGATCCCTTTCTTCGAATGGAAGGGCATAATATTTATTGTGCAAACAATATTTCTTAGAACGGTACGTATTTGTTTTGCTTGAGTCTCGTCATCACGGTTGCATATTATGACAACAGAACCTATTTACTGTGCGCCAACGGAAGTACCATTTAACGTTACTGCAGTTTGCACATCATCTGAAATAATAGACAGTCCACATTAAAAGAAGTCAGCAGCCTTTAAAATCGTTCGCATTGCGAATCGCAAACAAATCAAGCAATGCAATATGTGAACGTGATCATTATGAAAACTGAAGATTCAACTGGAGCGAAACCAGATTGATCTAATTTTCTTTGAATGATATTTCATATTACACTTAGGATCACATGATAATGCCAGCTTCACCGTCTCTCTTTTTAACACTTTATTAAACTTTAAAATGAACATAACTTGTATTTTACCTTCCTCTGACATAATAAAACGTATAAAGATTATAATTATCTCGTTTCATCTCTTCCAATGGTCAAAGGCTGCCCACTCCAGTTTGATATAATGCTATCGGTGAAGTTAGAATTGGTCTAAGGGGTTTCTTGTCTATTTTGAAGCGACGCCTTTCTTTCGTTGACATTGGTTACATCGACTCACGTATTCCTAAACGCCACTGAATGAGCCATTCCAGTAACACCGATGTTGAATCTGAAATATACCCGAGAAATAAAAAAAGAGTTTTATGGTAAAATACTTCAGGGTGCATCGATGTCCATTTCACAAGCCTTTCTATCGGCACAATATTCAATGTTGAAGAATGACAACCGGGAGAGTTATCAACGTTGAAACATGACCAAGGGAGTTACTTTTCAACGTATAAAACATGAACCCGGTGACGTTTAATGTTAACGTTGAAAAATGCAGGCGGGATAACAACTAGATACTGGTGTGCAGACTGGCTAGACAGGTATCATTTTGTATCATACGTATAAACACAAACATCTAAGTTTAATGGCCAAGCACTGCAAACGAATCACTTTACCTCATTTCCTTCTCCTAAGTGGATAAACCCAGCTCTAACTACTTTTTCGGGCCTTGCTCCATTCAGATATTTAGGTTATTTCCACTTTTTCGTTTGGAATAAACATGGAAAGCTACATTCAGCTTGTATTCTTCTTTCACGTGTGCATATCTTTAAGGTGGCAGTTACCCGTTGTTTACACAGCCATGGATGAAATCCGTAAGGTGGAACACGCACGATATCACGTTGACTATGATAGCCAGTTAAATGGCAATGTACACGGTAGGATCCGTAGGGTATTACAAGCACAGCATCACGTTATGTAGTAGTAGTATTCGCAGAGAAACAGCTATGTCGTAGTGAATCATAATGCCATAAGGTACGGCATCGATGCGATCGCAAGGCACTCGATTTTATCAATGACCTTGATTTCCTCGCTCGCTTGTGATTTTTTTAAAATGATTCTTGTTTTAGCTCTATGTTTGTTGTCACAATGAAGTGTGGGTCTTCTAAATATTCCCTTTTTGATACACGATTTAATATATGTTTTTGGTTGTTTTGTAACCATACAAGTTTGAGCAGCTATAATTTGGTCACGCGAAAGTACTGATGCTCTTGATGCCTTTAAACTACATGCTGGACGCCAAAGTGTATCACGTGACTCGCTCGATAGTTCATTATCAAGCCTTTGACTTTTCAGTTTGTACGAATTTCTCCCCGTGGGTCTTGGCATTGGTAATAGTAATTTTTGGGACCACCGCTAGCAAAATCTTGTCTTCCGGGTGTTTGTCCATGCTCTTAAGCAATCCCCTTCGATAGCTGTATGAGGTTTATTAGGGTGATGAATGTAAATGAAATTACAAAAGTACAGGACACGATCCACATTTACCACTTTGAGCACTTCGTCTAATCTCGGAATCGGTTCAGAAACGAATATCGTAGTCATACCCCCGCATTTCTACCAATCGATTCCCTTGTTGTTCTAACTTCTGGAGTCTTTGGTAAATTCTGTTGTATAATTAGTCCTTGACGTAGTCTAAGAATTCACGTTTCGTGTACCGTCGAGGAAAACAGATAAGGTATCCATAAAATATGCTTGCATGAAATTCGTATATATCTATCTCTAAGTACGTTGACGCAGTCACACTTGACTATTAAGCAACGGGCGGTGCGTAGTCAAAGATAAAGTATAGACGGAAGTGATAGGACAGTCAGAAGAGTAATGATAGGAAAGGCAGAAATAAGTAAAAGAGTGCCAGTGTATGTTTTCGTCCAATCATACTCAGACCAATCCGGCTACCGTATGATATGGAAACCTCAACCGGAATAGCCCTGAGAATCACTAGGTCTTACTTGTACCTGACTAGTTCATTAAAATGTGATTTTGGAAAGATCCTGCTTGTGATATACCAAGTCAGGAGCCTCTGCAATTGTCGATGGTAATTTGTTGGAAGTTCCTATTGTATTTGGAAGAAGCTGAACTTGAAACAATGTGTCGATGTGATTGCTGTCGTCCGCGTATATCAACCATTTTCATAACATCCGCGATCGATAAATATGTTGCTTGCCTAGGCATGCTGATTGGTAGTTATGATTAAGTAAAAATAAAAAAGAACAATGAAAAGTAAAAATATTTAAGTAAACATAGCAAGTAAATAGAAAAAGTAATGTTGTTAGTAATAGTTTATTATTCAGACTGTGACTAATTAACATGTAAACATGTAGATGGTATACTGATCTTGTGATTATAAACGAACTAGTACGGCAAAGCTCTTTTGTCACAGAAAAATATTAAAAATACTCCTTTTCTGTAAAAAATGAGTGTAAAATAGAGGGGTTGGGGACAGAGTTGATTCAGTATAAAAGCCACTAGTTGCACGAGGAATTAACTTTAATTACTCAGTCAGAATCTTACAAGCATCATTTCAACAAAAATCCTTAGTTCATATTTATTTGTGTCTTTAATGTAATATTATTATCATTTCTCTGCTATAGGTCATTGTCAGACAAAAATTTGCCAAAACAACTGTCCAGTGAGACCTTTAATGCGGCTTCAGCTGATCTTTCAGCGATTTTGGAAGATCTTTCGATTGCTTGTGACAACCGCGCTAATGCGGTTTCTTGTTTACAAAGCGATTTAGTGACTGACTTAAATAATTGCTCAGATGGTTCGGTAAAACCTTCTTGTGTTTGCTGCCTCTCTTGTAGTTTTTGTCTAACAGCATCTCTTACTGGGAGAAATTTCTTAATTGCCTCTAAGCGCTCACGTGCTAATCTCGCGGTATAAGACTGGATGAACCATATTCAATATAATATTAGTTTAATAGTATAAGGCCTTACTTTAAACAAACGTGATCTGTTATAATGATTAATAACAGAAAGGCTTATTTTAGCAAAAAATAAAAAATAATAGCGTCTCATAACAAAACACGTTCATTTTGATATGTCACAAGAGTTTCTTATTGTTTACAACGTGTATAATACTTTTTTTTTTATAAACGCTGCTCGTTACGGTTTTCATATTTAGCCGACTGTGTTTGTGTAAAACCATCATCATAAACATTCTTGACAAACTCAACTTTAATGTTATTAGCAAATTTCTTAAAATATACTTTACAACCTGCAACTTTTGCCATTTTATTGTTACTGTATCTTAGATTTAATTTTGATATAAAGTCTTTGTGTTACAAGGGTGTTATTGTTGTAATGTTTGTTAGCTAAAATTCTTCAATTGTAGGAGGGTTTTTTGGTATTCCAAGGTGTTTTTGGTATTCCAAGGTGTTTTTGGTGTTCTTCTTTTATGATAGTACATTAATGATCGATAGCTATTACCACCACAACCACCACAAATCTGATATTGGCTTTTCACACCCTTGTCACAAACGTGTAGGGTTTTAAATCTGCTTCTGGATGTTTTCTTTATCAAATAATGACAATATTCCTTTTAACAACTTCTGTTGCAATGCTCGATTGTGTTTTGTTTTTTAATTTTATAGCAGCCATTTACATTTATTCATTTCAATCTTAAATGGCATTATATTTATAATAAACTATCTTTTAATGCATTTTTTATTTTGTTTAAAAAAAATTGACACATAATTAGATATATAATTGAGTATATAATGGCTGGTAAGACGAAACAAGCATGTCATTTGCTAGCAACAATACTGCAAAATGAGAACCTGTTACAGGCAAAACCGTTACATATCCTAAAACAGCAAATGAGTCAAACCGTCTTAGCTAAGCAGTTGAAAAGGATTCTGTACAAAGGAATAAATATCGCTTCAAACAAGTCCTCGTCTGTTAAAACCAATTTTTTAAAATAACTCCAAGTGATACAGCTAGAAGTTTGGTGAAGAAACTGAAACAATTATCTGGAAAGACCGTTAAATATCCTAAGTCAAGTAATCAACTAGATCGGCTGAAAAGTACGATTGAGTCACACAAAGGAAACATTTTTGAGGTTTTAAAACTAGTTTGTAAGGTCTATTTTACAGGACAATCTGATGAGCAAGCTAGTTGTTGAGGTAGAGAAGTGCAGTTTCAGCATTCTGTCGATGATTTTTTTTTTAATTCTCGGTGTCTAAACTAACAAAGCGATAAAGTATCGTATTTTGTTTAATAATGATATCAGCGCACTGGTAAGGTAACAAAATTGCACAAAACTCACGATTGACAAGTAGAGGAGTACACGAACTCAGGATCAGGTTGGGTTTTGATTGAGATACAGCGGGTATTGCTTCATGTTTTGAATTATTAGAAACGCTCAGTGTTGTATTAATGTTGTCAGAGATGATAACAAGTGTGTAATGTGAAACATCTTGGCGGAAATGTTCACTTTGAGCAGAAATACAAATCAGGTGTCAAACTATTACCAACACGAGTCAAAACTAAACTGGTCTGGAATAAATCTTCCAGTGAATATCAAACAAATCGACATCATTGAAAAGAACAACACTGAAATGTTAACAGGTGTTAATGACGACCGTAAAATATTTCCTAGAAGAATATCAACATATGCAAACAGTAAAACTATTAATCTGCTACTTTATCGAGGCCATTTTGCACTGATAAAGAATTTTAATGGATTAGTGGGAAAACAATTTAACCGACAGCGAAATATGAAATACTTTTGCTATCGTTGTTTATGGGGCTTTTTCCAAGGAAGGCTACTCATCCAGTACAATAAATACTGTGTTCATCAACAGCGATTGACATCACCAAAAGAAGAACGTGATAAGATCCTTAAATTTAAAAACATATGGAATGAAAATTGTCTTTCTGTATACAATTGAAAATGATTTTGAATCAAAAGTAAGTAATGCAACATCGAGAACAACAGTACACACCCACAAACACGTTCCAGTGTGTGTTGCTTATAAGGTTACTTGCACAGTTGATCATGTCATAGTCAAGGCCTGTTAGATGATATTGACGCGTTAACAGTGATGAAGAAGAGCCAGCGGTTTGTTTAATGAAAAAATCTTCTCTATGTATCTAAGAAAATCTTCAATCGTTTATCAAATCCAACACTGATGAAAAAAGGAACACCAGAACATCTACTCGAATATGAAATAGCTACATGATGTCATATTTGTGAAGAAACGTTTGGTAAACAACTGACTAGCAAGTCGGACGACGATCAACGAAAGGTCATATCATTATTATATAACCAGTGAATACCAAGGAGCTGCTCACAATATTTGTAATCTCAAATATCACGCAGTATGATTTATTCCTTGTGTAGCAAATCATTTCGAATCTATGATGGACATTTTATCATATCAACACTAGCACACCCTGGTATCATCAATCTGTGTAATGATGGGGGAAAAATATGTTAGTCGAATTAATTCTGAAAAGTCATGTCGTTGTCCGTTGGAAAATTATGTTTCATTGATAGTTTACCGTTTACAAACTCCTCACTGATCAGCTCACAAAAGATTGTAGTGATTTCCCATCGTTGTCAGAATATTTTGATAACAAGACATTTCTAATGTCACTTGTCCATCTGTGCATCATTTTACATTAGAACACGTTAATGGAAATCGTTAAATTGTTCTCATAGCAAACATGCGAAACTGACTTTTGACGGCTCTATGATTAAGTGCCATCTTATGTTTAATCCCGTTGTGCTCGTAGCGAAGAAGCGAAATTGATTTTGGACATTTCTATGACAATGTTGCTGATATGAGTGTTTAACACAATAAAACACAAGTCTGCGTTACGATACTGACAAATATTGCAACTGGTTGTTTTTTGGCTTTCTATGTGTAATAACAAAAGTGTTATTTTTGTAAACGTTTTTTTTTTCATGCGATAAACGTCAAATATACTGAAAAATGAGTGGTGTAAGAGATTGCAAGGATGGTTTTGTAGTATATCATTCCAAGTGCATGGATTCTTCCTTGTAATTTTACTGTCAGGGTCCAGGCCTCGCTGTTTCCAGTTCCTGTCCTCTGACTTGAATCTTGGTTGAGATTTATTTGCCACTATTTGTCATCAGCTTTGTCTTCTCGACGCTTATCTCCATGTCAAATCTGGAAGATGTTTCATCCAGGTTCTTCATTAAGGTGGCAAGCTCGTCTTCACTGCATGCCAGCCCATCAATGTCGTCTGCAAAGTGCAGTTTGGTGATGTTACTCCCTCTAATGCGGACTGTCTCACAGTGGTTTTCCAAGGCTTTGCTCACGATGCGCTCTAAGTAGGTGTTGAAAAGCGTGGGTGACAGGAGACAGCCTTGACGTACTCCAACTGTTGTCTTGAACCAGTCTCCCACATAATCTTGAGCAATTACGGCACTGGTAGCTTTGGCGTACATGTGCCTTGATGGTATTGGTCAACATTTGATCCATGTCGTACTTCTTCATTGTGGCCCACAATGCCTCATGCCACACTCTGTCGAAAGCCTTTTTGAAATATATGAACACATGATAGATGTCTTGTTGATGTTTTTAGTACTTTTCACACAAAACTCTAAGATTGAATATTTGTTCTGTTGTGCTTCTTCTACTCCAGAGCCCTCCCTGTTCTTCAGTGATTATTTCTTCTGTTTGTGTGTTTAGTCTGTTCAAGATGATCTTCAGCATCACCTTACTAGTATGGCTGATCAAACTGATAGTTCTGTAATTTTGGCACAGCTGGAGATTGCCTGTTTGTTTTTTTTTTATAATCAGGGACTGTTTCCACTGTATTGGTTATTTGCCTGTATGCAAGATCTTATTGCAGATTTTTGTTAGTAGTTCTATCACTGATTCCCCTCCCCCTGATAAGTTCAGCTGGTATGTTGTCTGCTCCAGCTGCCTTCCCATTCTTCAGTGCTCTTATTTCTGACTCCACCATTTCTTTGAGAATAGGGAAATCATCATCATTTGATGAGTTTGGAACTTCAAGCACCTCTGGGTCTCCTGTGGACAGATGGTTGTAGAGTTCTTTTTGCGATACTCAGTCCATCTTTCTGCAATGTCACTTGCTTCTGTGAGTCATTTTCCATTTGTACTGACTCTCGGTTGCTTCTGTATGTGAGGCCTTTCACAATTTGGATTGTTTTTTTTTGTGCACCCCGACTAAGGAGCGCACGACAAAAAAGCGCCGACAAAAGAGAGCCGACCAATGATCGCAACACAAAAGATCTCAATACAAAAAGAGCGCAAGACGAAATAGCGCAAATAATATTATTACTTGAAAGTTTTAAATGCTTACAATGAAGTGTATTAAACTTTAAATTAAAAATCACTTCTGCATAAATTAGGTAAACGTTTAACTGAAATATAGTCAGCACTTAAAACGACTTTAAAGAAATTAATAGCACCATCTTCCCCTTCTGTGACTCGATTATTTTCCATGTAAATATTATACTGTAATTTTGCAAATTTTGTAAATCTGCAGAACATGATGAACTTAATAGGAATTTTTAACTATATATACACGTCCAACAGACTATTTGATCGCTAGTCTGTTTGTACCAACGTATATAGATCAAAGCTTCCATCATTTGAAAACTTCTCTATACACCTATTTGATCTATTTTCTTGATAGTATAGTTGAAAACATCCCTCTTTTGCTCAATAATGTTTTCTTTATTTTTTAATTAAAACTTCTACCATTTAAAACTTCTCGATATAACTATTTGATCACACCTCTACTCTTAAGTATAATTTAATGGGCGCTCTTTTGTCAGCGCTTTTTTGTATTGAGCTCTTTTGTGTTGCGCTCCTTTGTCGGCACTTTATTGTTGTGCGCTCTTTTGTTGGGTCACCGCCTTTTTGCTGTTATTCTTGATCAGACTGCTCTCTATTTCTGTGCACATTTGTCCAATCTAATCTTCTTTTGCTTTCTTCAAGTTTTTTTTCTTCTTCTCATATATTTTTTTCTTTCTCGGTACTCCATTGCCCCTGTTGTGTGTCTGGTGTTTTTGAGGTCTCTTCGGGCATCACACAGATTCAGAATCTCTTCTATAACCCAGGGTTCTTTCTTTGGGCGATGGAGGCCAATGATGTCCTTGGCAGCTATTGTCATGACTGTGTTGAAAGTGTCTTTCATCACTTTAACATCAACATACATCACAAGGAGTGGAGCAAATTTTCCTCCAATTGTGGCTTGGAATGACTTGCAGATGTTAGGGTCCTTCAGTTGTTGACGGTTGAATTAGAACCTGATTTTCTTTGGCTTGTTAATTTTCTTCAGCTTCACTCGGAAGTCCATAATGACGAGGTCGTGATATATATGTCTGCGCACTTGAGGTTTCCTTCTCAAATACTGACGCTAAACGCGTACCGTTTTCGACCGATTGACGAAAACAATATGCTTACCATTACAAAAAGCAATTGTCACCAAAATATTCTGTTCCAAATAACTTTAAATTTGGGCACACGGGATACCAACAGCTTTTAGTAGATGTAATGTTTATCCACCGGGCAATGGGAACGAACTACATTACTTTGGATTATTTCTGTCAGCATTTCAGTCGAATAATTAGGTCAGGTTGAAAGTTAGTTTTACAAAATTCATCATAACAATACCAACAAATGGCAAGAGATATTAAGCAAACTAAACCGATCTTGCTAAACAAATTAGTAAAGTGCAACATTTTATATATATATATATATATATATATATATATATATATATATATATATATATATATATATATATATATATATATATATATATATATATATATAAAGCTATTATGTGGAAGAGAAACAACAATGAATAGGATGTAATGTGTTTACAACGTTTTGTTTATGGTTAAAATTACTACAGAATTTTGTATCAGACTATACGCTGGGGAATTTCTTAAGATCCCGTTGTAGCGGCAAATTGAATTATTTCAAGGTATGCATTTCCATCTTCTGTATCATTTATTGATTTGTACGATTATAAAAGCTACATAGCCTACATAGTAAATATGTTTTTCGGGGGTTACAGATTCAAGAAGGCCATGGAAGGTGTTTTCATGTTGACATTTAGAAATCACATTTTCATACGCATATCGAGTCTAAATGTGGGATATTTTTGTACACTTTACGAATAACTTTCCTAAATTAAAAATTTACAGTTCTTTCTTGATACAGAATGGATTTTTTGACGTATCGTTGCGCAGAATTAATAGACGCGCAAAACAGGCCGATATGGTTGTATATATATTCCGACAAGTTTAATCATGCAAATGAAGCTGAAAATATATCACATGATTCTATTCAAAACGTTTAGTAGCTTTAGTTTCAGACTGCTTACTATACTTTTTATCTAGTCTGTGACTGACGCCACCCCCACCCCAACCGCAATAAAAAATCCTGCGGGCGACCATTCAGTCAGATAGCTACAAGCATTAGGAAAGCTAAGATCTAAACATCTAAGCATGCATCAGATTTATGTAGCAGCAGCGACGTATTTGCTTGTATTTACGAATGAGGCATTTATGCATTAAACTCCCTGACTAGGTCTTGAATTCTGAGTTTAAAAAAAAAAAAAAATTATGTAGGTATTCGTTTATCATTGGATATATAATTCCATAATTTTCTGCTGCCATTCTGGAGAACTGTAGTTCAAATCTTTATGTTCTTACATTTTGAGTCTCCACCGTGTTTACATTCGTAAAAGAGTACGAAGATTTTTGTAAACTACCAGATCAGTCAAAACAAGCTTGACATTTCTTGTTAAAAATATTTGAAACTTCAATTGCCATTAACTTCATTCTTTGGATGTGTAGAATTGATATATTTGCAGATGACAAAAACTTTTGATGATTAGCATTAATGTGTGGACCATTTCCAGGAAATCCAAGCCCACTGGCATGTGAATGTTAAACGAGTAACAATAGTCTTATTATGGTCTGATTTAGTACTTTTCGTATTCTTTTGAATGCTGTACGTCTGTGGCATGAATATTCTTAAGGGAAGGGTATTTCCTGGTTTCTATTTTAAGCAAAGTATCCCGAGCTGTCCTGATGTCATCACTAGAAACATCCAATCAGAGAGAACAAAATTACTTCCTCATAAAGGTCAAGGGAAGTACGGAACAATGGCGCACGATGATAACGGATTGTTTCCAGATATGAATGTTCACGATATTCCATACAGTATTACCCACCAAATCTGTACCAGCATGGATATCGACAGAGGATGGGAACAGCTAGGTAAATTTATAAAAAGTTAGGTCATAAGGTTAAAGCGGCAATTTTGTTTTAGGCACTAATGTCCAGTACTCGCCATGGCATATGTCTGTCAATTGACTCATGACTGCGTTGTTGCTTAACTTAAAATCATTGGATCTTAAGATTATGGAAGTCTTGCTAATCCCAAATGTTTTATCAGTGTGCATGTATGTTTCCGATCTTTTGATCCACAGTGAGACAATATTAGTCGACGATGTTCGTCTAATTTTCTAGGACGATACTAGTGTTATAGTCTGACTATACCTCCCGGTTTGTTTATACCCACCCACCGATTTCAATAACGGTAATCTTAAATGTGATTTAAAAAATGCACATAACTCAATTAGTTCATTCAATGATGTTTAATGACTTACCTGAATGAGACCAGAGTGGTCACAACATTGGTATTTTCTGCGCCTTTCACGGACTTTCTATACTAACACGGCACCATGAGCAAGTAGGTTTCCTCGGACAACATTGTGACGTAGTTCATCCTATTTGGAAACTGCCAGATTATTCCGTAAATTACCATACTGTTGAGAGTTTAGAGTTAAATCCTTTGCACACCTATACATAGAAATTACACCACTTGTTAAATCTGCTTGAAAGGCAAATTTGTAATTGTGATTCTTTTCCTTTGCTTCATTTTGACATTGTAAATATTGGAAGCAGGCGACATTGTATTTTCCTGCTATGTTGATACATGTGTAGTCATGCATATACCCCTTAGCTGAAAATGGACTTGTCCATGAACTGGAAATGAGAGGTGGACAGGTGTTTTTATTTAACCAAGAAAACTGAAGTACATTTTTTAAAATTTCATTTGTGTTTTCTGTCTTATAAATCAATGGGGTGGGAATGGGTGATTTACAAACAAATGGGAGGTATATTCAGACTTTAGTTCTATTTATATATTTTGGGGTTTGCTGTCTTACTGACCAAATAACGGCACTGTGTAGCATCTTCCAAGACAGACACACATCAGAAGAAGTCAAGTTTTGAGGAATATCTCACAAACTTGGCACTTTTTTTAAAAACAAATTAAAGTTATATTGTTTCAGTTGTTGGATTTCAATTATTCAGATGTCTTTTTGTAAAACAAATTCTAATTCTGTTTTCAAGTTCTGTTGACCAACAGTTCATTTGGCAGGAATGTAATGGAAGCCGTGAATGTTGAAATTGGATTAAGTTGAAGTATGTTTTTTTAATGAAACTAATAAAAATACACTGAAAATGAAGAAAGTATTTAGACAGCTTCATTTTTTTTAAAGATGCTTATCATCTGTTACCAGATTTTAGCATTCCAAGCTTCCATCACATTCTAGCCAACTGACTTGACAAAACTACATCATTGATGAAATTTGTATTACTAGTAACATAGCTACACAAATCTCACAGCCTACATGTCTGTGACATCAGAGGTCTAATGGTCACATGATACTGACAATAAATTGACATCAACAATAAATCATTTTTCATTTTTGTTGTTCAAAAATTGATTGATACATATTGTTTGTAAAGAATTTAAGGGCATTCTGTTATATATTTAGGTTCTAATAAACAGTAACACAGAAAAAGTAAAAGCAACAGGCTTTGTAAAAATTTAACAAATAATTTATTTCCCTGGAAAAAGATTGTACAAATGGAAAATGAACTTAGTTTTAAGAATCAAATCCAAACATAATCCAAGAATAATCCATGAATTAAATTACAAAAGTCTTAGTAATGAAATGTTCTAATAAATTCAAGTTCAAGACCTGTTGGAAACTCTAAGATGGAAGACGATGACATATGCTGTAGTTTGTACTGTATTTATCTACAATTCCTTGTAGAATCACAAGATTTAACACTGCAGTGTTGGAAATCCGAATAAAATTTTGATAAACACTTTTTGTTCAAGAACACTGTATAAGCACATCAAATGCTTCCAGAGAAATTAATTAATCTTTTTAAAATCCAAATTAACTGAAGAAACATTAGCATGAATTCAAAAACTGTGTACAGGTGTAAATGCCCAAAACTCATAATATTTTGCTAAAACAAAGATTATATGGTACTCATATATGCATTTTCGAAAAAATCCCCAAATTGCAAAATCTGAAAAAACATCGTCTCTAGTGAATACATTTACATTACAATAGCATTTAATGAAAAATAAAAAATATTTAAAACTGACAAACAATTAAATTAAAAGAAAATCAGATGATCATAACAATTATAATTCTCAACATATTTATTCTGAGAGCAGATAACTTGTTGCTGTCACAGCAACTTGGAGAAAGTCAGATGCATGAAGAAAAGAGCATGTGTCAAGAATGGTTTTGTGGATCATGTGACTATTGTATTGACATGTGCACTCTGCATGATAAATTAACAGGACAGGAGTATACATAAGATACTTAATGTGGTTGGATTGCAGTCCTGGATAATGGTCCAGAATGGGTTTTTGTTGGGATGGGGTGGGTGGGATCAGGTCCTGGTAATGGATTTTTGTTGGGATGAGGTGAGTATGAATCAGGTCCTGCTAATGGGTTTTTGTTAGGATGAGGTGGGTGGGAATCAGGTCCTGGTAATGGGTTTTTGTTGGGATGAGGTGGATGGGAATCAGGTCCTGGTAATGGGTTTTTGGTGGGATGAGGTGGGTGGGAATCAGGTCCTGCTAATGGGTTTTTGTTGGGATGGGGTGGGTAGTAATCAGGTGTAGTAATGGGTTTTGTTGGTGATGGGGTGGGTGGATCAGGATTAGTAATGGGTTTTTGTTGGTTTTGTGTATCATGTGACTATTGTATTGACATGTGCACTCCGCATGATAAATTAACAGGACAGGAGTATACATAACATACTTGTAGTTAAGTGAGAAAGCTTGCCAGTAGCTTCTCGTGGGTCGGTGGTTCTTTCCGGGGTTTTTCCGGTTTCTTCCTCCACCACTAATACTGGCCGCCATGTATAGCCTATATATTGTGCTGAAAAATGGCGTTAAACCATAAAAAAACAAAAAAAAAACATAACATACTTAATGTGGTTGGATTGCAGTCCTGGATAATGGTCCAGAATGGGTTTTTGTTGGGATGGGGTGGGTGGGATAAGGTGATGGTAATGGATTTTTGTTGGGATGAGGTGAGTATGAATCAGGTCCTGCTAATGGGTTTTTGTTAGGATGAGGTGGGTGGGAATCAGGTCCTGGTAATGGGTTTTGTTGGGATGAGGTGGATGGGAATCAGGTCCTGGTAATGGATTTTTGGTGGGATGAGGTGGGTGGGAATCAGGTCCTGCTAATGGGTTTTTGTTGGGATGGGGTGGGTAGGAATCAGGTGTAGTAATGGGTTTTGTTGGTGATGGGGTGGGGGGATCAGGATTAGTAATGGGTTTTTGTTGGGATTTGGTGGGTAGGAATCAGGTGTAGTAATGGGTTTTTGTTGGGATGGGGTGGGGGGGATCAGGTGTGGTAATGGGGCATACTCAGTGTTGTGATTTACCATGGATATAACTCTTGTTGATTATATTGTAAATAAAGTACATGATTTTCACTATTTTTATTCTCCTCTTTGCACACAGCCGGTGATATTGGTTATACAATGCTACAAATAAAGCAGTTTGAATTGGAGATAAAACGTACTGATGGGAGTCCAACCAAAAAGCTGTTGTGGGACTGGGGCACCCGAGGGGGTACAGCCAGAGAACTATATGATAAACTTGGTAGGATGAAAAAAATACATGCAAGAAGGCTCTTGGAGGACATTGGTAAATACTAATATTAGTTTCCTCACGACAGTGTTGTTGACTGACTAGCTTTAATATATATGGCAAGACACAAGGAAATACCTTTTGGCACAGAAAATAATGGCATCATCATTATTGTCATAATTTTGGTGATTCTGTGTTAGTTTGATCTTGAAAATAATGTACATTTTTAGGAATTAAATTTTAATAGTTAAATTGTAATTTAAAGGTGATGTTTACATTCATTTATTTCAAGTAGGTTGCATGTAAAGTTTAAACAACTTGAACAATTTGATGGTTTGGATGATGGCTTAAGATTGTGTTTGGAACAGAGGACACCACTTTGACTGGTAGGTAGCTATCTACAGTTAACAAGACTTGTGTTCTTTTAAAACACTCATATGTACTTGTGTTCAGGTTGAGTTTATTGTAATTTGTTATTGTATAATGTGTCAGTAGATCAGGGTGTATATTGTTTGTTTACTGATTATTCCTTACAAACTGCATAGACCCAGATCTTCATGACCTGCTTGTCTTACTGTATTGCTTTGTGTGTAATGTTCATCCAGCAGCAGACATCATAATGTATTGATAGATTCTGACCTGTTGCCATGTGTTTTATAAGTTGCAAACATATCATACCCAGATCTAGTGTAGCATAAAGCGATATAGATCATGATTTGTCCAGTTAGGTCTACTCATATTTTCACAAGAATATCTCCTCCATCAAACCTCCCGCTGTATGGGCTTGGGGAGACACTGAAAGTCCCTTCCAACAAACCTCCCGCTTTATGGGCTTAGGGATACATGAATAGCCCCTTCATCAAACCTCCCACTGTATGGGCTTGAAGATACATGAGTAGCCCCTTCATCAAACCTACCTCTGTATGGGCTTGGGGTACATGAATAGCTTTTCAATTATACCTCCCTCCATATGGACTTAAGGATGTAGAAATTTCGTGATGTGCCCCAATGGACATCATAAAGGCATGTAATGGAGACAGCCCTTTTGCACAGGAATTCATAAGATCTGTGATTGGTGATATTCAAACTGAGAAAGTCTTGGACTTTTTAAATAAGTCGTTTTTTTTTATATACCCGGTAACATAAATTTGACTTTGTATTATAAGGATTGAACACTTGTTTTACCTACATCTTTGTTAACATTTTTTTTAAAATATATAAAAATACGCTGCACAATATAGTTGATGTTTTTTGTTTGTTTTTTATGGTTTAACGCCATTTTTCAGCACAATATAGGCTATACATGGCGGCCAGTATTAATGGTGGAGCAATATAGTTGAGATTGCTCATTTACTATCAACTCTAAAAAGATTGATCAATGCCTCTGCGATATTTGTAAATTATGATGTATTTTTTTTGAAGAATTATTGAGATAGTCCGAGTGTGCTCTTTCAATAAGGACACAAATTTCCACTTGTAATAATAGTTTCTTGACATTTCTGTAATATTTATTTTCCAAAAAATTTTGTTTTTTATATGTCTTTAATTTTAAAAAATTTAGTGAGAGAATTGTTTAGTATTTATGCATAAAACACCTATGTATGTTTGTTTATAATTTTGTTTTACATCCTCCATTTCAAAATATTTTTAGAAGGCAGCCCTCCTGGGCTTACAATGAAATAGTTATGTAATTTTTGCCAGTATAATTACCATATATACACGCATATAAGTATAATTACCATATATACATGCATATAAGTATAATTACCATATATACACACATATAAGTATAATTACCATATATACATGCATATAAGTATAATTACCATATATACATGCATATAAGTATAATTACCATATATACATGCATATAAGTATAATTACGATATATACATGCATATAAGTATAATTACCATATATACATGCATATAAGTATAATTACCATATATACATGCATATAAGTATAATTACCTTATATACATGCATATAAGTATAATTACCATATATACATGCATATAAGTATAATTGCCATATATACATGCATATAAGTATAATTACCATATATACACACATATAAATCAGGTTCAGCTGCCAACAACATGGACTCTAATCTTACCATCACATCATGCACCTGCAGTTCATGGTCTTTGTTGTTTGATCTACTCTAAACAAAATGTATAGACCCAGATCTGTGGATGCATTTTGGCAATGGCAGATTGTTTGGTTATGTTATTTGTAATGAGATCTGACTTACATGAGTATATAATATATGTAATTTTTAATTTGTAATTACTGTATGTAATATATAAGTTTTATTTTTAAGTAAACAATTTTTTGGTTGTTGGTATGAGTGATGTTTTTTTTTTTTTAACTTCCCTTCAGGGAACAGTAGGGGCTCAGTGGTTAGCATGCATTACTGGCACCCAGAAGAATTGTCATTGAAATAGTTAGACCAGTCTGGGTCATCTACTGTGGTGTGTCCTTGTGTAAGGCAATTGACTCCAATTCCCTTGGTACTAAATAACCTACCTGTGTTGCTGTGCTATAAAGCACCAAACTAAACTTCCTTTCAGAAGTAAACCAAGTGCCAGTTAACACAATGTTGCTTTTTTGGCAGTCAATCCAGTAAAGAACACGGTGAATGACAAGAAGGAAGAAGATAAAAAGAATGAAAGACTGAGAGAAGCCAAAGAAAATGGTCTGGATAGCTTGAAAAGCCTTGGATCAAATGCCTTGAATTATAACAGGGACAGTAAGTATTCATACAAGAAATAGGAATCTGGCCTCATGATTAAATAACTCTTGGGTAAAGTCCTTTATGTCTGAGTGTAAAGAAGTAGGAATCTGGCCTCATGATTAAATAACTCATTGGTAAAGTCCTTTATGTCTGAGTGTAAAGAAGTAGGAATCTGGCCTCATGATTAAATAACTCTTGGGTAAAGTCCTTTATGTCTGAGTGTAAAGAAGTAGGAATCTGGCCTCATGATTAAATAACTCTTGGGTAAAGTCCATTATGTCTGAGTGTAAAGAAGTAGGAATCTGGCCTCATGATTAAATAACTCTTGGGTAAAGTCCATTATGTCTGAGTGTAAAGAAGTAGGAATCTGGCCTCATGATCAAATAACTCTTGGGTAAAGTCCATTATGTCTGAGTGTAAAGAAGTAGGAATCTGGCCTCATGATTAAATAACTCTTGGGTAAAGTCCATTATGTCTGAGTGTAAAGAAGTAGGAATCTGGCCTCATGATTAAATAACTCTTGGGTAAAGTCCTTTATGTCTGAGTGTAAAGAAGTAGGAATCTGGCCTCATGATTAAATAACTCTTGGGTAAAGTCCTTTATGTCTGAGTGTAAAGAAGTAGGAATCTGGCCTCATGATTAAATAACTCTTGGGTAAAGTCCATTATGTCTGAGTGTAAAGAAGTAGGAATCTGGCCTCATGATTAAATAACTCTTGGGTAAAGTCCATTATGTCTGAGTGTAAAGAAGTAGGAATCTGGCCTCATGATTAAATAACTCTTGGGTAAAGTCCTTTATGTCTGAGTGTAAAGAAGTAGGAATCTGGCCTCATGATTAAATAACTCATTGGTAAAGTCCTTTATGTCTGAGTGTAAAGAAGTAGGAATCTGGCCTCATGATTAAATAACTCTTGGGTAAAGTCCATTATGTCTGAGTGTAAAGAAGTAGGAATCTGGCCTCATGATTAAATAACTCTTGGGTAAAGTCCATTATGTCTGAGTGTAAAGAAGTAGGAATCTGGCCTCATGATTAAATAACTCTTGGGTAAAGTCCTTTATGTCTGAGTGTAAAGAAGTAGGAATCTGGCCTCATGATTAAATAACTCTTGGGTAAAGTCCATTATGTCTGAGTGTAAAGAAGTAGGAATCTGGCCTCATGATTAAATAACTCTTTGGGTAAAGTCCTTTATGTCTGAGTGTAAAGAAGTAGGAATCTGGCCTCATGATTAAATAACTCTTGGGTAAAGTCCTTTATGTCTGAGTGTAAAGAAGTAGGAATCTGGCCTCATGATTAAATAACTCTTGGGTAAAGTCCTTTATGTCTGAGTGTAAAGAAGTAGGAATCTGGCCTCATGATTAAATAACTCTTGGGTAAAGTCCATTATGTCTGAGTGTAAAGAAGTAGGAATCTGGCCTCATGATTAAATAACTCTTGGGTAAAGTCCATTATGTCTGAGTGTAAAGAAGTAGGAATCTGGCCTCATGATTAAATAACTCTTGGGTAAAGTCCTTTATGTCTGAGTGTAAAGAAGTAGGAATCTGGCCTCATGATCAAATAACTCTTGGGTAAAGTCCTTTATGTCTGAGTGTAAAGAAGTAGGAATCTGGCCTCATGATTAAATAACTCTTGGGTAAAGTCCTTTATGTCTGAGTGTAAAGAAGTAGGAATCTGGCCTCATGATCAAATAACTCATTGGTAAAGTCCTTTATGTCTGAGTGTAAAGAAGTAGGAATCTGGCCTCATGATTAAATAACTCTTGGGTAAAGTCCATTATGTCTGAGTGTAAAGAAGTAGGAATCTGGCCTCATGATTAAATAACTCTTGGGTAAAGTCCTTTATGTCTGAGTGTAAAGAAGTAGGAATCTGGCCTCATGATTAAATAACTCATTGGTAAAGTCCTTTATGTCTGAGTGTAAAGAAGTAGGAATCTAGCCTCGTGATCAAATAACTCTTGGGTAAAGTCCTTTATGTCTGAGTGTAAAGAAGTAGGAATCTGGCCTCATGATTAAATAACTCTTGGGTAAAGTCCTTTATGTCTGAGTGTAAAGAAGTAGGAATCTGGCCTCATGATTAAATAACTCTTGGGTAAAGTCCATTATGTCTGAGTGTAAAGAAGTAGGAATCTGGCCTCATGATTAAATAACTCTTGGGTAAAGTCCTTTATGTCTGAGTGTAAAGAAGTAGGAATCTGGCCTCATGATTAAATAACTCTTGGGTAAAGTCCATTATGTCTGAGTGTAAAGAAGTAGGAATCTGGCCTCATGATTAAATAACTCTTGGGTAAAGTCCTTTATGTCTGAGTGTAAAGAAGTAGGAATCTGGCCTCATGATCAAATAACTCTTGGGTAAAGTCCTTTATGTCTGAGTGTAAAGAAGTAGGAATCTGGCCTCATGATTAAATAACTCTTGGGTAAAGTCCTTTATGTCTGAGTGTAAAGAAGTAGGAATCTGGCCTCATGATTAAATAACTCATTGGTAAAGTCCTTTATGTCTGAGTGTAAAGAAGTAGGAATCTGGCCTCATGATTAAATAACTCTTGGGTAAAGTCCATTATGTCTGAGTGTAAAGAAGAAGGAATCTGGCCTCATGATTAAATAACTCTTGGGTAAAGTCCTTTATGTCTGAGTGTAAAGAAGTAGGAATCTGGCCTCATGATCAAATAACTCTTGGGTAAAGTCCTTTATGTCTGAGTGTAAAGAAGTAGGAATCTGGCCTCATGATCAAATAACTCTTGGGTAAAGTCCTTTATGTCTGAGTGTAAAGAAGTAGGAATCTGGCCTCATGATCAAATAACTCTTGGGTAAAGTCCTTTATGTTTGAGTGTAAAGAAGTAGGAATCTGGCCTCATGATTAAATAACTCTTGGGTAAAGTCCTTTATGTCTGAGTGTAAAGAAGTAGGAATCTGGCCTCATGATTAAATAACTCATTGGTAAAGTCCTTTATGTCTGAGTGTAAAGAAGTAGGAATCTGGCCTCATGATTAAATAACTCTTGGGTAAAGTCCATTATGTCTGAGTGTAAAGAAGTAGGAATCTGGCCTCATGATCAAATAACTCTTGGGTAAAGTCCTTTATGTCTGAGTGTAAAGAAGTAGGAATCTGGCCTCATGATTAAATAACTCTTGGGTAAAGTCCTTTATGTCTGAGTGTAAATAAGTAGGAATCTGGCCTCATGATTAAATAACTCTTGGGTAAAGTCCATTATGTCTGAGTGTAAAGAAGTAGGAATCTGGCCTCATGATCAAATAACTCTTGGGTAAAGTCCATTATGTCTGAGTGTAAAGAAGTAGGAATCTGGCCTCATGATCAAATAACTCTTGGGTAAAGTCCTTTATGTCTGAGTGTAAAGAAGTAGGAATCTGGCCTCATGATTAAATAACTCTTGGGTAAAGTCCTTTATGTCTGAGTGTAAAGAAGTAGGAATCTGGCCTCATGATCAAATAACTCTTGGGTAAAGTCCTTTATGTCTGAGTGTAAAGAAGTAGGAATCTGGCCTCATGATCTAATAACTCTTGGGTAAAGTCCTTTATGTCTGAGTGTAAAGAAGTAGGAATCTGGCCTCATGATCAAATAACTCTTGGGTAAAGTCCTTTATGTCTGAGTGTAAAGAAGTAGGAATCTGGCCTCATGATCAAATAACTCTTGGGTAAAGTCCTTTATGTCTGAGTGTAAAGAAGTAGGAATCTGGCCTCGTGATCAAATAACTCTTGGGTAAAGTGCTTTATGTCTGAGTGTAAAGAATTAGGAATCTGGCCTCGTGATCAAATAACTCTTGGGTAAAGTCCTTTATGTCTGAGTGTAAAGAAGTAGGAATCTGGCCTCATGATCAGATAACTCTTGGGTAATGTCCTTTATGTCTGAGTGTAAAGAAGTAGGAATCTGGCCTCATGATCAAATAACTCTTGGGTAAAGTCCTTTATGTCTGAGTGTAAAGAAGTAGGAATCTGGCCTCGTGATGAAATAACTCTTGGGTAAAGTCCTTTATGTCTGAGTGTTAAAGATGAAATAAACACATGAAAACTCATCCTTACGATTTCTCAGTATTATTGAAAATTCATACTAAGACTTTCCCAATGTCATTGAAACCTTATCTAAATACATTGAAGTTTGGCCTGTCAATAGGAATACAAGGGATACATTTAAATTTGGCCTGTCAATAGGAAAACAAGGGATACATTGAAATTTGACCTGTCAATAGGAATACAAGGGATACATTTGAATTTGGAATGTCAGTAGGAATACAAGGAATACATTTAAATTTGGTCTGTCAATAGGAATACAAAGGATACATTTAAATTTGGCCTGTCAGTAGGAATACAAAGGATACATTTAAATTTGGCCTGTCAATAGGAATACAAGGGATACATTTAAATTTGGCCTGTCAATAGGAATACAAGAGATACATTTAAATTTGGCCTGTCAGTAGGAATACAAAGGATACATTTAAATTTGGCCTGTCAATAGGAATACAAGGGATACATTTAAATTTGGCCTGTCAATAGGAATACAAGGGATTCATTTAAATTTGGCCTGTCAATAGGAATACAAGGGATAAGATCAAGTCAGAAGTTTTGTAACTATAACTTTATTTGAGGAGTACTGTAGTTCTTTTTAGATCAGAACTGTAGAAATTGTTGTGTATACACAAACTGTAGCATCAGGTCTGGTTTTAAGTTACAGATAGTTTCATGACTACAGGTCCATTGCATGTTTTATGTTGCAGATAGTTTCTTGACTGTAGGGCCAGGCATGGTTCTGTGGTACAGATAATTTCATGACTATGGAGCCAGGTCTGGTTTTAAGTTGCATATACCTTAGTTAAAAAGATTGCAGGTCCAGGCCTGGTTTTAAGTTACAGATAGGTTCAAGACTGCAGGTCTGGTCCAGGCCTGGTTGTAAGTTACAGATAGTTTTGTGACTGCAGGTCCAGACCCAGGTCCAGGCCTGGTTCTGTGTTACAAGAAACTCAGAATTGCTGTTTTTGCGCATGTCCATGTATTATGTGCAACAAATTTGAAAAGCAGACCCAGATTTGGTTTATTTATAGTGCCATTATAACAGGGTTTCATATTTTTTTAATTTATTCCTATATTCATATTGTTGTTTTTAAAAGAAATGTAGGTTTTTAAGATAAAAGTAATGCAGTCAGGATTGAAATTTTGTCTATGATCACCATTAACATCGCAACATTTACCAAAATGTTTAAACAAATAAATGGCTTGCAATAACTGAAATGATGTTGTTTAATTGAAACAGATTGAGACATAACTTTCACCCTATCTACTTAACCACCTGATATGTCTTATAATTTGCATGCCTTACCTTACTCATCTTGCGATTGTTTCATTTGCTGCTCATCGTTTATTATTACAGAATTAAGTTTGCAAGACATGTCTTTGTTATTACAGAATTAAGTTTGCAAGACATGTCTTTATTATTACAGAATTAAGTTTGCAAGACATGTCTTTCTTGAATATATCTAACAGTTTCAATAAAGCATCCACATGATTGTAGTTAAGTTGCTTTTAACTGTTGCATTCATGTACATAAAGAAAATTTGACAATGGCAATGGATGTATAAACTTGACAATGGCAATGGATGTATAAACTTGACAATGGCAATGGATGTTTAAACTTGACAATGGCAATGGATGTATAAACTTGACAATGGCAATGGATGTATAAACTTGACAATGGCAATGGATGTATAAACTTGACAATGGCAATGGATGTATAAACTTGACAATGGCAATGGATGTTTAAACTTGACAATGGCAATGGATGTATAAACTTGACAATGGCAATGGATGTATAAACTTGACAATGGCAATGGATGTATAAACTTGACAATGGCAATGGATGTTTAAACTTGACAATGGCAATGGATGTATAAACTTGACAATGGCAATGGATGTATAAACTTGACAATGGCAATGGATGTATAAACTTGACAATGGCAATGGATGTATAAACTTGACAATGGCAATGGATGTATAAACTTGACAATGGCAATGGATGTATAAACTTGACAATGGCAATGGATGTATAAACTTGACAATGGCAATGGATGTATAAACTTGACAATGGCAATGGATGTATAAACTTGACAATGGCAATGGATGTATTACCTCAGCATGCAATAAGGATGTTTTATATTTTTAAAGTGACTAAGAAAGTATGCTGTGCAGGATTCCCATTCTAACATGAAATTGGGAGAAAGATGGGAGCAATTTTAATTTTTTCCCAACCATGAAAAGTCCTTGAATTTCACAAATAGTATGAAAATCAGGAAAACGCAGGAATTTTCTGCCAGCACTTGACGCCTATATCAATCACATAATTGAGTCGTAACTAAACTGATCGTGAGTTAAATTTATCAAGTTCCAACCAGAATATTCAGAGGGTGCAGTATGGATCATTTGTGCACGTATCTTCCTACCAGATGACCTAGCAAACTTTAAACATTGTTAGAACAAGTGATAGATGCATGAAATCGATATAAAATTTACTTAGTTTCTCGAAATTGTGACTATTATTATCATTATATCTTTAATCTGCTGAAGGACAAGATAAAGCTACGGCATAGATGAAATGTGACCGGGGACTCGCGATTTGAATTGCTTGTCACATGAGTACATAAGTTGTAGAGAAAAAATAAAAATAAATATTAAAGCTTGTAATAAAAATCGATAAATATTTACATTTATACAATGATAACCTGCACATAATGGTCTGGCCTGATTTTTCCCTTATACATGTATGATTGTTTTGATTGGTTTGACTTTAATATCTTGCTGTAATTTAATATCTACCTTTTAAGATTTACCAAAGCCAGTGCCACCAAAAAGAAAAGTAGAGAACAATCCAAAGGAGGATGTTAACCTGAACACAAGCAAGAATGATACAAAAAGTACTGGCAAGCATTTTGATGACAAAGATCTTAAAAAGCTGAACACTGTCACAAACAGCGAGGCCATGAGATTCAATGGAATGGTTGGTGCCTCTTTTATTAATGAATGTCAAGCAGCAGGGCCAGCAAGTGGAAAGGGTTTGATGGATCCCTCATCTCTTGCTTCACTAGAACGGATCAAGTCACATCTGAACAGTTGTGCTTCTGAGGATTGCATATCAAAAATGAGTGAAGGGGATGAGGAAGTGGCAAGAGCCATGATGAGCACTCATAATTTCACATACAAAGAACTTTCACAGGCCACAAATGGATTCAGTGAGGTGCACAAGCTTGGAGAGGGAGCCTTTGGAGATGTATATCTAGGAGAATTAAGGCATACAAAATGTGCAATAAAAAAACTCCATCAGGTAAAAGTTTTTTGATTTTTTTGGATGGAATCTGTGATGTCTTGTTTGTTTTCTGTTGTATATGTCTCATTATTTCTTCATTGAAACAAAATCAGCACTGTGCAGTTATCGTTAGCATTGTATTTTGTGGAATATTGGTGAGTCATAGAGGTCCAGTATGTTGCAACACGTGTCAATTTTCATAAAAACACAATTTTCTAAATAACTTTTATAAATATTTATAAAGTTTGAGATAAATTTAAAAAAAAATTGAAAGTATGAATTGAAATAAAGTCCAGTTAATTAACGATTTGATTTAAAAAAATGAAAAACCTGTTAATTAAAGACTTGTTTTAGCTATGAGTATTTTATTGTAACAATTTTCTGATGGCTTTCCATCAGTAACTCAGATTGCCCAAACAAGAGAAATATGTTGTGAAATGTAACTTGTAAAGAAAAATAAATCATGAATACAGAATGTTTCAGACATCATTTGATTGGTAATGATTCTTTTACTCTTTTTTTTTTTTATTTCCACAGAGAAATGAAGAAGGGACATCTTTTCATATATCATCAGAGTTAACAGCACTTACAAAGTTAGTAGACCCTTGCAGATGTAACTTTTTGATTAAACCATTAGTAGGTAAATTCTAACATGTATATGAAGTAATTGATTAATTAATTAGTTAGTTGATTAATAAGAATAAAGGTAACAATAAATCATGGTAACCCAATGAAAGAGTCAAGAAGAAAAGGAAGTTGATATTTGTAGTTTTGACTAAGGATTTGTGGTAGATTAAGAATAGCATGGTACCAGTCAAAAAGTATGTTGGTCTCAGGCAGTCATTCTATTATTAGGTTTTACATTATCAATATTATAATTTGTTTTACACATTAGCATGATTTATTTCAAGACCTCAACTTCTGTGTGCTGTGTAAAATTACTCCCAATTTTGTTTCAAATCCAAAAATGGTGACAACTACAGGTACATGTATTAACATAAGTTTTAAAAAGAACAAAATTGACAGCCTTCATTTGCAAATATTATACAGGCCATATACAAATTGACAGCCTTCATTGGCAAATATTATACAGGCCATGTACAAATTGCTGTATGCAAATATTATACAGGCCATATAGAAATTGACAGCCTTCTGTGTGCTGTGTAAAAATACTCCCAATTTTGTTTCAAATCCAAAAATGGTGACAACTACAGGTACATGTATTAACATAATTTTTAAAAAGAACAAAATTGACAGCCTTCATTTGCAAATATTATACAGGCCATATACAAATTGACAGCCTTCATTGGCAAATATTATACAGGCCATGTACAAATTGCTGTATGCAATTATTATACAGTCCATATACAATTTGCTGTATGCAAATATACAGTCCATATACAATTTGCTGTATGCAAATATTATACAGTCCATATACAATTTGCTGTATGCAAATATTATACAGTCCATATACAATTTGCTGTATGCAAATATTATACAGACCATATACAATTTGCTGTATGCAAATATTATACAGTCCATATACAAATTGACAGCCTTCATTGGCAAATATTATACAGACCATATACAATTTGCTGTATGCAAATATTATACAGTCCATATACAAATTGACAGCCTTCATTGGAAAATATTATACAGACCATATACAATTTGCTGTATGCAAATATTATACAGACCATATACAATTTGCTGTATGCAAATATTATACAGGCCATATACAATTTGCTGTATGCAAATATACAGGCCATATACAATTTGCTGTATGCAAATATTATACAGGCCATATACAATTTGCTGTATGCAAATATTATACAGGCCATATACAATTTGCTGTATGCAAATATTATACAGTCCATATACAATTTGCTGTATGCAAATATTATACAGGCCATATACAATTTGCTGTTTGCAAATATTATACAGTCCATATACAATTTGCTGTATGCAAATATTATACAGGCCATATACAATTTGCTGTATGCAAATATACAGGCCATATACAATTTGCTGTATGCAAATATTATACAGGCCATATACAATTTGCTGTATGCAAATATTATACAGGCCATATACAATTTGCTGTATGCAAATATTATACAGACCATATACAGTTTGCTGTATGCAAATATTATACAGGCCATATACAATTTGCTGTATGCATATATTATACAGACCATATACAATTTGCTGTATGCAAATATTATACAGTCCATATACAGTTTGCTGTATGCAAATATTATACAGTCCATATACAATTTGCTGTATGCAAATATTATACAGTCCATATACAATTTGCTGTATGCAAATATTATACAGGCCATATACAATTTGCTGTATGCAAATATTATACAGTCCATATACAATTTGCTGTATGCAAATATTATACAGTCCATATACAATTTGCTGTATGCAAATATTATACAGTCCATATACAATTTGCTGTATGCAAATATTATACAGTCCATATACAATTTGCTGTATGCAAATATTATACAGTCCATATACAAATTGACAGCCTTCATTGGCAAATATTATACAGTCCATATACAAATTGCTGTATGCAAATATTATACAGACCATATACAATTTGCTGTATGCAAATATTATACAGTCCATATACAATTTGCTGTATGCAAACATTATACAGTCCATATACAATTTGCTGTATGCAAATATTATACAGTCCATATACAATTTGCTGTATGCAAATATTATACAGTCCATATACAATTTGCTGTATGCAAATATTATACAGTCCATATACAATTTGCTGTATGCAAATATTATACAGTCCATATACAATTTGCTGTATGCAAATATTATACAGTCCATATACAAATTGACAGCCTTCATTGGCAAATATTATACAGTCCATATACAAATTGCTGTATGCAAATATTATACAGACCATATACAATTTGCTGTATGCAAATATTATACAATCCATATACAATTTGCTGTATGCAAATATTATACAGTCCATATACAATTTGCTGTATGCAAATATTTCTGGAACCTATGAAGTTCAGTTCCAAGGGCATATATCCTTTTTACTAGTCGTGCATCAATTTAAACTGACCCTATATTGTATATAAATCTGAAACTCCATAAAAGTCTATGCATCATTTGGAGGAACCCTACGAAAAATGTACCCTTGCTCAGCTACCATTTATATATAAGAGTGGATGATTGGAATTGTTGAGTCTCACTATACAAAATAGGAACACTATGAAAAATGTACCCTTGCTCAGCTACCATTTATATATAAGAGTGGATGATTGGAATTGTTGAGTCTCATTGTACCAATAGTAAATACATTTTTTTCTAAACATTATAGAAACTTACTAAAGCAGAATATGCTGTTCTTATGCTTGAGTAATACAGCTGGTGTCTTAGAATGAATGTATGGTCTATAATCGTGTTAAATTGTTTCTAATGTGGATTTAATAAAAAGAAAATTACAGTAGTAAAAGCTGTGAGATAAGAGCTTTGATTTAATCAGCCTGTCTAATATTTTGAAAAATATCACATAACGTTCACTTGAATGTATGTCAAACTTTCATTGAATTTTCAGGTTTCGTCATGAAAACATTGTCATTTTATATGGATTTGCCTCAGATACAAATGAAGTCTGCTTAGTGTACCAATATATGCAAAATGGCTCTCTGGAAGATAGACTACATTGTACGGTAAGATGATTAAATGAAGATAAAAATATGAGAGAGACATGCATAGAAATGTAAATAATTCAATGAAGAGATGATTTGCCCTTACTTTTTAGTAATAAATGACACAGTTATTATGTGTGATTCACATAATTTTAATTAGAAAAAAAAAGTTGAAAATGATATCTCTAATTAATAGGCAAATGTCTGATTTCAAGTTCATGGTGATTATGTATGCTAGTGCAAAATTAAAAACTGGAATTTATTTGTTAAAGTTTTTTTTCTTCAAGTGTGCATCATTAAAATATTAATCATTTGGCATCAAAGTGCATGCCATTACATCCATTCATCTGTACTTCTAGCTACCTTGCTGTATCATTGGGGGAAAATACTTAACTAATATTTCCTCAGCATGATATAGCCAGTAACATATTCAGTATACTATTGAAACCATTAAGTATATCTTTTTTTACACCCTTGATTATTAATCTTATGTTAACATGTTTTAATTTCTTGATAAATTTTAAGATGTTTTACGTTTTTGATAAATAAATGGCAGGCTCAAGAAAGCAAGAGTTTCTTCTTTAAATACATTATGAGATCACATTAACATTAGGAATACAAGTCCTACTACATCCTGAATCCAACCTTGCCAAAGAGGAAAATTCATCTTTTCTGTCTGTAATAAAGAGACAATGGGCAGTAACTCTTGTCTATTACTTCCCCTTTGTCCATAAATGTGGCACTAGTTTTAAGCTGTCACTTCATTCAGTTGGCCTCCCAAACCAAGTAGATATTTGCTTTTTTCATGAACAGCTGCCTCACTTGGGACTCATCATTAAGAGGTTAGTGTTAAGACTGGTTTGCCTGGTGTTAGGATAATGCGACTGAATGGGACATGATACTAGATGTCTGTTTCATGATGCCCCAGTGCTAGGCAATACTATAAACTGCTTCACTAAAGACATCATAGTGATATGATTGAAAAATGGTTAAAGCTGTGTTAAAAATCCAAATCATGCACACGTAATTGTGACCATAATTATGTGACTTTTTTCACCTCCATGGACCGGGTTTCTGCATTCTTGGGCCACATGGCTCTTCACAACTACATTGCATTAGAACCTGGTATAGAAAGTGTCTCTGATGTTTTTAATGCAGTTATCTATGCATTTTTTTGTTTTCTCTTAATTGTTGTTTCAAAAGCTATGATAACCTAGTATGCTAAATGCAAGAATTTAGTGCCAGTGAGAATTTCATGTCTTGTGTACAGTGATTACATTTTTGGTTGGAGAATACATTATCAACAGTTCTGAGGAAAACTGCAAGTCATGGGGGAGTGATGTGAGAAAGCAAAGGACAGAGAGTACGGATTTTTTGAACATTCAAAAATCAAAGGACTGAGAGTAGTGTTTTAAACTTGTACTTAATCTTTAGCCAGCGTATTTGTGGGTTCTTTTATATTTTGGGCATTGGAAGAAGCATGGACTTCGTCTCCACTATCTACACATCTTTGGACTTAAAGGTGCATCATTTGGTACAAGCAACAACAAGGCTGTTTGGTTCTGGCCAGTGTTTTTCTGTCTTGTTTTAGTAGAGAATTGATATTTGGAGAGTCACCCAATTTTAGACAGCCAAAATGGCTTAATCCCCCTGCATGTGTGAGCATGGCTCTCAGGTCTGTAAGTCCATGCATATGAGGTCTAAAATTGACTTGGATGAGCCATGTTGCACATCACCTTTGATACCATCTTAGCTGCTGACTGTACCAACCAACTGTATGGCTGTTGATCCATACTGTCTAGTTGCATATCAGTTTTGACTGCTAACTGTACCATCTAGCCATCTGGCTCGTGATCCTTACCTTTTAGCTGTACCTTATTTTTGATGTTGTCTCAGATGCCAATCTTTTCTGGGTTCTGACTTGGCTGAATTCAAACAAATTCAAACCTTTTTGCCAGGACCTCCTGAAGCTTCTTTCAAACATTGTCTGTTTTCCGATAGGATTCACTTCAGCTTCCAGAGTCAGTGAATTAAAGTATATGTTCTCGTATAAGCCGACCCCCCCCCCCCACTGAACAGGTATAAACACTGAAAAGTGCATGACCCTCTAATAAGTCGACCCTCAACTCCGAGACATCACAAGACACACGAGGTAAATTCTAAATGCATTTATTTAAACAAACTTATATTAATAAGAATTACTTCTATACTTATCTTGAGGTTGTCATGCATGATTATTAAAAAAGAAATGTATAAACTTGTTTGAAAAGTAATTTATGTAATTTTCTGTTTTCTTATTGTTATTGCTAATTTAGATTTGTGTATAATTTGATTGAACAGTGACAAGAATTTAGCATTTGCGAGTTGCTGTAACATTTATTGGACATCACATGCCAAATTGAGTATGCCTCATGATAGGAGATATGATTTCCATCATCATGTGAAATGGAAAAGAATTTCCAAGATTTGTCAAGTTAAGAGATAGCAACAAGCTATTGCACTACATAAGGTATGGAACTTGAGTTTGTGCAACTGTACTAGTGTTAAATAAAGTCTACATGTACTTTGCAAACTTTTGAGATGAATATAAAGTTTATCGTCGATGTGTCAAACTTTTAATTACTTTTTCCAGCTTTACAATAAGTTATTGATATCTTGTTAACCTTATTGAAAACTGGTCAATCTTATGGACAGATTCAACTGCCTTACTGAAACTGACTTCTCAGGGTTGGCAGGTTTGCTTAGCTCTTGGCAAGCTGACAGAAATGTCTTACACCCCGTTTTACAAAACAGACGTAATCATGCTAATTTACTAGACTTTTATATGAATTAACATTTTTCCAGTTTCCTAGTCTGGTACATAGTCATGTTGAATAGAATCTACATCTTCCAAAACAATACAAGCAGAATCTTTACAACACTCACCCCATGATCTTATGGACATTAATCATTTGGTTTAACAGGTCTAGTGAGAACAGGTGGTTGTGTTTTGCAAATTAATTAAATGATTATTTACAGTGACTTACAATTAGTTTTATATTTTGAAAATGCTGAAGATTTTAGAGACAAGATATTAGATTATGTTTCACTAATTAGCAAGAGTATTTCATATATAGATTTTAAAGAAATAGATATTTTATAATTGAGCTCTGACAATCTTTGTCAACCTTTACACTTAAACTACATTTATTTAACATTTGTATTTAGAGGAAGAGGTTGAAGGTGAGTCTGAATCTGATCAGATATATTATGATCATTTATATGTTTTCAAATCAACTCCTAGACAACTCATTAGTGAGATATCAAATGTTTAGTTTAATGTAGGAAACACAGATCTATGTACGAGAAACAATTCAAGCCAGTTACAGAAATATGATATCAGGATGTCTCCTGTGAAGTCCGCTCTAAGTTGATATATATATCAGAGGCAGAACTGGCCTGAAGAGGAGAGTTTGAATTTGAATTAAAGAAAATATGTAACCTAGATGATTGTTTGTTGGCTCTACCAGCTAATTCCCCAATATAGCTGCCACCTACCCCAACCCAGCTACAACACTAATATTATGGAATAATAGGCAATTACACATCAATTTACTGGTATAGTTGCTAGTCAGAATTCCCTTTTAACACAAGCCAGTTTCAAGGTTTTAATGATTAATTGACCTATCTTGCTGTTGGAAAATGGAAAACAAATTTATCACCTATCAACAGAAAAGCCGAAACATCAAGCTCTCCATTATGTGGAAAGTTATGATGTTAAGCCAATACACAAAACTAAAATTGATTTATGTTGATCTCAGTTGATCTATAATGAGAATTTTAGCCTTTATTATTACTACACTTTATGAACATGTGTTATGCTGGTTATATGCCTTATATAATTAAGTTGTAGGACCACTTATATCATTGAAAATGAGTAACTTATGAGTGTGTAATTAAGCTTAAATAAAACAGCTATTAAGGACTAGCTGAAATTTTATCTGGAAGAATGCAATTTGGTCAAATCAATGAATAAAGCAAAATCTGCATTTATGATTGGGAATAAATAAGGATTTTAAGTGACACTTTTGCACTGTGTAAGTACTGTACATTATAGTGCAATCTGGTCTTCCGGGTAAACTCAACTGGCCTGTGAATTATGAAGTCTGTATTTACCTGTATTTAATTTCATTCTGGAGAAATCAGAAAATATGCAATTGCAGAAAAATAACAAAGTCAATCATAGTACTTTATAAGTTTAAAGGAGACCAGAAATATAGAATAATAATAACAACACTAATGAAGAAAACCTTATTCTGAAGTATTATATGTGACCGCAATCCCATAAATATTGGCATATGTTCAGAGAGCTGAATTTCCGTGACCTCGTATGCAAAATTTCTGCACCTGTTCGGTTACTCTCGTGATGTGACGTCATAGTAGTGACTCCAGCATCCCGACTGGTGATTTTGTATTGCTTACGGGTGTAAATAGCACATTAAGAAAAGGCTGTGGACAACATTTATTTTATACTCTTTTCCAAATGATAAAGGCATAAAGAAAGTATGGATACATTATTACAAGATAGTCGATTTCAATGCAACACCATACAGCACTCCGTGCTCATTACTTTTCTAAAAGGAATGTTACCAGAAGGATCCTGAAAAATAAAAGCTCTAGGATACGCGAATGCTCAGCCTAGACTAAAAGTTGAAACTGTTCCTGACATATCATTGTATATTTTAAATCCTGGTAAAGATGTGTCAAATGTACGAGTTAAGAAAATAGGCAGAAGGCCGAGTAAGTGCTAATACAAAAAATATGACAGCCTGAAACCTGATCATGCTGATGAAATGAGTAAATGTTTTCTTTTATCAAGATCACAATCCAAATAAAATCACCAATGTCCTATGTGAAATTAAGATCTGACTTTAATCAAATGGAAGCTTTGCTTAAAAAAATAATAATAAGATTCTTAACCCTTGACAATGTTGTGTTTTGAGAAAAACAATTTTAAGTAATCTTAAAAAAAAATAAAAAATTATTTAAAATAAACACAATCTTTCAGTATATGCCTATTACACATAAAATGTATAAACGGTAATCTGTAATGATTGGAACTGATATAAAACTGTCCCTTGGGCAGTTTAAATAGCAGTGATTAAAAGAAAAGAGATCCGATATAAAATCAAAGTTTCACATTACCTGGCTGACAATAGAAATGGGGGGAGGTGACTATTGACATAATGGCAGTTCAACAAATTAACAATTATTCCTTATCATTGCACTTATCATGTGAAAAGGACTGGCCCTCTGACATAATTCAAAGAAACCATGTGCTATATGTAAGCACCAGAAATTCATTGGCAAATAAACGATACCCAATTTTGTTGAAACATCATTTTAAGAGTTTAAATCTGCAGTCAAACGTTACCGTACATGTATGTGGCCATTGTTTTCCCACATTTTATATCCCACCCTATTTTCTTTAGTTTAAGTGTAAAGATATGTAACACTGTTTACTGAATGAAATATTTATTTTGAATTAGTTTTTTAAGGGCACATATACTGTGTCGTATATTTTATTTTATTCCTTCTTTTAATTTAATCATGCTAATGAAACTTTACATATATGGTAGAGGAATGTCAGGTGTTAAATGGCCGAGTTTCTTTGGTGGAAATGGAGATTTTGTTTGCAGAGAAAATTGTGATCATTCATGGGTTTTAAACTAATTGGTGACAATTGTTTTTACAAGAAGTATTTCTGTAGTAGTTAAACAATCTGAAATTTACGTGCATCATGATTAATCTTTATTTACTGAAGACAAAAACTGTTGTGTGATATTAATTATTTCTTCACTACAGTATTCACAAGTGATAAAATAGAATATGGCATCTGTGGATTGCACACTGGATAAAAATTTATATATGGTTTTTCTTCTTTTTTTTTCTTTTTTTTCTTTCTTCTTCCGGCTTGAAAGTTAACAGATATGAACTGTTCAGGTTTGTGGAATTTCAGCCAGGGCTAGTAAGTTTATTTAAGTCATCAGCCCGGGACCTGTGCTTAAAACATTTATTTAAGCACTGACCAGTACAATACGTAATCTATTTGAACGAGGCATGTATATACTTAGATTTGTCAATACGCTAACTGTAGCCTGCATGTAAAATACACAGTAATTAAATCATAGAAAGGAAGCTTCTTAATGTTTAAATTAATTACGTATGATTTCCTTCTTGCAGATTTTTTTGTGGGTTTTTTTGTGTGTGTGTGAAAAATTACTTCTGATGAAAACCGTTTTCAATGACCTTTTACACCTGCCCGGGTAGTAATTGATATTGTTTCACACACCAGTCTGTTCCCGATTAAGTCTCAGCCCATAATTCAGTATTATCTCTTATAGATGTATATTTTACAACATGTATGCATACATGCCAACCATTACGCTTTTGGCGTAATCATTACGCTTTTTCCCACTAAATTCCGCGTTACACGTTAACGTTTATAGATTACGCTTTTTCGATATATCCATCTTGCAAAAAAAAAAATTTTTTTTTTTTCGTTTTTATTAGCATTACTTTATATTTTACATACTGTTTTATTTTTAATTAAAAAATACCCTGCTTCTACATAACTACGATATACGAGTATACTTGTCCGTGGACTTTCTTAATATTCATGTTCTATTTATAGCAACTATCATGTTACTAAGATACTTTCAAACTTTCGACCTCATATTCTATTTATAGCGGCTTAGTGAGGAGAGAACAGACTGGTTTCTATTTTGTTTAAATCATTATGCACGTACTCTTTGTTCTAATTTTGTATAGTGCAGAACCAGTCTAAAAGTTTTTTTGCGCTAAAAAGTATTAAAAAATTCTCAATGCGTTTATGAGTGCAAAAAATATCTCTTAAATAATTTCACAGATGGGTTAGAAAAAGTCAATAATAAACAAAGCAAAATGTAATCAATCCTCCAAACACGACGAGGGCATCATCACGTGACGTCTAATCGTTGGCGCTAAATGGCTTCAGATGTTAAGATGGATTCTAGTCTTTGTGTATGTTAGAGCACATTTTTTTCCCCAAGAATTTCGCAGATGGATCAGAAAAAAGCAAAACAACGAGTCCTCCAAAGATTCAAAGATGAATATATGAATGGCATAATACAGCGTTCCATTCTAGGACAGCATCATGCTCATTGCAGACTGTGCGGAAACGATTTTAGCATTGGTCATGGTGGTAAATTTGATGTGGAAAAACACATGAAAACAAGGAAACACATCGAATTAGCTCGCATTACGAACTCTAATACTAAGGTAACTTCTTGTTTACAGCAGAGCTCAAGTGCAGACTTGAATACTATAAATGCTGAGGTGTTATTTACCGAGTTTTTAATAGAACACAGACTACCCTTAGCGGTAGCAGACCATGTTGGTCCCTTGTTCAAGCGGATGTTTCCTGATTCGAAAATTGCGGAAAAATATGCTTGTGCAAGAACAAAATCATCTCACATTGTTTGGTGCCTAGCAGAAGATACTTCACTTAAAATTGCAGAAGCAATGAAAATTGGGCCGTTTAGTATTGCCACAATAGGGGAGTTGTGATTATGATGATAAAAAGTTGTACCCAGTATGTGTTAGATACTTTGACAGTGAAAAAGGCAAATTCATGAGTGTTCTTTCTTTACCAGAATTAACAGTAGATTCCACTGGACAAAACATTTTTGATTTGCTTGACAATGTTTTGAAGAAACATGACATAAGTTGGCAGAACTGTATGAGGTTTGCAGCTGACAGTCAAAAAGCTTCAAAAGTGTTAGATTCTCTGTCAAGAGATATCCCTTTCTATTGCCACCCTTGTCTAACTTGGATCATCTGGAAGAAGAATTCCTGAAGTATCAAGTTGGGATTCTACCTGACAATATACTTAATGCAGATAGAGTTGATGTGCAATGGCACCTTATTTCCCAGCTAAAAGACTCTATCACTGGAAGAAATAAATTTCCTTTTCTTTGTCAGGTTATGAAAGGAATATTGGTTCTTTACCATTCTAATGCTGACTGTGAGTTATTGTTCAGTGTTGTTAACAAAAATAAAACTGAATTCAGGTCCAGGCTAAGTAACCCGGTACTGAGTGCTCTACTGGTATGCAAAACATTCATGGCCTCAGCTGGTACAAAATGTTTTGAAATGCAACATAACAATCTGTTGCTTTCTAAAGCTAAAAGTGCTACATATGAACACTTGAACCATTAATGAATGATAAAAGACGAGAAAAGCAAATAAATCATTGTTAATTGTAATTGTAGTATGTTATATGTGGATTACTCTTTTTCTGCTTGGATTCCTCTTTTTGACCACTTGGATTACACTTTTTCCTCGTCAGGGGTTGGCATGTATGTGTGTGTGTGTGTGTGTGTGTGTGTGTGTGTGTGTGTGTGTGTGTGTGTGAGTGT
This sequence comes from Unio delphinus, assembly GCA_029339505.1. Lineage (NCBI taxonomy): Eukaryota > Metazoa > Mollusca > Bivalvia > Unionida > Unionidae > Unio > Unio delphinus. The sequence continues at coordinate 5,353,164 of JAQISU010000034.1, read as the reverse complement.
GTGTGTGCACGTGTTTGTGTGTGTTATGGGTAGGTAATAAATATGCTATTTACATATAGTACAATTGAACCTCATCTTAGTTAAATTAATTTATTGCATAGTGACAATAAAAAAATTTGTTTGCATTGGACACCATCACTTAATCATTTTCACATTTTTGCACAGCACACATCTCATTAGTATTTATTTTAAAATTACATTTTTTTTTTTTTTATATTCCAAAATATGAAATATGAGCACCTTCTTACTGCTGTACCTTTCTGATGATATGTCTGAAAAACATTGTTAAAACATACTTCAACATATATAGTTATGAGCATATCTCGGAAGCAGATTCAACGTTTGAATGTGCAACCCAAATCTGGTCTCCCCCTGTCTGTCTTGCTTGCCATTTTTCTATTTGTATACAAGGACTGGCTAGTATGATGTCAGGAGACCACGTGATCTGTCGTTTCATTAAAACTCGGAAATACTCTGCAATTTACGGAATCGTGGTATATGTATCTTCTTCGCAATATAATCAATATCTGCACACAATATTGTTTTTATAAACTTTATATTCAAATTAGAATTTGTAAAGAATTACATTTATAAAATAAAAAATTTCATTTCTAGTCTCTTTTAATAACTATCGGGTCACCAAAAAGGATTATTTTTACATGCATTTCCCTTAGGACATGGAAAAAAATATTTTTCATGTCTCAGGATTTACATGCATTACAGTAGTCAACGAAAAGACTAAAAAAACTGTAAAGTTTAAACATTGGCCCATGGATAAGACAACCCCACCTCTTCCAGGCCTTTATTATTTTCATATATTTTTCGCTTATATGTGAGTATATACAGTACATGCCTTCTCTGTTGACCCAGCCTACTTTCAGATTTGATCAGATAACTTGTCGTTCCTTATGATGTAACCCAGTTTCATTGCCAGGAATTTATTGCTGTCAGTGGTCTTTCAGAAAGTAATCACATGAACTCTGCTTTGTTGACACAACCCAAGAGGCTTTCAAACAGGAACTAGCTCATTTATTCAGATTTTATCTGAAGTGGTATGATCGAGTTTTTGGAGCACAAAGATGTCTCTTTCTCCCATTTAACCTGGTAAAGAGGACATAACCACTTAAGTCCTCTCATTGTGATTGAAATGGGTAATATTCATGGTATACTCAGACATGTCACAAAAATGGAGTAGCCCCATGAAGATTGCTGCTCACAGGATAATAGTAATCTATTGCCTTGAGTGTCATATCTCTATCAAATCTATCATCAAGGCTGTCAGTTGACATGCACATTCAACCTCTGAGAGTTTTAATTACAATACTTAGCTTCTCAGTGAGAAACTCAGGATCTTGTAGACTCATTCGCACAAGCATCTATCAGACCTGATTGACAGCAGTACAATGAGCTTTCACTTTATTCTCCCAGGAAGTTTATGCGGTACCATCATTTCTTCTTTCTGACATAAACTACTTTGTCTCCGATTGTGCTGCTCACAGTTAGATAGTAGCTTAACGTTCATTTGGGGAATTCAGTATTCTCCCCTCAGAGGTTAGTTGGGGGCATCGGTTGGGTGCTTAACATTCCAACCACCAGTTATCAATTCTCCTGATGTTAATGTGATTAATTAATGTATTTGAAAAAGAAAGCAAATATTTTAGTAAATCATGTTTCTTCTAGAATACTTACCCAATCACATTAATTTGATTCCCTTTCATCCTTTCTGCAGTTCAAGCATCCCATTACATGATGTTACAATGAGAGGTAATGGGGAATAGTTATTGCTGGTTGTATAATATAGACAAAAGATGAATTTTCATCATCAGGAGACAGTAGGGCTTATATTCCTGATATTAATATCACAAAGTAAGTGTTCAAAGAGAAACATTATTTACTATTAAAAAAAACTTTGCTTTGCCCCAGATTTTTTTGTCCATTGTTAACACATTCTTACAAGCTACCTAAAATTATTTGCATGTCAGCAAGGCCCATTATTTTCTAATTTGTTTCTAGATTTGAACTTTAATCGTATTTTTATGTGAACGTCTTAAGGAGAGCATTGAGAATATTAATGGCTATTGTGATGGTAAATTTTGCAAATTGACTAAAAAGAAGTCCTCACAAATTGCTGAAAATGCCACAATTCTGCAAACTTTCAAAAATCAACAGCTTGTTACAAAGCTATTATAGGTGGTCTCCTCACGAATCTTTTTCTCCTGTTTTCAGAAAGGCACATCACCACTTGATTGGGAAAAAAGAATTTCCATAATGCGAGGTGCTGCGTGTGGCCTTCAGTTCCTGCACACGGTGGATAAGAAACCACTCATACATGGTGACATAAAAAGGTAAATGCAATGTGCAGAAAATCTGTATTCTGACTCTCTTTTGATGAAGGTTTTGAATTATCAAAGATATGCACAGGATTCAGACTTTATCTTTGCAAAACAAGCAATTTATTCTTAATTTTGCTTTTTGTAGATACATATGGTTTTATAAAAAGATGTCAAAGTTCTACATGGAGAGATAGAATGGGTGAATGAGAGAGTTACATTGTGAGATGTACACAAAGCAAAGGCATCAGCATATAAAGGTTTATTATTATGCCTCACTATTTTTAGAAGATATTCAAAAGAATGCATTTTATGGAGTTGCAGTTGAAATGTAAAATATTAGTTGAAATATTGGTATGCCTGAAATATGGCACTGTGGAACTTTACTTTCATGTGTTTAAATTTCATGGCTTGGGTAAAAGGTAAATACTCATGAGTACTTGATTTCATGGAGGTATCATTTATTCAAAAAGAAACATATATGTCTCGGTAAATTATTATATCAGCATTTATTTCCATGCATTTGCAAGCAGACTGATGTAATCCATGCTGGAGTAGTACATTCATTGCTAAAATTGGGCACAACTGCAGGAATCTTTAAGAAAATACGGACTTCTTTTTTCACACGTGTGTGAGTTAACACATTTAATACCATTGTTGTAATCTAAGTCAAAATACGTTCTCTGGAGGATCTGAATGGTTGTTGTCAAAGCATAAATTTCTCAACACTTAGGGATTAGGTGCCTGATCAATGGCATTAATTGTAAACACCTTTTGTCTGAACAATGCTGCTAAAATCACCCATTATTGCCGTGTGACATTGACCTTGTCCAAAATTGGATCCATAAAGTTCTGATAAAATGCCATTGACATTAATGCGCATATTTTGATTTCTGGTGTGACCTTTACCTGTAGATATCAAACTTTGTGGAATGGATTGCACATGGCGTGACGAAGAAACCTATCAATTTAATTTATTAGGGTTAAAAGTCATGGTCTTGATTGAAAGAAGAAAAATGGTTTTAATACAAATACAGTACTTCTTGATATTGCCTTGCTTACCTTTTGCAGGACAGAATCACTCTCATCCATATTATAACAATTCATCCTCTCAGAACTTTGTAAATAATCTAAAACAGAAAGAATGAGTACCTTGTGTCACCATGCATGGTAGCTATACTCTTTTTCTGTGAAAGCCATGTTGATTGGTTGAATTCATTGTCATCATCAGTATTTTAGTTTATTACTTTCTGTTTCATATTTGTTTTCTTTGCATGAATTAATGTTACATTGAGGGTATAACAAGACCCCATTCTGTACATAAATTGTGAACATATGGACAGTTGTCCATGTATTTGATTATCATCAGTTATGGTCAGATAATGTCCAGGTCCATGCCAAGAATTGGCACATATATAAGTGGAGACAAAATACCTTTATTGCTTCTTGTCTCCTCAGTCCCAAAAGTGGATGCCTGAGCTTGGGCCTTGCAGCAGCACAAGTTTGCAGGTCATGGACATGCATTGGTTTGCATGTGTGGAATCAAAGAGACAGGAATGAGGGTCATTCATCTTCCCTCACATGCTAGAGATATGTCAGGGTCTCCTGTAATGTTTTCTACTATGGGCAGCCCTTACACTCCCCAAGAGGAGTGGCAGAACAAGCATATTCTTAGCCACAATTCTCTCCCTCAACAAAAAACATGTGGTTGGAGAGTCTTACTTCTCAGGGACAAAAGCAGAATGAGGATGTCATATCCAACTTGGTGGATTGTAGTATATTCACCAAGGAATGGGTTGAGACAGCACCTGATACTTGCTTTGTGTCCCCTGGCACATCTCACCAGACATATCAAGCAGCAAAGGAGGAAGAGATCTGGTCTTTTCAATAGATTGGTGTTTCAAGCCATTGTGCTTGGAGGATAAGAATATTCTCTCCAGTTTGGAGAGTTTGATTTGTAGGGTTAAATGCCATATTTCAGGACATGTTTGGCTATAAATGACAACCAGTATATTTTTGGTGGAGGAATCCCCATCTCCCCTCTATGAATACTGTTATGTCCCAAGTGGGGAGTTTTTTTTACAGGGATCTGAGCTCTCCTTTCAGTTAGGATGCTGAAGGTGATGCATCTTAGGCTAGGTTAATTATAGCCTAATGGTGAGAGCTATGTTAGCATCCTGCTGTTGAAGTAGGAATTTTCAGTGACACTACAGTGCTTTCTGAAGGCAGTTGACAGAATTCCCAGGCATGTATTGTCTATGTCAGTGACAGAGGGGCTGTTCCTCCTTCATAAGGATGTTGCCCCGGATCAAAATAAATAAACTCTATTAGGGCTCTGGAAAGATGGCCGCTATCACTTAACCGGCTTGAAGCAGCTGTTCTGTTTGTTTTGCTGTTTTTCATGTTGTGTATCTTCGTCTTCATTATTGTGTTTCATCATGCATTGGCTGTTCAGTTCATATATGTTTCGTGATCTTCTTGTTTTTGAAATGAGAACAATTATAGTTTTTCTCAGCTGTCTTGCTACACTGCTACTACGTCCTTTGTTCTGGATTAAACCGCAATCACGTGATCGCAGTCAACCTGTTTATGCTTTGATGGACCCTCATTAATTGCTTTAAATGACCACTCCTTCACTCTCCATAATACATTGTTCTCAAGACTAAAACGAAATGGGACTACATTCATCATTATGTAGATGTAAATAGAAGCGAGAAAAAAAATGTTTCAAGCTGGGTGGCGTAGAACAGGAAGAATTCCAGTTATCTCCCTTTCACTCTTTCCCACAAACAATTAAAAATTTTAGCCGTTAATTTAGATAACCTGGTGCAAATCCCTATTAAATAGTCAACCTTTGTGTCCACTGTCCCAGAGATACCACTGCATAATGCATTATTCATCGCCCAATCAGTAATACCACTAGAAAAGCACACAAAAATAGTTAATTTGATTAACAATCAGAATATCGACGTCTTCTTCCTGACAGAAACATGGTTAAAACATCAGGCGATGAGCCCATGTGCACAGATCTAACACCCATTGGTTATTCCATCAAGTCATTGCCCCGCCACCCTTCTGGAGGTGGAATTGCTGTCATCACAAAAAAAATTCCATAATAAAGTGTCTTAAACATGATACAACCTTAAATTTCTGCCACACATCGTTTGAAAAAGTCCGAACAACACTCACACTGGAACAAATGCACCAGATTGAATGTGTGTTCTCAGTAAGCCCAATAGTTATGACAAAAAATAGTGACCCAGTCTGCAGTCAACTTGCAATAGTGAATACTGTTAAGGATGAGTATGAGTTTTATACTAGTATTTTCTGTGCTGTTAGGCTCCATCAAAACTGGCTGATTTAGTAAACAAAAGTGACTGGTTATGTATTACTGCTGGTAAATTCTGGTGGTGGTGGGGTAAAAGTAATTTCAAAAATATAATACTTAGCTATCATATTGTGAGATTCCCTCCTTCCACCCAGCTTTGATGTATCACGAGAAAAAGAGGTCTGCTATGCATGGGTCTATGATATGGAAGTAAAACTGGGTCTTTATAGAATGTTCCATCTGGTGTAGGATTTAATTTTATGATGTGGATAAGGGTAATTCCATCCTGGAAAAGGTAAATGAGGTAATAGTGAAAGGCAGGTATTACATTATTTAAATTAGTTTTAGATTCGCTAGAAACTACATTTCCACACAGTAGCATTAATTCCACAACACAAACCTGGACTATAATTTATGTAATGGCTTGTACTTGTGCATAATGACGTTAGTTCTAGAATTCACACCTTGATGAAACTATGTGGAGGGCTTGTACATAAGGTATTGAAGATGACTATTGGTTTTGGGTTGAAAGGTGAAGGTCATTGTGACTAAAACCATATGGGTTTTAAGAATTACTTTTGTTGTAGTGTAAGTTCCTTGACCAGACTTTGTGGATGTCTTGTACATATGGTAATAAAGAAATATACAGATTCTGATCTGTTGATCAGAGGTCAGGGAATGGTATGTCTGATCAGAAAATTATTGTTTCTGCACAGTAAGTTGTATACCATGACCAATGTCCCGGTCATTGAGACCCACTGTTAAATGATCTCCATAGTTAATTATGCTTTACTTGTATCTATATTGAGAACTTCTAAATAGATAGTGGGTGTAATTTGTTGTTTTCATCGTACATTTCAGAAAGAAGTGTGCACCAATTTCTTGGATATTTCAATATATGTTTTTTTTAATGTGTTGAATTTCTTTCTTTTAAAAACATTAATTTCTCCTCATTTTAGGTCAATAATGTTGCCATAAAATGTATTTCTAATTCCCTGTCATGTTTGATAGAAGTATTATCTAACTACAAGGTCAATATCTTTCCTGTTCTGTATCTTCTCAGTGCCAATATTTTACTAGACCGGCATTTTGAGGCTAAAATTGGGGACCTTGGTCTTGCTCAGCATGCCACAGGGAGGTCTGAATCTGGAGCATACACTCACATCACCAAGAAACAGGCAGATACGAGGCAATATCAGTGCCGTGCTTATCAGGCTCCAGAGGTACTGAGGGGAAATGGCTTTTCTGTGAAAGGGGATGCCTACTCTTTTGGTGTGGTGAGTTGCTTTGTAAATTTTAAGACTTGATTTCTACCATACTGTGGTTAAAGAGGCAAGTCACCACTCGCTTTATAATTCTCACACTCGCTGATAACATGGGGTCAGGCGTAAATTCCATTTTTTTTAAAAATACCCCCAAAAATTTACCCTATTTATTGAAAATTGTGATCAGAATTGCTAACGAAAATCTTGATATATCACTTGTTTTATGGTCAAAAACAGTAGAAAGGACCTGGACATTCAGCTTTTCATTAGGAATCAATTGGTTACATTTTCTTTCCAAATGACATTCTCAGTACATCATAATTAAAGATATTCAAGGAAATTTTGATCAATGAAAATGTCAGTTATGCCTAATGTATGCTGTACATTAATATTTAAATGGCAATTAAATAATTGTTATCATGTGAAATTTGTGTTTTAATTATATCTTTTAGGTCCTCTCAATGTGTATTTAAATTCAAAATGTGTCAGCTATGTCCACATGTGTTTTTCTGAGAACCCAATTAAGTCCCAACCGTGTTTTGATAACTGACTTGTGGAAGTATTGATTGTACTATTGCACTGAATTAAAAGTTAAAAATTAAAAGCTGACCTACTTTTTATTATCATGTCAGTTATGTCTTTTGAGTCAAATAAAGGAGGCAAAATAAAGGAAAAGTTAAAAGACATCAGATCCATCCTACTTAAAATCTAGCAGCCCTGGTCGTATGTTTAGTGAACTCACTTAAATTAATCAATCAAACACTTATAAATTTTATTGTGTACGTAACAAAAACTACCTTAATTTAACAAACTCATTCACAATTGTGATCAAAGATAGCAGGGTAACCAAGCTAAATAAATGCTTCGCAAAATAAAGAGCTTGGTTTTACAGATACGGACCATTGTGGGCAAGCGAGTTTCAGATAATGCCTTAACTGGCACTTAGAGATATTCTCAAGGATGATAAGAAGTTTCATTAGTACTTCCAGTGAAATTACAACATCAATATTGTACTAACTGACCAATACAAAATTTTAGTTTCGACATTGACAATTATCTCACGAAATAAATGTCACAAGTTTTGGAACAAAAATGAATCTTGTTTGGTGGTGTATCAATAGTTAGTCTAGTTCCCAGCTATTCTGACTCCTGGCTTGGCAGTGTACTATGAAATACCACTCTAGGAACCAGACTGATCAAGAAAACAAAAAGAAATGATGCAATGCACAGAAAGTTTTATGTACATGTGATGATTGTTGAAACCAGTTGGAAGAATCTTTCACATGTTGGACATTTTGAAACTACATGTTAGAGTGGAACCCCATTATAATGCAATAATTGGGGTCCCAAAGTTTGGATCACGTTAATAGCGGGGTCCCATTAATGTGGGGTTTTACAGTACTTTAATCTTTTTCAGAAAATACCGCATTGGCATATATATCTGTATTCATGCCTAATGTAATAAATCGGGGTATAATCGGATGAATATTATATGGAATGCAGTAATAAGACTTATTCAAAATAATGGATGGATAGTATAGTTATAGGTTATTACTTTGCATTAAATAGTTTTACTAATTTTTATTGTTTTTCCACCAAAAATACACGATCAATATACACCCCTACTGAAGCTATGTCATGAATAGGGTATCAACATCGTTTACTATCGTGATGTTGTGGAATGCAGTTCATCCATAATTCATATAATTCCATTGAAAAATTGCACGGATTGAAAATATTCAAAAAATTTTGTTCAAGATCATTGTGTCTGAATTAAGTGTTCAATATATAACATGAACAGAGTATTAACATCGTTTACTTACCATCTGATATAATACTGTTGTGGCATACAGCTAATCCATAATATCTGTAATTCAATTGCAAAAATTGCAAACATATTTTTGTCACAGATCAATGTGTCTGAATTCAATGAGGAAAATTGACGTTTCCAGGGTTTATGAATGATGTCTATACAAATTTTAAACTTGATTTTCCATAACAATAAAATATTTTTTTTTTATATACAAGGAAAAGGAAATTAATGACTAGTTCATAAGCAAACACCATACACATAAATCCGAGAACCAAATACAGTGAGTCTCTAATGGTCACAAGCTACAAATATAAAGTTTTTTAAGCTGTACGCATGTGCAATTTCATACCCTTTCAATTTCCAGCTAATAAAGCTGACATTATTTACTGGTCAAATGATTCCGTCTAATAACACCAACAAGCCCAGAAAACATGTTAGCTGCTTTCGATTTTTGTGTTTATTAAAATGTGAGAATCTTGTATCAACCAGTGCATTGTATGCTGCTTGGTTGTCTATGCAGTTAAAGAAGAAACACATGTCGGCTATTGTTTGAGCAATGATTGTATACAGAATTAATTGAAGGCAATTACGTAGGCAGTTTACTGGTTTTACTCATGGATCAATGAAAAGTAACATTTCCGATAATGTTTACTTAGGCATAACAATTCAAGAACCTGGTGAAATTGATACATTTCAGAAGCCAGGTGTTTTACACACTATTTCTCATATTTTATCATATTATATTAGAATTCATACATGATCTCTTCCCCAAAATCATAATAAATTTTTGGCACACAGTGGATTGCCAGTGTCTTTTGAGAAATCTTAAGTATGGGCAAACAATGTATTCTCCAACCCAGTTACAGGCACAATCAAATATGCACCAAAGAAAAGAGAATCAAAAGTTTTTTAAGTAGTACTTATCAGACCCTTCCAAGTCTTTTGTTTTAAATGACCAAGATTACCTGTGGGAAATCACAAATTGTTTGTTTTTGAAAACCAAACCCAGTCTAAAGTAGGAAACAATCGAAAACTATGGCTTGGGGAAGAATAACAAAGTTAAATGAAAATGAATTTCTCTTAATTTGGGAATTGAGAGTGGGGCACAAAATGAGGCTGTTATAGTTGACAAAGATAAAATAAATTAATGATAAAAGCAAAGCATTTCAATTTGCTTTGTTGAGATAAATAAACATAAAATTGGTATCATTGGGGGAAAATACTTTAAGATTAGTTTAGTTCTTAAATTTTTTTTTATCAAATACGCACATACTAATGTCATAATCTTGATTCTGTCAACATTTACCCAAAGTATGGGTTAAAAAAACTGCTCTGGTGGCCTAGTGGTTAGAGCATCTGCTACAAAAGCGGGAGATCGTGGGTTCGATCCCTGGTCGAGTCATACCAATGACTTACAAAATTGGTACTAACAGGTGCTTCGCTTGGCACTCAGCATTAAGGGGTTAGTGTTAGGACTGGTCTGCTTGGTGTCAGGATAATGTGACTGGGTGGGACATCATGCTAAATGTCTGCAACATGATGCCCCAGTGCTAGACATCACCATAAAACTGCCTCGCTGAAAAATTGTAAAAGCTACATTAAAAATCCTAATCACACACACATAGGATCAAAATATAGACAATTTATGCGAATGCTGCACAAAAGATCATTGTTTTGAATTATTTTACCCAGACTGATATCTGCAATTTCCCTAAGCTGCAGCTGATATTGATATGGTTGTTTATCGTTTTGAAAATAAACCAGCCATTCATGTTATTATAAGTCAACAACATTTACCTCTTAATTTAACTTAAGCTGTAGTTTGATCGTCTAATTAGTTTGATTGTCTAATTAGTTTGATTGTCTAATTAGTTTGATTGTCTAATTAGTTTGATCGTCTAATTAGTTTGATTGTCTAATTAGTTTGATCGTCTAATTAGTTTGATTGTCTAATTAGTTTGATCGTCTAATTAGTTTGATCGTCTAATTAGTTTGATCGTCTAATTAGTTTGATCGTCTAATTAGTTTGATCGTCTAATTAGTTTGATCGTCTAATTAGTTTGATCGTCTAATTAGTTTGATCGTCTAATTAGTTTGATTGTCTAATTAGTTTGATCGTCTAATTAGTTTGATCGTCTAATTAGTTTGATTGTCTAATTAGTTTGATCGTCTAATTAGTTTGATCATCTAATCAGCTAGACATAAAGCATGACAAAGTTTAAAAATAGAAAAATCATACAGCGACTTTCTTTCAACGGAGTTTCAGTTTATTGATTGATGCACATGACAGTAAAGTAACTATGCATTTTTCTACTTCACATCATGGAAACGGAGATGACCTTGTATTCTACAAAACTCTTTTGAGCAAGAAACTTAAGTACAGGCTTGAAACTTAAAATTGGGATTTGACACATTGACTATACCTATGTTTATGTAATTTAATATACTGATATAAGAACTAAAGTGAAGAGAAAATGCAGAAATGTATGTGACTTTATTGTACTCGTAGGGTTGATTCCACTGGTAGGTGGTAGAATTCAAACATGCGTCCTTTATTTTGTGTCTGTCATGCTGTCATGCTATCCACTGATCAACCCGAGTTTTGGAATGTGAAATCCAGCATTGTAGGACTAGAAATGAATATGAGCCTGAAGTTTCTTTACTTTTTACATAGACGATTGGAGTTATATAATCACACTAATCTATAAAGTTATAGATATCTGCATTGTGTGAGGTTGTAAGTTGCATTGTGTGAGGTTGTAAGTTGCATTGTGTGAGGTTGTAAGTTGCATTGTGTGAGGTTGTAAGTTGCATTGTGTGAGGTTGTAAGCATTTACAACTCAGTTTGCTATTTTAAAGATGGACGTGTTTGTTTTCTGTGTGTGCTGTAACCTGATACAAACTTTTAAGGATGTGAAATTTCATGTCAGGGTTACTAGCATTTTTTAAAAAAAACTTTTTATTTGCAGGTATTATTTGAAGTATGCACAGGAGAGAATGCGTACGATGCAAAGAGGGAAGGTTCTGACCAGAAGTTCCTGGTGTGTATTGTTACTATTTCTTATGAACTTGTCATTTGTATCCCCATCTTGTCCTCCACCCCATCCACACTTCCACCTATGATTGTCAGAATGTTAAAATTCCTTTTTCGATTATGGACAATATTTTATGTTAAACTGAGTTGAGAGGTGCACAAGCATTAGTCATAAATGGATTTTGTCATTACATGTATTCTTTGAAAAGTATGTCATCAAATTTTTCCACAGTGTCTAGATTTTAATAGTAGCAAATTTATCTCTTGAATTAATACAAAAAGAACAAATCATCAAGTACAAGAGCACCATAAAAATGAATTTATGGTTGCCAATATTTAATTTTCATTATGTCTAAGATTTATCATCAAGGTACAGCAATATTATCTCAGAAATCAGATTGGGGCCCTGAGTGGTCTAGTGGTCTAAAGTGCTTTCTGTTATGGATCACTGCCATCTCACCTCAGTCTGTGTGGGTTCGAGTCTCAGATTTGGCCAATATAGGTATGTGAGAAAGCTTGCCAGTAGCTTCATGTGGGTCGTTGGGTTTTTCCTGGTTCTTCCTCCACCATTAATACTGGCCGCCATGTATAGCCTATCGTGCTTAAAAATGCCAGTAAATCCTACAACAACATCAACATCAGAAATCAGACATGTTTTGTATTGCATTCAGTTATGGCTCCAAATTTGATAGCAGAATGCTGGAAATTAGATTGATAATATTCAATTTTTTTTATATTAATGAAAACTTTATATTGTACGTGATTGGTTGTATTTTTTCTTCAAACAGTTGTTTTGTGTAATCTTTCCAGGCTGATTACATCCATGATCAACTGGAAGAGAACTTGAAAATCAATTACATGGAAATGTTCAGAGACAAGAAGGCAGGGCACTGTACCGAATCGGTGTTCAATTCCATATTTTTACTGGGAAAACAATGTACTAATGAGAAGAAAAAGGATCGACCTGACATGGTCAAGGTAGGTGGTGTAACATGTCATAGCAATTAGTTTTTATCCAACATGCTTTGATGGAAGCTTGACATCAGGATTAGTGTAATTGTGTCCATGTCTGTCTGTTTTAGATTCTTGATTCATTCTTTTAGCTTTTTATCCCCGTAATTGTGTCCATGTCTGTTTTAGATTGGACTCATTCTTTTAGCTTTCTATCCCTGTAATTGTGCCCATATCCATGTCTGTCTGTTTTAGATTGGACTCATTCTTTTAGCTTTTTATCCCTGTAATTGTGTCTATGTGCATGTCTGTCTGTTTTAGATTGGACTCATTCTTTTAGCTTTCTATCCCTGTAATTGTGTCCATGTCTGTCTGTTTTAGATTGGACTCATTCTTTTAGCTTTTTATCCCTGTAATTGTGTCTATGTGCATGTCTGTCTGTTTTAGATTGGACTCATTCTTTTAGCTTTTTATCCCTGTAATTGTGTCCATATCAATGTCTGTCTGTTTTAGATTCTTGATTCATTCTTTTAGCTTTTTTATCCCTGTAATTGTGTCCATATTCATGTCTGTTTGGTTTAGATTGGACTCATTCTTTTAGCTTTCTATCCCTGTAATTGTGTCCATGTCTGTCTGTTTTAGATTGGACTCATTCTTTTAGCTTTCTATCCCTGTAATTGTGTCCATGTCTGTTTGGTTTAGATTGGACTCATTCTTTTAGCTTTCTATCCCTGTAATTGTGTCCATGTCTGTCTGTTTTAGATTGGACTCATTCTTTTAGCTTTCTATCCCTGTAATTGTGTCTGTGTGCTTGTCAATCTTTCAGATTGGACTCGTTCTTTTAGATTGGACTCATTCTTTTAGCTTTTTATCCCTGTAATTGTGTCTATGTGCATGTCTGTCTGTTTTAGATTGGACTCATTCTTTTAGCTTTCTATCACTGTAATTGTGTCCATGTGCATGTCTGTCTGTTTTAGATTGGACTCATTCTTTTAGCTTTCTATCCCTGTAATTGTGTCCATGTCTGTCTGTTTTAGATTGGACTCATTCTTTTAGCTTTCTATCCCTGTAATTGTGCCCATATCCATGTCTGTCTGTTTTAGATTGGACTCATTCTTTTAGCTTTTTATCCCTGTAATTGTGTCTATGTGCATGTCTGTCTGTTTTAGATTGGACTCATTCTTTTAGCTTTCTATCCCTGTAATTGTGTCCATGTCTGTCTGTTTTAGATTGGACTCATTCTTTTAGCTTTTTATCCCTGTAATTGTGTCTATGTGCATGTCTGTCTGTTTTAGATTGGACTCATTCTTTTAGCTTTTTATCCCTGTAATTGTGTCCATATCAATGTCTGTCTGTTTTAGATTCTTGATTCATTCTTTTAGCTTTTTTATCCCTGTAATTGTGTCCATATTCATGTCTGTTTGGTTTAGATTGGACTCATTCTTTTAGCTTTCTATCCCTGTAATTGTGTCCATGTCTGTCTGTTTTAGATTGGACTCATTCTTTTAGCTTTCTATCCCTGTAATTGTGTCCATGTCTGTTTGGTTTAGATTGGACTCATTCTTTTAGCTTTCTATCCCTGTAATTGTGTCCATGTCTGTCTGTTTTAGATTGGACTCATTCTTTTAGCTTTCTATCCCTGTAATTGTGTCTGTGTGCTTGTCAATCTTTCAGATTGGACTCGTTCTTTTAGATTGGACTCATTCTTTTAGCTTTTTATCCCTGTAATTGTGTCTATGTGCATGTCTGTCTGTTTTAGATTGGACTCATTCTTTTAGCTTTCTATCACTGTAATTGTGTCCATGTGCATGTCTGTCTGTTTTAGATTGGACTCATTCTTTTAGCTTTCTATCCCTGTAATTGTGTCCATGTCTGTCTGTTTTAGATTGGACTCATTCTTTTAGCTTTCTATCCCTTAAATTTTGTCTATGTGCATGTCTGTCTGTTTTAGATTCTTGATTCATTCTTTTAGCTTTCTATCCCTGTAATTGTGACCATGTGCATGATTTAGTCCCACCATTGACTAACATCTTCTCTAGCTCTTGAAGGAGAAAAAGTTATCCCCCACTTAACTCAAAGGCTATTGATTCATGATTTCAGACTAATTCAGAAATTATAGTAAAAGTGCTATAGATCACAATACGGATTTATCAGAACTATTAATCAGTTATAAATGTAATGCCTTTTCCTATTACCTATTCTCCTGATGTTACATGTAATTGGGGAATGTATTTAAAGAATTAAACAATTTATTTAGTAAATTATGTTCCTATAAGAAGAATTTAATATTAAACCCTTGCACACTTCCCCAAAAATGCAAACACCCTCATTGAGTGGCACTGAAGCTAAGTCTGGTAAACAATTGAAGCTGCCTAACTGGGGTGGGGAGAGGCAAGGAGAAGGATTGATCTCTTTTGTATATATATGGAATTTACTAATAAAATTTGCTTTTTTCACATTTAAATCTTCCACTATGCTTCACACCATGTACATATTTAGGTTTTAATTTTTTTTAATCAGCATTTCCTACATATATTATGCAGGTGTACCAAGAACTGGAGCAGCTAGAAGTTGCCTTTAATAACCAGAAACTTGCCAAAGAGAATGGTAAGATCATTTTCTGTATTTATCTCTTCTTTATCAATAGTTGTAGAGAAACCTGCATTAGCAGACTCTTCATTATAAAGGACATAATGAATGCAGCATATATTCATTGTCATAGTTTGTCCAATTTATAAAAAAAAAAATCTGTTTACATTTTTTAATGCTTATTTTCTGACCTTCCATAATGAAAATCCCCATCGTCAGTTGTTAGTTCTGTATTATCAGTAATATTCATTGGGTAACAGTTTTCACAGAGATTGACAAAGCAAATCAGCATATTACGGTGATCTTTTACATGTATTTGTTTTATTTGAACCCTTTAAAACTTTTTAAAAAATTCCATGACATTTTAAGTTTCAGTGCAAACCACAATGGTGGCATAGTGGTTAGAGCATCCACCTCGCACGCGGGAGGTAATGGATTCGAATCATACAAGAGACTTACAAAAATGGTACTAACAGCTGCCTCATATGGCGCTCAGCATTAAGAGGTTAGTGATTGGACTGGTCAGCCTGGTGTCAGTATAATGTGACTGGGTGGGACATCATTCTACCTGTCTGTGACATGATGACCCAGGGCTAGACATCACTATAAACTGCCACACTGCAGACATTGTAATGATATGACTGATCAATTGTTAAAGCTATATTAATAAACCAAATCATGCACACACATGGTTTTCACTGCACATGTATTTATACAGTATCGAGTAGCTGTAATTTTCACTAACTCCCATAAAATCTATATGTTGTGACATTAGTATGGATAGCAAAAAAGGAAAAGGCATGATGTTTTCAAACAGTGTTAATAAAATTGGATGTAAGAATAATACATAATACAAGAATATGAAAATTAAATTTAATACTTATTCTGATTGATCCTTCATTCAGGTATAACTGTTGTGCTTGAAAAATTAAATTCCTCCTGAAAACACATCTTATTGATCCATGCATTTTAATCTGACTGAACAACAAGACTATAAAATACAAGAAGTATTGTTTGAAGCAAAAATTACTAATGGAGCTCCATGTATATACTCTAATTAGTGCAGACTGTTAAATCGCACAATTCACACATATTCAGACAAAACCATTGTATCAACATCATGTCAATCAAATATCATGGTAAACACAAATGATTTTCAAGTTAAATAACAACCCAAATATTACTTCTGCTTGCCTATATCATTGAGCAGGGTTCAGCTAAATGGTGCGGCCCTGAGTGGCCGAGTGGTCTAAAGCGCTGTCCATTATGGATCACTGCCATCTCACCTCATTCTGCGTGGGTTCGAGTCTAAGATTCGGCTAATGTAGTTATATGAGAAAGCTTGCCAGTAGCTTCTCGTGGGTCAGTGGTTCTTTCCAGGGGTTTTCCGGGTTCTTCCTCCACCATTAATACTGTCTGCCATGTATAGCCTATATTGTGCTGAAAAAATGGCATTAAATCATAAAAAACAAACAAAAACAAACAGCTAGCTGGTAATGTGTTTCGTTGACATATGAAATTATTGAAATAAGATCTCATACAGATGTGCATAATAACTGATTGGCTTGGTGTTCTTGATTGCATCAGCTTCCATACAGGTGGTAGTATTGTTTTTGTATTATTTGCTGCATCAGTTTATATTGATGTTATGTATTCTGAAAAAAACAAAAAGTGATTTATCTTTACAAAAGATTTATATTTCTTATTAATGCATGAGGTGGTATTTTTTTTAACTCTTTAAGTGATCAGTATTTGGTATCAACATAGTACTATTTTTTTGTATTCTTTAAGTTTGGATATTTGTAGAGATTAATTCACAAAATTAAAAAAATTATTGTGACACAATACCAACCAGTTATAAACCAAACCTCTTAATGCCATGTGCCAAGCAAGGCAGATGCTGCTGCCATTTTTATAAGGATTAGGTATGATTTGACTAGGGTTTGAATCCAAAACCACCTGCATCCAAGGCAGATGCTCTGACCACTTAGGCCACCAGAGTGATCCATATTTAAGAGTAATTTTTCACAAAATCCCCAAAATAACACCCACAGAAAATAAAAATGTATTTAAAGTGGGTTAAAATGTTCTCCTAGATGAGATAGACCTAATGCATATGCTTGTATTACCCTCATGCTTACTGTGTATGCTCACAAATAGTTGCATGAATATTGTACATCTTATGAAAGCATTTCTTTAATTTCAGAAAAAATGACTACAGAAATGTCCCGAGTTACCCTTATGTCCAAACGAAGTGCAGGGAATCTTTTCCGACCATCTTCTGTCACGAGTGATGGTGGATACATTTCCGGTACCTCACCTAGCTCTCATTTACCAAATACAGCTGTAGACATTTCCCCTTCTCAGGTGCCTTCATATCCAGTAGCTGGAGCTGCAAATGGACCGCTGAATGCCTGTTCTGAAGATCAATTGCCAGAACCATGGAAACTTCAACTGTTGTATGACAAAAGAAATGTTATCAATGTGCCAAATCTTGATGGAATAGACAATGCTGAGAAGGACAGTTCAGACAAAAAAAAGTCTGCTGATCTGCTGAATGAAAAAAAAAAGAAATTGGCTGAAATAATGAAATTTGATGAGCAGTTGAAGATGGTTAATAGGACACCAACTCCCAAAAGTTCAGAATTTGAGGAACGCGAAGCTAATCAGTTTGAAAGTGATCCCAAGAAGCTACAGGAAATGAAGTTGTTTGACAGTGAAAACCTGACATCACAGGATCATGATACTAAAACTCTTAGAAGAATTTATCCATCTGATCCTAAGAAGCTTGCAGAACTTCACTGTTTTGACAATGACGTCAGTAATCGCTGTTCTGATTCAGAATCTGCAGTTATCAATGAGGCAAAAGTTGACTCATATAGCCAAAGAGAGAGTATGGTTGCCATGGATGGTGGCCAGATGAGCAAAGGATCTCGTGTTAATGTACCTCATGAAAGTGCTAATACTGAAAAGAATCTTAATGACAGCATGGTTTTAGATCACTTGCCAGACCCACGAGGGTGTTCGTTTAGTGCAGAACATTTTCAGCTTATGCAGGAAAGTACTTCAAAATGTGAAGCACAAAGATTTGCTGTTGTTGATGAAAAGACCAGATTTATCAATGCCATATCTCTTGATGACAATCAGCCAGTTAAGAGAGAAATGATGGCTGTATTTGAGCAGTATGAAGCTAATTATGGCAATGATCTTGAGGGAGATTACTTGAATGAGATGTGTGATGAAAACGGGCAGTTCCATTTTGAACTTGATATTGACTTTTCTCGAGTCAACAAATCTGAGAAGGAATCAAAAGTTTTGACAGAAGATGATGACCAAACTAAAAAAGAACACTGCTTTTTTGATGAGGGTCCACAGACAGTAAAGCAGCGTGACTTGCTTTGTGAGTATCAGCAGAAATTGGCTCACTACCAGTCACTGCAGATTGGACCTACGGAGAATGAAGAGAGTACTACTGATCAGGATGTGAGTCATGAACCTTGTGAAGCAGATGAGGAGTTGTTTGGGAATGAATAGATATTGAGGGATGACATTGGTGTCAGGGGTGAATCATCATAATGGAGATAATTATGGAGTAAAAGGTGCAATATAAAGTTGCAGAGCCAAATATTTTGAATGATTATATTCATTCTTTTGTGATAGGCAGTGTCTGTCTGTCTTTGTTCACCCATCAATTATGGTTTTCTTTGGAACCTGAACTTCTACAACACTGACTGTAAAAGTATGATATTATTTAGTATAATGTTTTAACGAGTTGAGACATATGACATTGAGTTTTATTTACATGTTTGTTGCACTCAAAGATGGCCTTATTTACTCCATGCCTATAATCAATATGAAATTAAAGTTACTGTTAATGTTTATGATGAATGCACAGTTTGTAGCAATGTACAAAAAAGAACTATGATATATAGATAAAATTTATTGTCTGGGGGACATAGTTAATCTGACAGTGCCACTCAGACGTGTCAAACTTGCCATCAGTCTGTACACCAGTTTATAATATACCTCAGTACATGTATATTTCTATATTGCAAACCAATTATAGCATCTCATGAGATCATATCCTACAAAGACTTGATGTTTAAGGCATCCAGATGTACTAAAATAATCATTTCACTGCACTATTTTTCTGTCAGAATAATTTTGTAAGTTTTAGATTTACAGGTCATAGAATAAAAGCGTATATGCAGTGGTATTTCATATGGTGTATGTTAAATAAGTTTGTTATTGTAACACCTAAATGTTTGGGAGAATTGCCACCAAACTTTATAGATACATTCATCCCTTGGACGAGTTAGTCATAAATAAATATGGTACACCTTGAACATCCAACATGGCCAACACAGCAGCCACTTGATAATCTTTTTATTACCACTACCCCAGAATGAATAGTCATGGGGTTTTCCAAGACTTTGAATAATGCCTAAATGAGATTAGTACCAACTTGATTACCATTTGGTTTCAGCATTCGGCAGTTGAAATGAAGAAATGGTCTTACTTTTGGATTCCTGGAAATTCTTATTGACCAATAAAGCATCAGCCCGGCACATAAAGTTTTAAGTGTTTCGTTGAGTTCAGATAAAATGCATGCATGTTTCACTTCTAAGTAGCCATACCTTGTGTCAATGCATCTGACATCTGAACCCAATAGTAAAGACATTTTTAAAGAGATTCTTTTTTTGAGAACTTTCGATTTCTTTAATGTCATTCGAAAAATATCAATCTCAGAGGAAGATAAAGGTTATTGTACTGTGGTTTGTCTCATTCATCTGGACATGTTGCTTTTTGCATTTATTTTGTATATATAATTATGCTGACATGTCTGGTATTACTTGTACATGTGAAATTTTCTTTTTTCTCTCCAAAAGTTGGTTAACTTAAGTGATTCAGTTTAATGAGCACAGTTTAATCAAATATAATTTTTAGTTTTGTTCAAATTAGATTCATGTATCAGCTCTAGAGGTGTTTATGCAAATGTTGTGATGAAGATCCAACATTTTGTGAATTACATATTAACAAAATTTTAATTGCAATTTCAGCGCCTTTATTTAATTTAAAATTGTTTGAATTGAGATGTGAATCTCTTAATTTTTGTCAGATTTTAGAGGATACACATTAGTTATTGATTATTTTGTCTTACTGTATGGAATTTTTTTTTATTAGTACAAAGAATCTTGAGCTGTCAGTGTAAGTGATTTTTCTCTATCTAAAATTTTGGAAGAACAGGACATTTGATAGGGAATTATCTCATAACTTAATCATCTCATTTTATGCAAACACGATTCATTTAAAATTGCTTTCCAAAGGTTGTCCTTAGACTTGTGACCATTCATAATTTCAAATTGTCTTTCATTTTCCCCCGACTTCTCAATGGCCAGAATGACCGACAGCTCTAAACAAAAGTTCCTATTCCTCCAGAAAACATATAGGTTATCCAGATTTGATTTTCTTTTGCTTGTAATATTTTGAGCTGGCCACAAGTACCATCTATTTTATTATCTTTTCATCTCATCTGAAATTAAGGTGCCAGACCATCAAGCCAGTTTTAGTTTTCAATACTTATGTAACTTCTCCGGTTGCCTAGTGGTTAAAGCGTCTGCCATGAAAGCAGGAGGTTGTGGTATTGATCCCTGGCCGAGTCATATCAAAGACTTACAAAAATGGTACTAACAGCTGCCTTGCTTGGTGCACAGCATTAAGAGGTTAGTTGTATGACTGGTCAGGATAATGTGACTGGGTGGGATATCATGCTACATGTCTGCAGTATGATACCCCTGTGCTAGACATCACTATAAACTGCCTCACTGCAGACATCGTAGTAATATGAAGCTTGTTGAAGCTATCTTAAAAATACTAATCAAACAAACAGTACTTATATAACTAGTTTTTTCTTCTGCCTGCTTTCGTTGATAAATAAACATAGGTACAGTCACCATGGTTACTCACTGTAATGCTGTTAAAGTGGACAATACAGGTGTACTGTGGTATCAATTTAGTCACTATACTGATGTGGGTTGAAAGTTAAAATCATACTCATAATGATTTCCATGACTACTTGTTTTATTTGTGGGACTGTGCTGTGTTGACTATACTGTGTGTGATGGTTCTATGCATAACTTTACTGTGTGGTACTTCTTTGCAGGACTTGTATGGCACTGCTATGCAGGACTATACCATACCGAGGCACATTATAGCAATAGACATCTTTATCACTTGGCTGCTTGAGACATTGTAAGATTTGTTGTATTTTTTTTTTCTTTCTTCTTTTCATCAGTTAACATGATGGTACTGACTGCAAAAGAGGCATGCAGTTGAGTGCTCAAACATTCAGTAGAAACCTTGTGTAAGCATGGACCTGATTCTCCCCACATTGGCCAACATACTGAACTTGTGACAAAAAATGTTTGGGTTCATATCCTACCATTAACTCAGTTAGGTGTCACAGCATTAATTTGTCCATGGGTAAGGCAGTTGACTCCATTTGTCTTGGCACTAAATAACCTACTTGTGTGGCTGTGCCAGAAAACCACACTTCCAGGCTGTTAGAGATTGGTGCATATATAGAAGTTTGATATAAGCTATGATCATAGTTCATAAAAACTTGTCTATAATAGATTCAACGGACAATAAACTGTGCCCATCATAGAAAGGGTCCAACTGTATAGAGATTAAATTGATTCTACCGTATATATGAGATGAGACCTTGAAATCTTGACCTTTATGAGCAGCAACCTATATTAAGATTTTGCTGGGGCAAACTTTAGTGTACAATACAGGCTTTTGTATTAACAGAAAACTGAAGACAACTATTAGCACTGGTATTCCAAGTTTTGTATTTGGATTGTTTATGACGGTGATATACTTTATTATTGTTCTTTCACTTAATATCTTGTACATTGAATCATTCTTTGCTATTTATTGTTCATTGATGTAACTCAGACTGGTGACATCTGTAGCCAAAGGAAATGACATGAGAATGTTATAATTCAACTGCACTTGCAGTAATTGTCCATATATGAAATGTATCCAGTTGCAGACAGCATAAAGTCAGGTAAACCTTTGCATTATGGGACTAGAGACTAGGGGTATGTGCTTTTCTTACCAGAAAAAAGATTTCAAAGAACATATTACAGTCTGATCTGCTGGTACATTATGGGATACAGGATATATGCTAGAACAGTTGGGTTATTATCAGACATTGGTTTAAGATAAATGCTGGTCATGATTAGGTTATTCTAAGATAGTGCATCAGGATATATGCTGGATACATTTGGGTTATGAGACAGTGCATCAGGATATTTGCTGGATACATTTGGGTTATTATAAGATAGTGCCTCGGGATATTTGCTGGATATATTTGTGTTATTATAAGATAGTGCATCAGGATATTTGCTGGATACATTTGGGTTATTATAAGATAGTGCCTCGGGATATTTGCTGGATACATTTGTGTTAGTATAAGATAGTGCCTCGGGATATTTGTTGGATACATTTGTGTTATTATATGATAGTGCCTCGGGATATTTGCTGGATACATTTGGGTTATTATAAGATAGTGCCTCGGGATATTTGCTGGATACATTTGTGTTAGTATAAGATAGTGCCTCGGGATATTTGCTGGATACATTTGTGTTATTATAAGATAGTGCCTCGGGATATTTGCTGGATACATTTGGGTTATTATAAGATAGTGCATCGGGATATTTGCTGGATACATATGGGTTATTATAAGATAGTGCATCAGGATACATGTATATGCTGGATGTGTTCTTTTTATGCATGGAAAAATGTTTAGATTTTTCCAGTCTTGAGAGCCCACTTTTTTTTTCTCATTTCCTGAGGTGCAACCTTGAGACAGGTTTGACTGTATAATTCTTTAACTATTTTTATATGAAGTATTTCTAACAAATATGTTTTTATTCATTGAAGCTTTAGTAGTAAGAAATATTGTTTACATGGGACAGGAGTTTATATTCATCAGAAAAATTAAATATTGTTTTTTCTATACTAAAAATTCTGTGTACATTGCACTTGAAACTGCATAATGACATCATAGTAATACTTTATTTACAGTTTAAAATCTGCCTAGTTGCCAAATGTTATGAACAAAACTGTATTATAATTATAGCTTTTTAGTTCTACTGGTTATACACCAGAAGAGCTTATGTCATGGCCTATTGTCCATTGTTGTCGTTGATCTGCCCTTAATGCACTCCATAGCTACATGGAGGATTACCTTGGAACCCGACACATTCATCCCAAGATCTAATGTATCCTGAATTAAAGTGATGGTGCTCAGACATCCTTGGTTGCTACAAAGTGTCATCTTGAAAAACTTTTTATTTCTACGCTTCATGAATCATATTAACATGTGGTTTTCAATAAAATACTTAATATGCTGTCTTAATGGTACCAGTCTTGATTGTTATTGTGACCAACATCGAGAATTTTTTTTATCTCTACTTCTTCTGAATGGAAACCCATATCATCATAGGGGTGTCACCAGAATTCTTATGTTTAAATTAAAATGGCACCCAACCAGTAGCCACTTTGGCAGCCATCTTCAAATTCCAGTTATAGTAACTCCTACTGGATGAATGGTCATAGCAGCATTTCACTTAAAAGACTTCTTAAGATAATGATTTATCATGAGTTCCAGGAAATTCATTTGGATGAGTAATGCTGTTACCAAGAATTTAGTAAATATTTGCAACAGGGATATAAAATATTCAATGGTCAGACTTAGCAAAGATCATCATTTGTACAGGGAACAGGAGAACATGCGGCAGAAATGTTTCCTAATTGTACTATTTCGTTAGGAATAATAAAAAAGGTGGTTTGTAAACAATGACATGCACATTTTTAACCAAGTAAAAGTATTTTTTCATGTTTGATCATGTGTAAAATGTGTCTATTGTCAAAATAAATGATTTGCTCTATGACTGTTGTTTGCATACTTATTTTTTAATATATTACAATGAAATATACTCATAATCGAATAATATTATGTACATGTAGAAAGGTAAGTGTTGCTACCTTGCTAAGAAATGGCCATTCATAGAGTTATAATTTATTAAAAGAAAAGTGACTGGTTGCTAGCTATTGAAATAGCCAGCATTACCTTGAAATTCAATTTGGGACATTTATGCTGTTAGCATTATGCAAGATTAACTTTCAGATTTGGTGGCAGAGGTATCTGAAATTATATTTTCCTCTGTACTAATTATCATTTTGAATTGTTTGTTTAAGATTTTTAACATAGCTTTAAAAAAATTCAGTTATATCGCTACAATATCTGCAGCGAGGCAGTTTATAGTGATGTCTAGCACTGGGGCATCATGCTGCAGACATGTAGCATAATGTCCCACCCAGTCACATTATCCCGACACCAGGCCGACCAGTCCTAACACTAACCTCTTAATGCTGAGTGTCAAGCAAAGCAGCTCTTTGTAAATTTTTGTAAGTCTCTTGGTATGATTTGGCCATGTGGTCGAATCCATGACCTCCTGCTTATGTGGCGGATGCTCTAACCACTAGGCCGTCTGAGCAGTTTATTTTGAATTATAGCTTGCATGATCAATATATCAGTCAGTCTTGGAATATGAATTTATGTCATCAGTATCTCAGATGTGTCTGAATTCTGCATGCCTATCGAATGAAAGTTGTTTTAAAAATGTGATATATATATATATAGAAATGGGATGCATGTTACAGCCATAACATTGCTGTGAATCATAAAGCTGCAATCTACTTTGAATGTATTTAATCAAGTTCCAACAAAATACTGCTAGAACAAATCTTTCCACAGACCTAGCTACATATGCAGCTGTATCTTGTATACCCAAGCCTCCATTTTGGAGGCTATGTCTAGTTTTGATACTATCACTGATGACAAGTCAATGGATATGGATCCCAAAGCTATGTCTAGTTTTGATACTATTAGTGATGGCAAGTCAGTGGATGTGGATCCCAAGGCTATGTCTAAGTTTGATACTATCAATCATTACAAGTCAGTGGATGTGGATCCCAAGGCTATGTCTAGTTATGAAACTATCATTGAGGCTATGTCTAGTTTTGATACTATCATTAATGACAAGTCAGTGGATTTGGATCCCAAGGCTATGTCTAGTTTTGATGTCATCATTGATGAAAAGTCAGTGGATGTGGATCCCAAGGCTATGTCTAGTTTTGATAATATCATTGATGACAAGTCAGTGGATGTGGATCCCAAGGCTTTGTCTAGTTTTGATACCATCATTGATGACAAGTCAGTGGATCCCAATACTTATTCTGACCATGATACACCCTGATCATCCGTCTCTAGATGATGCATATTTGCATCTGGATCAACTGGACAGTAAGTACCATTGTCCTGGTCAGTAAACTGTGGCTATGATAGGCAAAAGTTTATAAATTTGACAATGTGGAATAAATATTTTATTCTGTGTTTTTCATTATTTTCCATATTTAATTATCTAAATCATCGTTCAAAGGCTGATTTTCATGTATAGCTGCATTTTTCACTGAGCCATTGTCTACGTTTTACTACTGGTACAGGATATTTTGGCAGATATAAAACGTTATGATAAAATCTGTGCCTATTAATGAAGTGCTCTTGTAGTTGCTTTTCCCAGCTTGTTACCACTCTGGCCCCTATATCTGATCCAAATTTAATTAAACTTGGAATGTGTGCTTATACCATCATGGTCTTGCACAAGTTTGATAATGGATGAGACCCATGCTTATTACCGAGGTTATCTTGCATTTAATACGCTTAGCCTGTTACAACTAGAGTTCTTAATTCCGATCCAGTTTTGATGAAAACTAGGTATATTTACTGATGAAGATAGCAGAAAAGTTTGATATAGAGACATGCCTTTTTAATGCAGTGGCACTTCGTCTTATTAACTGACCTTGAGAACACTCAAAGAAGGCAAATTTCTGATCAGGTTTGATATATAAGCTTATATTATCAAAATCTGTGATGGTTTTGATTATGAGCTACATCCACATGACGACGTGACCTGTATCTGGATGGGTGAGATTGTGACTGCTAGGCCATATTTCGGATCAATTTTTGCAGATTTTGTTATGAAGTTTATATTATCTTGGATGAACTTGAGTATGAGCTACATCCGGACATATTAATGAGGTTGTTGTTGTAGGGTTTAATGCCATTTTTCAGCACACAATAGGCTATACATGGCGGCCAGTATTAATGGTGGAGGAAGAACCCAGGGAAAAACCCTGGAAAGAACCACTGACCCACAAGAAGCTACTGGCAAGCTTTCTCACA
Source organism: Unio delphinus (assembly GCA_029339505.1). Lineage (NCBI taxonomy): Eukaryota > Metazoa > Mollusca > Bivalvia > Unionida > Unionidae > Unio > Unio delphinus. The sequence continues at coordinate 5,326,537 of JAQISU010000034.1, read as the reverse complement.
TACCCACATTGACCAAATCTGAGACTCGAACCCACACAGAGATAAGATAGCAGTGATCTGTCATAAAGAGCACTTTAGACCACTCAGGGGCCCCCATATTAATGAGGTAATCTTGCAATTAAATGGCTGAATTTGGATAATGAGGTAATCTTGCAATTAATTGGCTGAATTTGGAAACAGTGAGAATTTGTATACTAGCTTATATTTTTTGGATCTTAGAGCAATGTCCACACATTAATAAGATGATCTACCAGACTGGGCTTATGAACACACGAGGTCATATTTCCAATTGTTTTTTTTTTAAACCAGATTTGGCATGTAAGCTTGAATCATTAAGATTTTGGGTGTGCTCAGTTATGAGCAAGATCATTGCATACTAATGTGGTGATCTTGCATCATAATATTAAGCTGAACTTGTGAAAACGTAAGAAGCCAAATTTCTTATATTTCTGGGTCTATAGCCGCTTGTAGGATTTTGAGAGATCATAGTCTATCATTTATCACAATTACATGGTTTTCTAAATAGTCTGTTAATGCCATAGGATGATAGTTGAAAGGATCAATTAACATATTGGTGTCACAGTTACTTCTTCCCAAGACTGCTGAAGTTACCAGTCTCCAAAGTTGAACTTGCATTGGATTTGCTCACCGTGTTAATTTGATCTGTGCCACAAACTAACTGGCTTCAGGAAAGCTGATGCCTTTCTCCCATTTCATGTGTTGGATCTCCTTTATTTTGCACTTAGGGTCACAGCAATACAAGAAAGGTTCAGACTGGCAATTCATACAAGATATTTTTTTCTGAGCAAAATAATCTACCATGAACCTCCTGCCCACATGTAGAAAGACTAGTTTTCTCTTGCTACCATCTTTGTGAAGATTAGGAATGAAATGGTTGACAGACATTCAAGAACCTGTCTTTGATTTATGTAGGAAAAGTGGTACAGTTGAAAGTCAGTATACAAATGTTTGTGGGAATCGAGTCGCTGTTCCATCAGATTTTGATTCATTTCATTTGAGAGATATTATGTGAGTTGAGATTTTTGAGCATCTCAGTCTTGCTGCAACCATCAAAATCTCAAAATCTAACACCTCTTCACAATTTAAAAGACTTGTAGTGAAATACATTAACAGGTATCTCCTCAAACCACTCTGAGTGAATCATATCAGAATGATGTGCAGTTACACTCTACTGGTATTTGCCCAAACTTCTGTTTTCTTTCTTATACACTTTTTGGTTCTCCAGCCAAGCCCTGAAGCACCTTCACCATCACAAAAGGGTCTATATTGTCAAAATATTTCTGGTGCTTTTGAGACTAGGTCTTTTACTATTGGTTAAAATTTTAGACGATTGTTCAATACTGTGTTAATATTATTCTCTCACCTGTTCTCCACACTTGCCTCGGAATACAAAAATCCGTGATTTAAACTCAAAGTGTTTCATATATATTAGCTCTACTGAAGGTAATATACTCTGGTAAAGTAGAAACAGGATTTGACTGTTGTTCTTGTAGGGTTTAATGACATTTTTCAGCACAAGATAGACTATACATGGTGGCCAGTATTAGTGGTCAAGGAGGAACCTGGGCAAAGCCAGGAAAGAACCACCGACCCATGAGAACAGGTGACATGGCAGTGATGCTTGATGCTTAATGGTGAGTGCTTTAGACCACTCAGCCACTTAGGGCCTTGATTTCACTGTAAAAATAACAACAAACAAACCATGTTGAAAACAGTGTTTAATTCTATATAATAATGTACAATGTTTTTTACAAAACTGCTTTGTGTTAAACAAAAAAGTGTCTTGCACTCAGCCAAATACATTTTGTACTTTATACTGTTTATTCTATGCAGTTATCTGCACATTTCCATAACAAAGAATGAACTAAATCAGTGTGTAATGTCCAACCAGCAGGACTGACATTCTATTAATGAATACCTTAAAAGAAAAGTTTTTACATTTTTAGCTAAATAAAACATAGTTATAAAGATAAAACAAATATCCCAAGAATTCTGATGCTGTAAGGTGTTACTTGGATGATCTTGTGCCAAAACTAATGGGTAAAAACTTTACAGTGAAGAAAGAGCAGAGTTGTGTAGATTTCTTTTTTCTTTTACAAGCAAGATTACCTGATAATTATTCCAATTTATCAGCAACATTTTTCAATGTATCAGTAATTTAAAATGAGAACAGATTATATAAATAACCTACTTTTAAATTTGAGATTTTAAATACTACCCTGTCTGCTGCAAAATAATATTCAACTAGACACCACCAATGACTTCCACCCATAATTCTATGGTTCAAAAGAAGCAAAGAAAATGGGTGTTCACAGAATTTAAAATCCTTGTGATGCAGGGTGTGCAGGCAAAAAAAAGTATCACACAAAAAACATTTCCACTGCTGCTAAATTGGTATACATGCATTATACAATCTGTAACAGAGCAATCTTTATATCATAACATGTAAAGATACTTGGTTCATATTCTACAAATTATCAAGCTCCTTATTTTCGGTACCTTTACTCACAAGACTATTTTTAAATGAGGCACCAAAAATGTGAAGAAAGATAGAAAAAATATTTAGATATCTTATTTCATCCAAGTTGTTATTCTAGTATATTCTTCCTCATGATGTAAAATTCTGGATCACCGATTGCAAACACATGTCTTAAGTATATTTAAGTTAATATTGATGCAATAACACCATTAAGGTTAGCTGTACAGTTCATTCATTCCTATCACTGTACAATATGGATTATATTTCACTCAGAAATTAATAGGCTTTCCACAGTATGCCATTAAATGGGCCTCCCTCAATGCTTCAGAAACAGTCTGCAAATAAGAAAAGAAATGAGCTAAATGAGGTATATTGTAATTAGAACATTTTCAATAATAATAAAAGTTTCAAGACATTTTGAGGCAAAGATCAAAGCATAATATAGTATGATGGGTGAATTATTAATTCATAAAAGCAAATTTTTTAGTAAATTATGTTTCTCCGAGAATACTTACCCAATCACATTACTTTAGGGATATTAGCCTGCTACCTCGCGAATCCAGCCCTACCAAAAGACGAAAATTCGTCTTTCCTGTCTATGTCATATAGACAAAGGGCAATAACTCTTGCCCATTACCTCCCCTTGCCGCCCGCTAGGTGTCGCTTCTTTAGTTTTTAAGCTGAGCGATATATAAAACACGAGGATGCTCGCATGGCGGGGTGGTTGGGAGGGTTTCTTAGTAATGTGATTGGGTAAGTATTCTCGGAGAAACATAATTTACTAAAAAATTTGCTTTCTCCTTTGAATACGTTCCCCAATCACATTACTTTAGGAGAATAAGTAATAGGAGGAGGGAATGCGGAGCATCCGACCTCCACCCCGGGTATCCTCTAGGGAATGATGGTTGGATTCCCCATGTGAATGATAACCCGGTCTCCTAATTTTCAATCAGCAACACAGCCCAGGGTCACGTGATATGTGACCCTTTTATGCGGTTAAGAAGATAGTTATTGAAATCTTCTTACCTACGAAAATTTATCTGGCGAATCCAGCGAAGCTAATAGGCTGTGCTGATTGTTGCACATGGGTCTGGTGGGCGTCTGGGCTGCCCAACACCGGACCTACTAGAATCAATGTTTGCCTCTGCGAGTACAAACTTGAAGATAAAACTGTAGAAGGTTGACTCTGCAACAGCTTCTATAAGGTGACTGATTTGCGAATTCTCAGAGTACGCCGAGCGTATAACCCACTACAGCCATGAAGCAAGGGCTTGAATGGTGATATCTCATATCCCAGCTATCACCAGAAGAAAGAGGTGCTAGTATGTGACCTGACTCACCTCTATGCATTGAAATGGTGCTAGAGTGCCCAAACAGGATCTTACATGGCTGTTGATCCTGACTTATCTATAAAGAAAGCGAGCTAATGACGACTCGTTGATCGCAATGTATGGTAATCTATTTTGGACTACGAAGCCTGGCTGCGTCAAGAGGACCATCAAACCCTCTGATCGAAACGAAAGAGAGTTAGGGTCACTAGAAAGGACATGTAACTCGCTCACCCTGCATGCTGAAGCTAAGGCTATCAAGAAACCCAATTTGTATGATAGTAGCTTTAACTAATCGTGGGTTACAGACTCAATACTGTCTGAATTGAGTCATGTTAAAACCCAGGACAGATTCCATTTGAAAACAGGGTGAGGGATATAAGTCGATTAAATTTTTTTTTTTTTTTTTTTTTTTTTTTAAATGTCTAAAGATCTGACAAATCTTTGTCATGGCTGATAGCACATGTACCAGAATGGCGGAATGTGTCTGATATCATGGAGCGGTAACATTTGAGAATAACTGGAGCCAGATGTTTCTCCTCGAAAAGCCAGAGAAAAGTTGGCCAGTTGAGGGATTGTGACACTCAGAGGAACAATGTGAATGATATGGTACCAGTCTCTGAAAACATGCCACTTGCCCTCGTAAACCTTCAGAGTAGAGGGCCTTCTTGCTCTCGAGATTCTCTCCGCAATCAAAGATTTAAATTGTTTGTCTTGCAAGGCTGTCTGGACAAGAGCCAAGCTTGAACATAAAGACGGTCCGGACAGGGGTGGAACACCCCTGGCCGCCGTTGCTTGTGAATACTTGTGCTGACTGTAATCTTCCTGGGTAGATCTATCGCCTAGATTGAGTAGATCGGAGACCCAGGAGTTGTTCCATCTGAGAGGGGTAATCAGAACCATCTGACAATTCTGACCCCTTAACTTCTGGATTAATTCCAGTACCAAGACCGTGGGAGGGTAGGAGAATGCCCACAACCCTTCCCAGGTGATTGATCGAGCATCCACGACCCAAGCTTCTGGGTCTGGAACCTGTGAGATGAAAGGTGGAGAACTTGCGATTCCATCTTGTTGCAAAAGATCAATCATCGGACGTCTCCAAAGTGTGTCAATTGGAAGAAAGTCCGATTGATGGAGTGACCATTCTGTGTGAATGACTAGATAGAGTGTCAGCCAAGACATTGAGTCTGCCAAGAATGTGTCTGAATTGTACATTGAGGTGGAGATTGTCGAACCAATGTAGAAATCGCCAGTTCAGATTGCACAGGTCTGGTGATTGGTGTCCCCTTGTTTTGGGGCAAGGCACCACCACAATGTTGTCTGACATAATGAGGGCAGTTTGTAATAAGAGTTGATCCTGCCCGAAATGAAAGGCATTGATGACAGCCGTTATTTCTGAAAGGTTGATGTGGAAAGGGCTCGCCCCTGGCACCCACGTGCCGCTGAAAGTATCGAAGTTCGGCAACAGGTGGGCACCCCAACCGTAGGTATTAGTGGCGGAACATACCGTTATCCCCTTGGGGTATCTCCAGAGTAATCCCTGTGGACAGCCTACAGGGGTTGTGCCATTGACTCAAGAATGATTGTATCTCTGGCGTGAGCATGACTGTTTTCTGGGATCGAAGGGACTTGAAAAGAGCGCAATTACGCTAGCAACGTCCTTTGTAAAGGGCGCATAAAAGGACGGCTGATCGGGATCAAGTCTGCTGCCGCATTGAATAATCCGAGGATCTGCAACTCTCTCGCTAAAATGCGCATCCTGTCGGAAACGGACTCTACGAGTGCAATTATCTGGATAATCGCAAACTCGAGGAAGCCTTACCAGATTCAGATCGGGAGAAACTCCACACCCAGATGGACCAAAATCCGGATTGGACAGAGATCAAACTTTATCCAGTTCACGAGAAAGCCTATATGACGTAAAGTGATATAAGATCGTTTCTGCCTTTGAGCAGAATAGAACTTGACAGATGTTTCTGGAGGATGTCATCCAAATATACTGCCGACGCAATAGATGAAGTCGAGCGGAACAGGGTGACGACGTAACCCATAACCTTGGTACTAGCCCAAGTGCTTAAATTTAGGCCAAAAGGTATGACATGGAACTGATAAGCCTAGTCCCGACAAGCACAACGGAGAATGTCCGCTACTCGTGGGATAGGGACGTGAAATGTGCGTCGGTCATATCTAGCCAGCTTATGATGGGGTTTAAGCGACGTGCCCTTCAGACATGCGTCACGACGTATCAGGTCTAGGTTGGCAGAAGCAGTCAGCGCATTGGCCATGGAATGGTGAGCTGCCCTGTTAAGAACCCTAGCTAACCGGGCCGTCGAATCCCAAGCATGTTCATTGCCAGATTTTTCAGCGATCCTGAAAATGGCTAGGGAGGCTAGGTCTAACAGTGAAGACGTAGCGACTACATTCGAACCAGCTTGGACGTGGCATTGAACACAGTTTTGTCCACTTTATAAGACAATGCCGCAGACATATGGACTGCTGCCCTATTTTATCCCGAGAAAGGACCTCAGTATTGAACGCATCGGAGTGAGTTTTGTACCATCGACCTGAAAACGACGCTGGTACTTGGCTTTCAGAAAAGAACGCCTTAGCATTTCCTGGATCCCCTATACGTGTCGACAGACGGTCATTAATTTCCTTAATTTTGTCGACTGGGGAAGGAGGCGGAAGGATAGAATCTCTTCCCCTTCATCCAGATCGACCGATGCACTAACCCTATAGTCGGTAATTGCAGCAGGAGGTGGAGGGCATTCTGAAGGGGCCTTAACACCCTAAAAATTTCCTCCACTGCGGCTTTGAAGCTGAACTCAGTCCGTTCCATAGTTGGATCTGCATACAGCTGATTTGCCTGTGATTCATCGCACTCACTATGTGCATAATCTTGCTCTGGTAAAGCATCCATATCGGGGTAATGCATACCAGGTGGCATAGATGACTCGATTCCGTCATCTCTAAAAAAGGCATTCACTCTCCCTTGTGGATGAGTTGATAGCGTATGGACGGCCGGCAATGCCGAATGAATTGATTGGTATATGTTTGGCCTGAACGCCTGCGACGGGCCGGCTATGACCGGCACCGACCGCTCGAATAGTCGGGTTGGATCGAGAGATTCATCGCCAACATCAGAGTCATGGTAGTGATATGTAACCGGTAGTACGGATTGACAGACGGAAACATCACTAGAATCTTCGTCAATCCGATTTGTGCGGATTGTGGTATGGTAAAAGTCCCCGTGCTGGTACAGCGGTACAGTCGGACGGACTGGTATATGACTAAAATCTCCATACGGTTGGACGACCGGTGCCTGTTGGGCTGGACGGCCGGAGCCGGATGGATTGTCAGTGCCGGCAAGTGTCGGCTGGAAGCTTGGCTGGACAACCGGTGCCATTTGGGTTGAACGGTCATTGCCGGATCGACGCCCGGTGCCGGTTAGTGCCGGCTGGATGACCGGTGTCATATGGCTGAACGGTCATTGCCGGATGGACGCCCGGTGCCGGTTGGTGCCGGCTAGAAGGTAATAATTACATAATGCTTATGTAGTGCGGCCAGCACTGTGCACCCATCTACCATTCGCTCAGAGGGAATGTTGGTTCTGGTATAGCTTGCATATCTGTACAGCATAACAGGTGACCTAGATGACGCAATTCTGTCATAATTGACACTTTCACTAAATCTCCCTTGTGGAGAAGCCGTGAACATATGGACGGCCGGCACTAACGGCTGATTGAACTGACGAATGGTTGGCCTGAAAGTCCTGTTCTGGTAAAGCTGCCATATCTGGGTAGCGCATACCAAGTGGCATAGATAACTCAATTCCGTCATCTCTGATAATGTCACTAATTCTCCCTTGTTTTAAAATCACACCGACACGTATTTGACGTGACGGGAGGTGTACACCGGCGATACCGACTGATTTGTCTGGTATATGGTCGGCCGGAATGTCGGCGAAGGTCCGGCTATGACCGGCACCTGCCTCTCGAATGGTCTGATTGGACGGAGATACATCTATAACATCTCTCTCATGGTAGTGATATGTAACCAGTAGTACAGATTGACTGACGGGTACATCACTATAATCTCCGTAAATCAAATGTACAGCCGGTGCAGGTTGATGTCGGCTGGAAGACCGGTGCCATTTGGGCTGAACGGTCGTTGCCGGATGGACGGCCGGTGCAGGTTGATGCCGGCTGGAAGGTCGGTTGCACGACCGGTACCATTTGGGCTGAACGGTCGTTGCCGGATGGACGGCCGGTGCAGGTTGATGCCGGCTGGAAGGTCGGCTGGACGACCGGTGCCATTTGGGCTGAACGGTCGTTGCCGGATGGACGGCCGATGCAGGTTGATGCCGGCTGGAAGGTCGACTGGACGACCGGTACCATTTGGTCTGAACGGTCGTTGCCGGGTGGACGGCCGGTGCCTGTTGATGCAGGCTGGAAGGTCGGCTGGACGACCGGTGCCATTTGGGCTGAACGGTCGTTGTCGGATGGACAGCCGGTGCCGGTTGATGCCGGCTGGAAGGTCGGCTGGACGACCGGTGCCATTTGGGCTGAACGGTCGTTGCCGGGTGGACGGCCGGTGCCTGTTGATGCAGGCTGGAAGGTCGGCTGGCCAACCGGTGCCATTTGGGCTGAACGGCCGGTGCCTGTTGATGCCAGCTGGAAGGTCGGCTGGCCGTCCGGTGCCATTTGGGCTGAACGGACGGTGCCGGATGTATGGCTAGTGCCGGTTGGTGCCTGCTGAAGTGCCGGCTGAACTGACGGTGTCGGCTGGACGGACGGCTGGACGGACGGCGAAAGTGCATAATAAAGTGGATCCAATTGATCCAGCCTAGACTCCATGCGTCCGGACTTACAGGCCCGAAAGCCATGCACGGACCTGCGGTGAAATTTACATCCACTGGGCAGCCTAAACCATGTCAACATAATTTCCTCCATTTCCACATTGCCAACACCCATTTTGCCATTCATGCCTTCGTTGTCGACTTTGCTACTGAAACGACAAAAGAAGAGAACAAAGCACAGATTAAAAAAATTCAGCATATTATTAATTCGATAATACTATAACCGTTATTAACGGAGTAGTCAAATTATTCCGTGCCATGTTAACTCTTAATGACCACACTAGTTATCACCGTGAGCATGTTGCAATAGGTCGTTCAAGACGAAGTCTACTGAAACGAAAAGATGATAAACAAAGCACAAATTAACAATTCAGTACGCTATTAAGTCGCTATTCCATAACCGTAACTAACGAAGGAAGCGAAATGATTAAGTGTCGCGTGAATTCGTGGCTACAACACGAAATTCCGCCATTAAATAGTCGCAACTGGTCGTTCAGAGACGAAGTCTACTGAAACGGAAAGAAGATAAACAAAGCACAAATTAACAATCAGTACGCTATTAAGTCGCTATTCCATAACCGTAACTAACGGAGGAAGCGAAATGATTAAGTGTCGTGTGAATTCATGACTACAACACGAAATTCCGCCATTAAATAGTCGCAACTGGTCGTTCAGAGACGAAGTCTACTGAAACGGAAAGAAGATAAACAAAGCACAAATTAACAATTCAGTACGCTATTAAGTCGCTATTCCATAACCGTAACTAACGGAGGAAGCGAAATGATTAAGTGTCGCGTGAATTCGTGACTACAACACGAAGTCCGCCATTAAATAGTCGCAATTGGTCGTTCAAAGACTTTTTTGAAGTCTACTGAAACGTCAAAGAAGATAAATACAGCACACATTATCAATGCAGCACGTTATTAGTCGCTAATATCGTAAACGTTACATACGGAATAAGCGAAATTATTGAGTGCTACATGTATTACATGCTTTGACCACGTTGCAACCTGGTCCGAAGTCTAGAAAAGGTGACAAAGTCACTCAAATTGGAAAATATTGTAAAATAATGTATACGACCTGTAGAGGAATGATTATCCAACACAGTAATTCCAAATTTAACTTCGGATGGTCAGAATTTACACTAAGATGGCTTGGATTCATTGGAGGTCTAATTGTACGTGTTTTCGCGTAAGCGAAGCTAAAAAACTAAAGAAGCGACACCTAACGGGCGGCAAGGGGAGGTAATGGGCAAGAGTTATTGCCCTTTGTCTATATGACATAGACAGGAAAGACGAATTTTCGTCTTTTGGTAGGGCTGGATTCGCGAGGTAGCAGGCTAATATCCCTAAAGTAATGTGATTGGGGAACGTATTCAAAGGAGAAACTTATAAGTTGCAAATATGCTGTATTTATTAACTTGTGGTCATTTAAGGACATTACGATTTGATTTTTTAAAAAAATGATCACTTGCACTCATACGACTGAGTTTTTCTATACTCCTGATATAAACCGGAATTTTTGTTTCATAAAATTAAAATGATACTAATATAATCTTTGAAAAGGGGCATAGATAAATGGAATAAGTTTCATATCTCTCTATTGAACAGAGCGGATTAATAGTCAACAGAATTTTATTCTATATCATCCAAGGGATGCTCATAGATAATATGATGGGCAAAAGTACATTGCAACTTTCAAAGTTTGAAAATTTCATCCAGATTTATCTTTTTTCTCTACATTTAAGCTAATAGAACATACAATATGTCTTGTCAGAAGAGACTTAGTGTAGATTAAATAAGTTTAAGCTTACTGGATGGGCGTGGCAGACTCTAGCTACATCCTCACATGATGCTCCATATTCCATGGCTAATGCAGCTTCATTGATCAACTCTCCTGCAACCTACAAAATCCATATAAAAATTGAAAGAGCTGCATTTGTAGAGGCAGATACTTTTTTTTCCTTCATCTGGTGTGGTCTTATTAGTAATTTCTTCCAAGTCATAAAAGGTTCATATTAACATTAAAGCTGGTTGGGTAAGTGTGAAGAGCAAATTACTCTAATGTTGAGAAAGTGAAAGATAATTAAATGTATGTGGTTTAAAGTATGTTTTTGTTTCACCAACTGATATGGCATAGATGTAGCTTTTCCAGCATCAACACATTAATTAAAGTGTATGTCTAGTATGGGGGTAAGGTGAGCATGGTGTATATCACTGCATGGACACAGGTGATACAACATTTTCTGCACAAAACTTGTCTGTAACGAACACTTCTATTTCAATTAACAGAGCCACAAAATAACTTAGCTCTAAACATCTACAATAATTTAAATTTGTCTACATTAAAAATGTGTTAATGTTATATTAACCTTGTTGGCAATTAGTGTACAGCTGAATAAGGGCTGTAATTGGATGAAAATATGCTGATAAATATCAAAAGAAAGGTGCATAAACTTGAATATGTCTCTTTATTATATACTTAATGCAGGCAATGCATTGCTGAATCAGGCTTGGACTATTTTCTGATAGGGCCAAATAGTTTAGAAAATGACAAAAATGTAATGTAGTGTGACAAATTAGGTCAACCCAATACCACTGCTTTCTTAGGTTATGTAAAATTTTATGATCAGCCTATGAAAGTGAGGTGAATTTACAAAACGAGGAGTAAGGGTTACAGTGAAGTGCTGAAGAGTGAATTTAATCTTCTAAACTTCAATTGTGGAACAAGTTTAGTATATAATAAAAGAAAATTGGCCCCCTAAATTAATACCAGATATACTTCATCCTGTGGTACCAGAAACAATATATTTTAACTTGTGGCTTTGCCACTCATTAAAATACAATGTTACTGATACCATACAATGAAATATATCAGGTATTAATATACAAGAAAATCTCTTATAATTTTTTAAATTACTGCTCAGTTCTGTGAAGATGATAATAGCTGTAGGCTAACAGACTTAAATGTCTTTACTAATATTGAAACAGAGATGAGTTACTTACAGATCCAATAAAATGGCAACCCAACAGCCTATCTGTCTCTTTGTCAGCTAAAACTTTCACAAATCCGTCTGTATCATCATTTGTCTTGGCTCTACTGTTAGCTGACAGGGGAAATTTCCCAATTTTATACTGAACACCCTGAAACCAAAAAAATGAAAAAGATGAGTTTTATTTTACAAGCATGTAAGATATGAGACATGGCATCATAAGCACCAAATATTATGCTTTGCGACAAGAGTCATCTGAAGAAGATAGTACATCTCCCTCTTAGGTAAAGACTCCGAATGAAATTACCCTATGGTCATACACTCTAATTTGTATACCTTTTAATCTTGATGTTAGTTTCCTATGGTCATACACTCTAATTTGTATACCTTTTAATCTTAATGTTAGTTTCTTATGGTCAAGCACACTAATCTGTATACCTTTTAATCTTGATGCTAGTTTCTTATGGTCAAGCACACTAATCTGTATACCTTTTAATCTTGATGCTAGTTTCCTATGGTCATACATTCTAATTTGTATACCTTTTAATCTTAATGTTAGTTTCTTATGGTCAAGCACACTAATCTGTATACCTTTTAATCTTGATGCTAGTTTCTTATGATCCAGCACTCTAAATTGTATACCTTTAATATTGATGCTAGTTTCTTACAGTCAAGCACACCAATTTGTATACCTTTAATCTTGATGCTAGTTTCCTATAATCCAGCACACTAATTTGTATAACTTTTAATACTGATGCTAGTTTCTTATGGTCAAGCACACTCATCTGTATACCTTTAATATTGATGCTAGTTTCCTATGGTCCATACCTGTGCTAGTTTCTTATGGTCAAGCACTCTAATTTGTATACCTTTAATATTGATGCTAGTTTACTATGGTCCAGCACACTCATCTGTATACCTTTGATATCGATGCTAGTTTCCTATGGTCCATACCTGTGCTAGTTTCTTATTGTCAAGCACTCTAATTTGTATACCTTTAATATCAATGCTAGTTTCCTATGGTCCATACCTGTGCTAGTTTCTTATGGTCAAGCACTCTAATTTGTATACCTTTAATATCGATGCTAGTTTCCTATGGTCCAAACCTGTGCTAGTTTTCTATGATCCAGCACTCTAAATTTGTAAAACTTTTAATCTTGATGCTCATTTCCTATAGTCAAGCACTTCAATTTATATATCTTGTAATCTTGATGTTAGTTTTCTATGGCCCAGCACTCTTTAATTCATATACCTTTTAATTTGGATACTAGTTTCCAATGGTCTAGATATTGAATTTGTGTGCGTATGTGATTTGGAGTTTTAATGTAGCTTTAAGGATTCAGTCATATCACTACAATGTTTGCAGTGTGGCAGTTTATAGTGAACTCTAGCATTGAGGCATGATGCCACAGACATGTGGCATCATGTCCCACCAATTAACATTATCCTGACACCAGGCCTACCAGTCATAACACTAACTTCTTAATACTGTGCCAAGCGAGGCTGCTTCTACCACTTTTTAAAATATGTCTTTGGTATGCTATAAGCTGGGGTTCAAACCCACGACCATCCGCATCCGAGGCAGATGCTCTAACCACTTACAGCACCATAGTGGTCCTTGTATTTGTAAAACTTGTAATCTTGATATCAGTTTCCTATGGTCCAGCATTCTAATTTATATACCTTTTAATCTTGCAAATGTTTCCAATGTTCAGCACTCTATATCTGTATATGACCTATGTTACATTGTTTCAATGTTAAAAGAGAAAATAGTGATTGAAGAAATTTCAAAGTGTCAAATATACTTATACTTACTTGACACATATACCAAGTTTGGTTTAAGTATCTTGATCAGTTATGACTGACATGTGTCATAGTGATAGTTACATCCCACAGTACTGCATACTGGAGGTATATAAAACCCTCCAAGAATATAAACACATATGCAAAAATGTCTGCTTGGATAAAGAATGATTTATGTTTTAAAAAAATGCCACATAGGAAGTTCATATAGACAAAGCAAACAGGGAAGTGATAATCATCCAGTTTTGCTCCAGAAATGAAGGTCTTAATGGTTGATATATGATTAACAAACAAATAGATAAAATTATTAAGATTATTTAACTGAAGAATAATGCAAATAGCACATCTGCATTACAAATCAAGCTTCAAATCACACTGAGACATATATCTTTTAAATGTTTTGCTCTGGAAACAAAATGTGGATAGTGGACAGATGGATGGGCAAAGAGACAAAAACCATTAAAATGACATTTAAACTCAAGAATTATGAATAGCAGATGGTCCATCTGGACCACTTGTTAGATGTGTGTATCAACATTCATAAAGATTTTCTTAAGAGTTTTGGAGTTATGTTCCTACAATGAAAGTGTGAATGATGGCTGGCTGGCTGAACAGATCAAATGGATGAAAATGTTACAAATGTCAAAACTAAACCTACTGTGCAGAAACTAATATTTTCTGTCCTAATCTGTCAAGGCCTTTTACCAAATTCAGTATATTAAAAAAAAATCCGACTCAACATGTAAGCCATCCATGAACTAATAAGTAGTCACATAATGGACAGCTGACATTTTTGTGCAGAAACATTTTTCATTGCTCAGCCAAAGTGATCATGATATTTTGACCTTTGAATCAATAGGTTTCTCACTCCAAATGCAAGCCTGCCAAAACGTTTGGTACAAGACAGATGCATATTAGTCAGTGATCTTGAAGTTTTACTTTTTCACCCCCAAAATCAAAAGGTTTCTTCCTTATGCCATGTGCAAGCCAATAAGTATGGTCCAGATCTGTTATATAGTCTGTGGAAACCATTTTTCTACTTTCAATCAGGGATCTTAACCTTTGATACCAAACTGTCAGATTTCTTCTCAAACCTAAGTGAAAGCCATCCATTAAATTGGACCCAAATCTGTGATGTAGAACGCAAGTTATTGTGTTGAAATCATCTCATTTTTTTTCAGTCAGTGACTTTGACCTTTTGGATCCCAAAATTGATATACCACAAAAGCAAGTAATGTTTGACGCATTTTATAGACAGCTGTGGAATCATGATTTAAGCAATTAAATGAAACTTTCAAACAATCATATACACTCTCTAATATTTGATCATGCAACCATGAATTTTACATACTTCCTCCTTCAGCTGTTCCTCTGATTTTCCAACCCAAGCAACTTCTGGATGTGTGTAAATGACTGATGGGACACAGTTGTAATCTATATGGACTGCTCCACCACACATTCCTTCCACACAAATTATACCTAGAATATATGAGATAAGAAAGAGCTGTTACTCCTGCAAAATTACAAGGAAAGTGTTAATACCATTTTTAAGATGCATAAATGCATAATCCACCCATGGCCCATGGGGTCCTTGTCAATCTGTGCCATCATTATTTACAATTAGTTTACTTATTTAAGTGTAACACAGAATAGCCATGTGACATAATTTTGAAAATTTATCTTTTATTTTGAAGACTTTGGCCTGTATGCCAAGCATACCCTTGCATTAATGCTGTAAACCTGCTTGTTTTTCTCAAGATGCTACTGACTTTTGAGAACTTGCCACATAAGTAAATGAGACAAATAATGGTACACAAAAGTTCAAAGTCAAACTGGGGTTAGAATTCATAAATTTTCCTGGAAATGAAATTGACCAAGCTCTACTATAAAACCTGATGTGAACTATCATTTTGCTCAATTAGGTCCTTTAAAAATTATTGAACAAAAGAACATTTTGGGTAGATATGACTGGATGAAGTGGGCAGACATGGATAACAATATCAGAACCCTAGGTAAGACTTGATAGATTTAGTACATGTATTTCATTCCATGAAATGGAACTGTTTTTTCGTAATTTGATGAACTATTTTAATGGACTAAATTTAAAATACAGAAATGTACTATTCCAAATACAGTCTTAATGATCAAGACAATATTGATTCCCTTCTGAAGGCAAATGACCAAGGGATCAATACTTGTTAAAAGTGTTTTCAATTATGTTATTCGAGTCAGTGCACAGAAAATGATAAAGTACTATTATTTTATATACACCCAAGGGCACACCACTGTAGTTGGATCAGGCTGATCCAATGATACAATTTAAATCTGCATCCTTTTAGTCTGGCATTTTAACCATTGAGACAAAGTGGCTCCCAATTAAACTGCTTTCAATATTTCTTCATGCATATTTAGTCAAACTGTTTGCATACAAAATAAAAATATGCCACCACCTCCATAGATCTGATATGGGCATAACAAGATACACAAGCACGTCAATAAAACATGGATATCCCTAAAACTATGTCACATATAAAGGGAAAAGTTACAACTTAAATAAGGGCCATATTGTTCTAGTAGCTTAAGTAACTCAGCTGGTAATGAATCAACATCTACCAAAACCTGCATAGATCAGATGCCTTGATGTGTCTTAGTCACAGTAAAGCCAATAGTGTGTTAAAAGTGCAATCAAAAGCAACAAAAACAAAACAGAACATTCTTACATTTGTTGAATAATGGCAAAAATTAAAGCAGACCCAGATACTATTAATTAAACTAAATCTGCTTTCAATCCATGTAGTCCATATAAGTTGTTCAGCTAAAATAAAATCTGCAAGGAAGTGACATGACAGGATATAATGGATGGTCAATGGCAACACTAATATGTACTATAAATCTGACACCAAGAGGACAAAATCATTCTACCTTCATCTTCAGCTTTGTGGGCCAGCATCGGTCCTTTGATGCAGTCTCCTATGGCATATATACTGAAACAATTGAAATTTGTTTAGTGTACAGCAGCAAACTAGAAAGGTTCAATTATTTTACCAGCTGCAAATTTTTATATCTGCTTTCAAAAAATAATCATTATGATAATTTACAATCTGGCATTGTCCACAAATATTTGCTTGCAGTTTTTAAACCTGTAATTAAAGGTAGCTTTAATAGTGATAAATAAAATGCAGGCCATCAAAATCAAACCACATTTATAATATTTTTGTATTTAAAAAAGCTTTTAAAATTCTATAGAACAGTAATACAAGTTATAGTTTACTGTGTGCATAACACAATTAACTTACTTCAATTTACTTTTACATAATGTTATGTGCTGATTACAAACTGAAACATAAAATGTATATTTTCTAAATCTGACAGCAAGGTCATGTAATTATTATTTCCAAAATACTTTGGCTTACTGAGAAGATAAGGAAGGCTTGTACAATCTGATCAGAGATTGTAACAATAAAGCCTCTTATGAGGATTTGTCTTCTCCTTTTTTCCAGCTTAAATAGGAAGATGGGCAATTATTGAAATTAGTTTAATTATTTAATTCTTTTAAAAATACCTTGGAACAGAAGTTTGGAAGCGAGAGTTGACCTCTACCCTGCCTTTGCTATCTTTTGGTATACCTAGTTCTTCCAAGCCGAGATTCTGAGTATAGGGCCTTCTGCCTATGCACACCAACAATGTATCACAGTCAATCTGGGAAGGAAAATAATAAGAGTCTAATTGACAAGGTGTGAGAAGATATAAAGATATTTCAGTTTCATGTGTATTCATTTTGAGGGTTTTGTTTAAAATAGGACATTATACGGGCTATTAAACATTCGGATGTCTGTTTTTCTTGTTTTTGTTGTGTAGATAGGAACTCCCTTTTTGGAGTCATAAAAATCTGTAGTTTGAAGAAAAATCAGTAAGCTTTTTATGAACTGTAATTCTGGGTCTATTCTAGAATGCACGGGTGAAAAATGCAAACTTAAGTTTCTCAAAGTCTCAGATGAAATATGAGCAATATGAATTAGATTTGTACACGAGGCCTTTTCAAGTCCTACAATCACATCTTCATTTAATCCCTCTCTTATTTAGAAAATTTTACCCTTTAACTGGAGGAGAAAATTCTCTCCCCCCCATAATTTTAACTTGTAGAATAAACCTGGGGAAGTCACATTGTTACTGAACAATTGTAAACAATGTAAAGTAGTGGAGACAGTTACCATATGTCATTACATGCTGCTCACAAAAAGATAACAAACAGGTAGACTGTTTGCATGGCATTTCTCATTCATAAACTAATTTATCTTTTTTCTCACTGAACACACAATATGGAAAAGTTAACTTGCTTATAATGTTCAAAATTTATTAAAAATATGGCCAAAAAACGTTTGCAAAAAAAAACAACATTAGTTCTAAATATACAATACAGAAAGTACCAAACTTAAAAGAAGCACTGAACAGTGTAAAAGTGCAATGTCCACAGCTAAATGTCAATGGATCTCAAAACAACTTACACAAACAGGTCAGTGATTTACACACATGTAAATTGTGTATGTGTGAACTGGTGACTTGAAAATAAAATCATACACTTCCATTCTTCCAAATGAACATACAATCTTACAGAACTTAAACAATCTTCAATCATTATTTTGAGATCTGCAGACATTAAACTGTGGACATATAATAAAAAGGTTTTCAAAATCAATAGGAATCAATACCTATGATGATGCTGTAAAGAAGTTCAAACACACTGCATTGTTAAGTCTGGTATTTAACTTGCAATGTGTTTACTGGACATAAATACCCCAAATCAGTTCCTGAAAAATGACTAAGATGAAAAACTTCAATGGATGGAGTGACAAGGCACCTACTATATTTACATGTATACGTACATGTATATATTTTTAAAGCACATCAGCACAATCCTAGATATATTGTGAAAAGGACAAAAAGTAGCACTGGCGAGAAAACAAGTCGGGATACAAACCTCCTCTTTTTTCCCATCCTTGACTCCTTCGAAGGAGACTTTAATTATGTTGCCTTCTCTAGTAGCTTTGACCACCTTGCTATTTAATTTAAATTTCAGCCCTTGTTTCTGCAATATTCGCTGGATATTCTTGCAAACCTCCATGTCAATACCCATTCCTCCTACATGACCAAGGAACTCTATCATTGTCACATCTGCTCCTAACCTCTGCCATACTGATCCCTGACATATAAATTCATGATTTGAAACAACTTGTTTTACAATTGGCATAATGTTGAAATAGTTTTAGAAAACTTTTAATACCAATTAGCTGTATATTTACACTACACATGTAATGTGTCTGTATAAAATATTTCAACCACTTAACGCAAAACATCTACAAGAGATTTCTCATCTTTTTTAGACCATAACTGAAACTTCAATAAGGTAATTGCAAAATTTTAAATTCTTTACAGATCTATTTTCACTTGCAGATATCTTATCAGCAGTTTCCCAAATCAGCATAAGAAAATGAAATTTTTTGTGATTTTTATTATTAACCTATAATATACAGAATTAAAAAAAGTTTATTTTCATCAACATGTTAATTTGACAAACTTTTTCTGTTTATTGATCAAGATTGTCTGGAATCATTATGGAAATAATATCAAAATCAATCTTTTAAAAGTGAAACATACAGAGCAACCTCCCTTGATTTAAATGTTTAAATACAAGCATTTCTTACCAATTCAAGGCCTATGACACCTGCTCCAATTACTATCATTTTGCTTGGAACTTTCTCTAACGACAGAGCTCCAGTTGAGGATACAACAGTTTTTTCATCTATCTGTAACATATAATACAAAATTTAAAATACAAGTTCATATTTTATTCACATTTGAGAGTGTGCAGTATACGCTCAAGATGAGGCCTTTTAACACATTCTGAAATGTGGATTGCACATCTCGGGCAAATAATTTTACAACAGTCATTAAATTCTGTACTGATTAAATGATCAAGATAAAAACATCTCAGGTTAATGTTTGAGGAGATAGTCATGACAAAAAATTCAATTACTCTGAATCAAAGCTATGCTAAGTATTACTAAAATATCACAGGAATTCTCTAGCTACCACTTTATTTTACACTCTGCAAGAAGACACAATCACTTATCACTTAACTGAAATAACAGCACGAGTCCAACAAATTCTCGGTGAATGTGTGCTGTTTATTTCTGGCTGTTTTGCAGTCCCAGATAACCGCTTAGTGATGAAACCAGCTCTGATATTCTTCAGCGATAACATGATTTTCAAGTTAGCCACACTGTAGTCATAATAAATATAAGTACTATTTCAATTGAGGACCAAGTCACATGATGTTTTTGTGTGAAGATCCCATGCTCATATGACCACCTTTCAGGAGCAGCAATAACAAAATTCAAACGCCGCCATTGGCATTGGCATCACTTTCATTTAGGACCACTGACACAAATTTCGATTTATGAGAGGTGGTGACAACAAGATAGCTACTACAGTGGTCATATTGAATGTTGGACCAATTAGATATCATAAGTGTGTGATTTGAACTCTTAATACAGCTTTAAAAGAATTTCAGTCATATCGCTACAATATCTGCAGTGTGTCAGTTTACTGTAATGTCAAGCACTGAGGCATCATGATGTAGACATGTAGCATGATGTCCCACCCATTCACATTAGCCTAACACCAAGTGAAGCAGCTGTTAGTATCAGTTTTTAAGTCTTTCGTATGACTCTGCCCTGGATTGAACCCGCAACCTTCTGAATCCGAGACAAATGCAGATACCGCTAGGCCACTGGATTGGTCAATTAGATGTCATAAGAAATTTATTGGTGAAAACCTCATGTGGTTATGGCCATTCATGGTTTATAAGATTTTTAATAATGTAAACTAAATTTAGTTTGTAAAGAACTAGAATAAAAATGAAAACGGTATTAGTTTCAAGCATACAGTTGCATGCAATTCACTTGTATGCAGGCTTGTTCTGAAGAAGAAAAATCCCAGTTCAAAGGGGGGGGGGGGGTGCAGGATTACTGCAGGTATTTGATGGTGAACTGAATAATTGAGATGCTACTCTGTGCAAGGATTTGATAAAAAAAAGTGCATCATTAAATGATGACCATAACATGTACCAAGTTGCACAAGACAAACTGTATTACAAAATTCTGTTTTATACTTCACTCAACTACTGGCACACAGAAAAATCAAGCTTAACTTTTAAAATAATTTGTTAGAGCAGTGAGTTGGGAGTTGATCCTCCTCAAATAAGGACCATAACATATACAAAGTTTCATGTTGATCCAATTAAAAATTTGGCAAGTTGCATTTACACTTTTCTGTCATACATAACATCCAGCATCAAGAGAAAAACAATTAAAAAATTAAAATTACAAGTTTCACAGAGATCAATAAAAAATGCAGGACCTACAATGGTCACAACATTCAAAAAGGTCAGTAACTGTAATATATATAATAGAAGCAACAAGATTTGTTATGCACATTTTCAGATGATAACCATAACATTTATCATATTACATGGTGTTCCACAGCAAGCTATGAGACTATCTGTATCCACAAAATATGTTATACACTGCCTTCAGCTGGAGTAAAATGAGGGCAATAATCTTCAACAAAACAGTGTGAACAAAGATTTTGTGATAACTGTAATATATACCATGTTTCGTGGAAATCCATAATTTACGTTATCATTTAAAACATTAAAAAAATGATTATGTTGATTTAATTTCAAAGCATTTTCTACTCTAGTCTGAAGTATTTCCATCTGTGGAAGAAATGTGCAAGTGAGATAACAGATATCAGATCTAATAATTTAGTTACCTCCATGTCAAAATTTACCTCAAAGATTCTTTGTATCTAATTTTAACAAGAACACAAATTGTGTTACTCTTGTTAGTGTTAAAAAATATATTTGGTAAAAGAGAAAGGATATTAAACTTGATGCCATTGATCCCTTGAAGCCAAGTTTGAGGGTGCAAAATGATGTAAAACTGCACTTTCAGTGAAGACTATAATATTTACCAAGTTTCATGCCAATCCATAAAAATATGTGGGAAGACTGTGTGATGGATGGAAAGACAAAATGGATATGAGGATTCCTATATGTCTTTGCCTCAGGAAAGCCAGATACAGTTGCCAGTTACCATAAAATCCCCCAGTATACTGCTGTGTGTATCTGTGATTTGGATTTTTAATGTAGCTTTAACAATTTTTCAGTCATATCACTATGATGTCTGCAGTGTTGCAGTTTATAGTGATGCCCAGCACTGGGGCATAATGTCGCAGACATGTATCATCATGTCCCACCCAGTCACATTATCCTGACATCAGGCCAATCAGTCCTAACCTCTTAAGGCTGAGTGCCAAACAAGGCAACAGTTAGTACCATTTTACTAAGTCTTTGGTATGACTTGACCGGGTATTGAACCAATGACCCCCGAATCTGAAGCAGATGCTCTAACCAGTATACTGCTGTCCCTTATATTACAAATATATTCAAGGTGGTTGACTCGTTGGTTTTTAATATCTCAACTTCAGCGTTTTATTAGCTATATCCTGCTGACGAAATAAGAGCAGTGTCATTTCCAAGGACACAGCAGACTAGTAGATCTGGGCTGGTCTAGACAGGTGGGTATTGATCCTTGGATTACAAGTCATACACTTTAATAACTCAGCTACCATGGCTCATTATGATCCCACTAAATTGGTACATTTTTGTTTTATCACTGTTACTTAACTGATTTCACTTCAGTCTAGTTCTTAGGTAATGAGAACTAATTATAATATTAATTTTGACAATAATATACCCTAATTTTGTACAGTGGGACCCCGCTATAACACGGTAGTTGGGAGCCATAGAATCCGACCGGGCTATGAACCGAACCGTGTTATAAGCAACCATGTACAATACCAACACATTTTTGGATTTAATTGGGGGGGGGGGGGGTTTACTTAAAGACGGGTGCGAAAATGCATGGCACAATTACCATTTTTGATCAATATATATTAAATGAGAAAAACATTTGCTGTGGTAACAGAAATTGCAGATTTAATATATTACTTTATTCAGAGAACCATGCATTGGTACATACACGTGTCTAATTTATATATACATGTATAATCTATTACATGAAAAGAGTATCAACACCGTGTACTCACCAGCGAATCTTGTAACATACACTGAATCCATAATACAAATACTTCCATCGAAAATATCCACACAAGGATGTAAAATATTCAATAATTTTGTCACAGATCATTATGTGACTGAATTCAATGAAAAGAAAAAAAAAATCACGTAACGGGTGTACGTAATGAATGATGAAATAGTACATGTCCGTAGATTAAATAATGGAAGCTAAAGTGTATTCTTATAATAACTACATGTACATCTCAGGATCTTTCTGTCTCTGAATTCAGTCATTGTAAATTTCAGAAAATTTTCCCACCCAAGCTGCTAGTCAAAGTCCTTTGAACTTGCCGCCCAGCTATTGCGTCATGTTCTTTTGATGTACTCTAATACAGCAGGCGAACTGGCTGTATTTTATAACTACTGTATTATGTCACTGTTTAGCTCGGCAGTTCACTTTGATGATAAACAATGTACTTAAATTGATAGATTTATACATTCTGGTGAGAATCTTTTATCAACCCCCGCATTGGCTATTGCTTAGTTGTGTATGAAATTAAGAGAACATATATCGGAGATTATTAGAGCAACGATTGTATTCAGAATGCATTGAAGACAAACACAAAGTAGACACGATGGCTTCATTACTCAGGAATCAGTAATTATAATATTGACACTTATGAGCTGTAATTTTTCAACAATAAACAAAGATCAAAGTTCTCAGTAGGCCCAGCAATTGGTTCGTATTTCAGACGTTTATTTTGGCACAAAACTAGAAGAAATTTGATAATACATTTTCTACACGTTCTTTTTCGCACTGTTTACACGAATATGAGAATGATAATTAAACTATTGACGTATTTTTTGTTTTTCCATACTTAAAAAAAAATTTTTTTTTTTGGGTCTTTGAGAAAAATACCTGTAATATACTACCCGAAATTTCGGGAACCATGCCACGACCGGGTTATATCCGAATTCGGGTTATAGCGGGGCGGGTTATAGCGGGGTCCCACTGTATTTCTATGCACTCTTTTTGGAACATACAGATATACTATAATACGGTGGGTATGCTCATGGATCCCAATTCATTAGGTGGTAGTAAAATAACTTGTAACATTAACTTCATTATAAAGGGATTTCATTTATACAGTGGTACACTGTAAAAGAGTTCACCTACTATTATCACACATCATTAATTGATTCATCCTAATGAGGCAGTTCTGCCAATGCACAACGAGATGAACAAAAGATCTGTACACACTGCCCAGTTCCCTTAGTGGGGGTAAAAAAATAACATGGAAAGTATAGGTACATGCTGCTTTACTGCAGAATTCTTGAACTTCTGTTACACAAAATGATTATGTTACATGTCTTACCTCAATGCCTGGGAATGGGGTGACTTCAGATCCTGTAGCAATAAGAATATTCTTTGTTGAGATTTTTTCCTGAGTGCCATCATTATTCAACACTGTTACTTCATTTGGTCCTGTAATTTTTCCATGGCCATGATATCGGGTTACCTATAACAATAATACAACAGGAATACATGCTACTGAATCACTTTTCAAGAAAGCAAAGTTGAGCTCCTGATGTGAACGAATATGATTAATACATAGGCGACTTATTTACTATGTAATTCCTTTTCATAAGTACTGCAGTCTCATGAGAACTTCAATCTTATTGATGCCCAGAAAAATAATATGTGGTTGCCCTGTTATATTATGTGCTTCAATGGACAGAAATAATTGATCATATGCAGCTACTGATGTTTTAATAAAAATGATGTCTGCATATCACACATTATCAGTGAAAAGAGAAAAACTATATATATAATATAAATACTTGCTGCTTTTTTGTATCTTTGATAACATTTGCATTACAATAAAACCATCCATGGGGATGATAAATAAAACAGTGCTGACAAAACATATTCAAACAAAAAAAAAAAAACATCAATTAGAGAACAAATCTGTGCCAAAAATGAGACATCTCTCAATAATGTTCTGTCACTTTCAAATTCTTAAGAACATATGGGGACACAATGTCCTTATTCTTGAGGATCCTAAATGCAACAAAGCATGAATGCTATTCCATAAGTGATGGGGTTTGGTTATTACATATAAGCATTCATGTTTAAGGGACTGTACTATAGTTATCTCATGGTTTTGAGGGGGTGACACACCAGACAGTGTTAATTTTTCATGGCATGAAATCAATAAATCGTGCAATTTTGCATCAAGAAGTCATCTCTTACGACAGGTGGTCATAAATGGTTTATGCAAGATGATTAGTGTTCCACTTCAAAATGCAATAGGGCTTAAAAAGAAACCACAATTAATGTGTATGCATTTCATTCTTTATTCGTATTACAAAGGAGTAAATCAAAAGGTCAGTGTGTTTATTTCCATTCTTGCAGTGTTGATGTTGATCATAGCAGTGTTGAATAAAACAATCTACATTTTGTATTTGACCCTCCTAAGTGGTTGTGGTTACAAATGAATAAAGGTCAGTGGTGTTTATCACTGTCTTAGCAATCCAGTTATTCATACCAGTGACAACTAACTTATTCTGCCTAAACTAAAAATTTGGTTGCTGGTCAAGTTCTGCAGGTTGATGGTAACATGCAATTATATAACAATAGCAGAGATGCTGCCTGGATTTTATTTGGGGGGGGGGGGTATGGGAGAAGAAGACACAGTCCATCATATACAGACCCCAAATTAGTTAACTTTACAGGTTAAATAAAAACTGAATGCAAGGGAAATGACAAATGCATATTTAAGAAAGGCAGAGCACAAAAACATATAATTGAACATAGAATGAATGATAAATAAAACAGAAATACAATTACTGAATGGATTAAAATGATCAAAAATTTCCAATTTGTTGTTTAATTTACATGGTGAAAGACTCTTTTGTTTAATAATCTGGATTCAGATTCTTAACAAGGACAATTGTTCACTCCATACAAAAAGTGATGTTGTAAAGGCAGACATAGCAACCATGACAGATGTGAAAATATTGCAAACTTAGTTCAATTAAAAGTCCACACCTTGTAACAGTAGTTCATTTTTTCCCCATTTGTTTTGATCAAGCTAATACAAGCATTCCACTATCATTCTTCAATACTAATAAATGTTTACAAGAAAGAGAGCATGCTGGCCTCAATTTGTGGTCTGTTGCAAGCTGGTGCTAGAAGAGTCACATCAAATAAATAATAAACCTTTCACATGACTGAATTTAGGTCATTGACATTGTCAACTTTCCTATTTCTATTATAACTGGCTGATTAGTAGTTTAATCTGGACAAGCAAAACATTTTGGAACTTGCCTTATTGTGTAAGTGGAATTTCAGAGATTATTTTAAAACATCTGTATCTGTACAATAATCAGTTGAAAGAAGCCAAATAATAAGTACAATACACTCGGAAATAATTTCCAACTACATTTTATTTATAACAATAGCAATTACATATTAACTATTCATAAATTCAACGTTGCACTCTTTTAACGACAAAATTTGAAAGCAACAGTTGTCTCCCTTCAAATCTGATAAATAAACTTTGCAATATGCAAATGAATGGAAGTGCAAAACATAAAATCAACACATTTCTGTGACCACAAACAAAAACTATGATTGCTAAAATGGAAACAGGAATTAAAAGCAAAGAGAAATAAAAATATGAATTCTAATCAATTTCAAACAGATTGCAGATTTGGTAAAATTTCACATTTAAGGTTCTTATAAAGAAACCTCTCCTAACCAACAAACCAACATATAGCATGCAACATATTTAGATACATAAATTACATACATAAACACAAGTCTACCATGTTCAGGTGACATAGACCTTTGTGATATAATATTTTCTTCCTGTTTTCCATCAAATCAGACTCCAAAACAAGAATAATTGCAAGAAGAAAATGGATTCAAGTCAAGTTATATTTCTTGATCAAGGTCCACCTTTAAAAATGTTGGTCCTCCTTATTTTTCTGATTCTGTAAGCTCCTCTCATCACTGACCAGTACATATAAAGACTGTATGTTTATGAAATACAATGAAAAACTTCATGTACCTTATTTTGTTTAAATAAATGTGCAATGCCTCCAGTTAGTGCTGTTACTGCTTTAGTCTTCTGTTCCATCATCTTGTTAAGATTCAACCTCACATTATCAACTGAAAACCAAAATAAAAAA
Organism: Unio delphinus; assembly: GCA_029339505.1. NCBI lineage: Eukaryota > Metazoa > Mollusca > Bivalvia > Unionida > Unionidae > Unio > Unio delphinus. The sequence goes on along the minus strand of JAQISU010000034.1, from coordinate 5,299,717 downwards.
TATTGTTCTGTTCCATCATCTTGTTAACATTCAACCTCACATTATCAATTGAAAACCAAAATAAAAAATATTGTTCTGTTTCATCATCTTGTTAAGATTCAACTCACATTTTCAACTGAAAACCAAAATAAAAAATAATGTTCTGTTCCATCATCTTGTTAAGATTCAACCTCACATTATAAAGTGAAAACCAAAACCAAAACTTATTATATAACAAAAAGAAAAATCAACTGACATCATTTACCTCAGGATCAAAATATATGTCTTAAGAAAGTAAAGGAACCTACAAATGATAACAGGCTAATTACATAGCTGCCAACCCCCGAGTACAAAAATATTGACTGCTTGTGACAACATTGCAGATTTTCAAGAACAAATACTTATTTTTAAAATTTTAATGCATATGTAACTATTTACAACATATACAACCATCAGTAAAGTTGGACAGTACCTTACATAATTATTTAATGTCAATGATGCATGTGTTGCACATGGGTACCTTCTAGACGGGCACCATGTTCCATTCAGGTGCCCATTCAGAATGTGCAAGAGTGCAACACATTCAGACACATGCTGTTCATAGGAGGATTTTCTACACCTTGTTTTTCTCTTCAATCATCAATTGCAATGTACCAACTTTCACTGATGATCTCAATTCTGTGATTTTCTTATGAACTGTTTTCGTTTAAGCACGAGTGCTCCTTTGTGATTTTACTGTCTGGAAAACGTGTGCAAAATAAAACATTAGTAACAGAAAGAGGAAGGTTTAATAAACTGAATTTTGATTGAATTACATTAAGGTTCTCTGTTATTCATATATGTCGTAAGTTCAGGCTGAATTGTGTGATGAAGCAGCCAGCTGATGTTTATTAGCTTTTTCGTGCTCTTGTTTTTCATGTGCATCTCCATGCCCAATAGCGAAATCACATTACACAATTTGCAAAACGTAAAGTTTTCTCCTTTACTAGATGGTTTCACAAATCTACACAAGATGGCACAATTGTCCTTCTAGTTGTTTTCTTCTCTTTTTCCTAAAGAAAATATTGAATATTCTGCTTTCCTATTCAACATGATTAGAAGTTGAATATTATGATGTCAAGATACTAGTAGTAGTAAGTTGGAGTTTTAAGTGGGCACCGGCCACGAAGGGTCATATGGCCCACTATTTATATCCAACATGTCGTTGGACATTTAGTTCTCCCAATAGGATGGTACGGAGCCACGTCCCTACAGGCATTCTGTGCAAACAGGTGCACTTCTTTACTTGGGCGTTATGCTGAATTACTAATGAGTAACTGTCAGCATAGATGTAAGCCCCACAGGGTGGGTAGGAATAGTACCGTCACACACCCACCCTATCAACCAATCATGTTGCTTTGAATAAGCAGTGTGCAATAGCACTGGTAGCGAGAGAAAATTAGTTTCCTCATATCGCTAGAAATTCTGCTGAGCCCTGATCGAGGAAGGGAGGGAAAGGTCCGGAAAGGTCGGCCAGCACGCACGCAAAGAGAAGGACAGCACAGCCACAAACGCCGCCCACACCTGAAACAAAAGAGCCCTACTTGTGTCAAATTCAGACCAGTTGTGCTAGTGGACTCCCTATATCAATAATGTGTAAGCCACCTGTGCAATTATTTCAAGCATTAGAGTTACAGAATTTCCTATCTCCTAACACTATGCCCTACATTAGTACTATGTGTACATAATTTGTCCCTACCTGGGATAGGCCCTTCTTACAAGGGCAAATCCCCTAAGAAAAAAAAAAAAAAAAAACCTACCTATACTAGGGTTGTCAGAGTGACCAGATAGTTTCTTCAGGTTAGGTTGTTGGAGTTCTGAATTTATTTGGTGGAGATCCAAAATTGTTCATATTAGTTTTTTGTTGGTTTGCCGAATAGAATTCTCATACCAATCGTCACGGCAAGAATTCAATATCTAAGAACATGAAACATAAAAAACAAACAAGACAGTACGGACGAACAAACAGGAACTATAAAAATAAATAAATAAGAATAGAAATAAGAAAAAATAGAAGAATAGATTACAGTTAAAAAGGGGGTGGATGAATGGGGTCAGTCGGTAACCCAGCATTACTGAATGGGAGTGACACAGAGGTGTACCTGGCTGTTCACTTGTGTGGGCCCATTCCAGGCATTTTCTAGTACAAGTCCTAGAGCCTGTTTTATAGTAGTAGGTACCAACCTTCCCCGAGCCCCGAAGGAAATAAAAGTATAAAGAATAAAATCAATAAAAGAGTGAATGTATGGGACCGGTCGGGACCTCTGCATTACCGTATGGGGTGACACAGAGGTGTACCTGGCTGTTCACTTGTGTGAGCCCAATCCAGGCGTTTTTCTAGTATATTTCCTAGAGCCTGTTTTATAGCAGGAGGCACCAACCTGTCCGGAATAAGTGATAAATAAAAATAGTAACAAGAAGGATAAATGGGGTTAGTCGGTATCTCTGCATTACTGACTGGGGGTGACACAGATTTGTACCAGGCTGTTCACTTGTGTGAGCCCAATCCAGGCGTTTTCTAGTATATGTCCCAGAGCCTGTTTTATAGCAGTAGATCACGACCTTCCCCGAAAAATATATTAATAATAAAGGAGAAAAATAATAATATAAATAAAGAAATGGCATGGCACATCTTTATAGCCCTGAAAAGGACTGTTTGTAAAGGAATAGTATTATCCTTTCTGCTGTGTGATCTTGAAGGCAGCTTGCCAGAGGAGTTGCCATGCTCTTCTTGGGAGTCTTGTTCTTTCTGTTATCCTCCCTTGTGATGTTATCTCCTCTGTTTGATGGTTGTAGAATTGAGGGTGTTGAATACTTCATTTTGTTTCTTCCTGTAGTTGGTAGTCCCTCCTTAAGCACATTTTGGAGGGGGCGGGGGGTTGTTTTGGAAGATCTTTATGCCATTATTTGTTAAGTAGAAAGGTTTGGAGGTATGCAACCCCACATGACAAGCTGTAATGAAGTGTAATTTTATTGGTGTATATTGAACACTGGTATACTTGTTTTGATTCTGTAATAGGGTGCAGCTGTGTGCTGCGGGATCTGATAGTCTTGGGTTTGACTACCTCAAATGATGTTAATTTGAGGAGATTATACTATTTCCTTTTAGGTTGCAACATTGTGTCGCTGGGCCTGATAGTCTTGGGAATGACAAGATACATTGACAGCGGTAACTGTTTGCGAAATTCAATATGGCAGATAACAACATGCATGGTAGCCTCGATTTCGAATGAACCAATCATATTGTAGAACTGTATTCCTATATACATGTGATACATTTCTATCAAAATGGAACTGTGTTCCTGTTCTAAACTGAAAATTCCAAGGAAAGTTTTCTAAAATTAAAAAACCTGATTTTTTTAAGAAAAAAAAAATGCACACCCATATTTATATCCAAAATACGGGACAAATATGGTAAAATTGGGACAGTTGGCAGCTATGTAATTATGAATGAATCTGCAAGGGAACTTTCTTGATGTGCCAAATAATAATTTTGAACGGTAACTCAAAAAAGATTAAAACTTGTAAAAAGTGTTTTTCTTAAATTTGTTAGCAAAAAATAAAGGACTGATGAAAATATCTAAGTCACTCATATTTATTCAAATACAAGTGTAAGCCAAAGATTTCCCAAAATTCTGGGTAAGCAGTATCTGCTTAAGTAATGTATATTTTGGCCATGACAATTAATTACACAAAAACAAATACTTTTCAATAACCATAAATATATTTTTTTAAGAATATGGCGATTACTATCTAATGATAGTGTTAAATATATAAAAGTAACTTAAAACTGGTTTGAACAAGCTATGTTCAGTAACCATGAGGCAATGTCCATCAGCTTCTCTCAAATACTGTATATCCATCTGCACTCAAATTTGTGGATACTGAGGAGTCTTTACTGATACAATTAGAAGCAGTCTGTATGGTCATTATATCAGCGGTTTGCAGCAATCACTAGGTCAGTGAAACTTTGCATCACCATAAAAATAAATAATTCACAGTATTCATCAACCTGCCCAATTAACCTCAGACACTCTCAAGCATCCAACAACAGCCCTACAGTGTACATGGTAAAAAATATGATGTGCAGAAAGCATCTGACCACAGGGTCAGACTAATTTCGATTTGTCTATTCAACGATTTTTGAGTTAAATTTGGGCAATAAATCATAAAAGTTAATAACAGTAAATGAAAAGTGTTTTCTCTTAGTTTAAATTAAGCAAGCATGTCAAAATTACACAAAGGCAATTTTTCAGAAGTCTGAGTAAAACCTGTAACCTTCATCAATATTAAACAGCTAAAGCTATTCATTTAAGCACTTTATTTCTAAACCAATCACCAAATTCAAGCCATTAATAAGCCACTGCTCACAGCAAAACAAAATGCTTTCCTTCATTATCTAGTTATTTAAAGTCTTTTACCCAGTTCTCCTGGCAAGGTTGTGCAATGGCCGACTTGTAGGTTTTGGTCATTGTTGTCATATCACAACTATTACATGGCATTCTAATACAACACAGTACCATTGTCTGAATACACAATTACTGCTGCTGCACTGATTATACATATATAAACAACTGTTAGCTTTAACTTCATTCGTTGAAGTCATAATCATACATTTGAAGAAGCATACATAAGTGATCTGTTTTCATATAAAACTTCCACCTTAAATTAGGCCTTAAAAATAATCCCATAAAAAGACCAAAGGGAATTTCCTCCATGTGAAAATCAAAGAAACCACTGTTGAGCTGACACATATGGACTTAAAATATACATATTTTTATTCTTCTTTCAAATTCATTAAAAAATGAGGCAAAACCAAGAGCAGTTCTTGTGCAAGAAAAGTAGCAGATTTCAGCTTGTGGTGGCTGTGATGCATATCTTGGGAGCGATTTGCACTAGCATCAGAACATAAACTATTGTGCACTTCTAAACAAAATTCCAAATATTTGTACATCTAAGATTGGGGTCAATATCTGCACAGGAATAGGAAATTAAAGAAGACAAACATGAATTCATATATTAGCACTTTTGTTTGAAAATTTGATGGGAACTGTGTTATAAATTAGGATTTTATAAAACACACTCTTATATGCAAATATGCAAGTCTTCTAGGATTCATGTTTAAGTGACGTAAAAAAAAGTTAAACTCAACCCCACAAAATACTAAATTGAAAGAGATATCAGATACTATTGATACCAGTGTTACAGATGTTTCACTTCCTGCTTGATTGGACAATTCCATTACTATACATAAAAGTTGAGAAATAAACATTACATTCAAAGACCTGGACAATGCCATTACCATACATAAAAGCTGGAAAATAAAACCATTACATTCAATGCCCCTGTTGTGAAGGTCCTTTCCATGAGCTAAATGATACATGTGGGAGTTGTTCAGTAGAGCCTTGGAGGGTATACAGCCCACATTGAGGCAAGTTCCACCTAGTCTGTCATTCTTCTCCACACAGGCAGTCTGTATAGTAAAAAAAAAGAAAAAGAAATAAGAATTTCAGACATAAAGAAATGCATTTAGCATTGGGCTAATAATCTGACATTTTTTTTTCTTCCTTCTAATATATGTAGAATTTCATTTCCAATAACAATGTAATTGTTACAGTATAAAATTAAAGAAAAATTGATTATTACCCCTGAGCATTTGACTATGAAAAACATAGAATCATATAATTTGGTTAGCATTTAACACTTGATACATTTGATAAAACATTTTTTTCAGGTGACAACAGTCATATATATGCACCAACAGTGATGCTAGATTCAAAGACCATGAAAGTAATGAATAAATTCAACATCTTAGCGTGTACAGATGCAGATAATTAGACTCTGAAACTGCATTCAACAAGTGGGCATGATGGATCATCATGTGACATTCTATAACATTTTCATACAGTAAAACCTGTTTTGTGCGACTTCTGCTATGAGCGACCAAATATTTCTGACCTCAATCGTATTGCACGGATCGATTTTATTATATAAATGCTCTGCTATGAGTGACCACCTGCTGAACATGACCAGTGAGCGCAAAGTCTTGGCAAAATATGTATTTTGACACTGATATGAGTGACCACATCACAAATATACCAAACAAAACAGATCAACACCACTGACATTGATTTAATCCTTTGTAAACACGAACTCAGGATATGTGTAGTATGCAAACCAAAGCGCACATTAAAAAAACACTACAGTTGAACAACCATATAGCAAGATTAACACCAATAACTATAATTTAATCCTTTGTAACAACGACCACATAAATTGAAACAATTGTTCTAATTAAAAAAATGGTTAGCTACCAGACTAAAGTACAAGTCACTAACCACCATTATAGTGCTGAAGTCATGTGAACAGCCAACCATATTTTTCACCAAAGGGAGTAAAGAAAAGACATATGCAGTCAATTTAGAGGTTTGTGATGACCCACACAATGCCTGTAGTCCTATGTCCAAGTCTTTTGAAAGGGCTTCAGTGTAGGGTTGAGTACATTGTTTGTCTTTCCAATTAATCTGTAATGTCTGGGGGTGAATGAGCCGTTTGTCTTTAATACTAGCAAGTGTGAATAATTTCTGGATTTTTCTTCTTTTGTTACAGTGTTTCACCAAGACACTATCTGTTTATCTGGGTGCAGATAGTTGAAACCTTTGTTTCTCAAGCAATAATGTTTGTGAATTAAACTTCGTCTCAAGATAAAAGTATTGTTTCTTGATGAGTTAATTATGTCCTTTGGTTTCATACATCGGCGTATAATCCAACATGCATTACAACATGGCAATCCCATACTTTTACTTTTCTGCTCAAAAATGGAGAAACATGTTCAGACCAATCCGCTGAGTAAAAAATGTCAACATGATACATGTACAGTGAGTATGGGTATTTGTTCTTCTTCATCAATGCCAACTTTTGACCCTGGAAACCAGTCTATTTTCACACACCTCTTAAGAGAGACCACCTGTCCTGAGAGAACGCTTTTGGTTGCAAAACAGTCATGAAATGCTTTACTCTGTAATATTGTAGCTGTATAATAATAATAGACTTGGAAAAATATTCACTACATTTTTTGAAAATTGGCGACAAAATATTGAGGTTGGTGATTTTTTGGGCGACAACTTTTTACAAGCCAGGACCATCTATCTGAAATCCTTTTGTAATGATTTATTTATAATCACAATTAAATGATTTGAGAACACTTTTATTTATCTACTAACTTGACAGTTGTCACCTTGCCACATTAAAATTTGCATCATGCTTTTAAAAAACCATAGACAATTCAGCTTCTGAGAATGGTCTGAGAACATTTATTATAGATTTATGTACAAATGAGAAAGTATGTTAGTCTTCTGTAATTGGCAAATTTCAATCCTTATAAATGTTGTTGGATTTAATGCCATTTTCAGCACAAGATAGGATATACATGGCGGCCAGTATTAATGTTGAAGGAAGAAGTCGGGAAAACCCCTGGAAAGAACCATGACTCATGAGCAGCTACTGGCAAGCTTTTGCACATACCCCCACTGGCCGAATCTGAGACTCGAACCCAAGCAGACAGAGGTGAGATGGCAGTGATCAGTAACAAACAGCGCTTTAGACCACTCGGGGGCCCCCTAATCCTTATAAATATTATAATTAATATAAAGCTGACATTATAAAACATAAATTTCCATGCTCTACATGTTGAAACCTGCTTCAATTAGTAAATATTTATATTATCCCATCTGCATGGGAGATGTGAGACTGACTACAAGATATAAATTAGGTCTCTGATACATACATTCACTCTCTCTCACTGTTGCAAAACTGTGCTTACTGCAGTCAAAATTGAGTTTGTCTGGGGCATTGGGCAATGGAATGTAATTTAGCTGTAACTCTTATATATATATATATATATATATATATATATATATATATATATATATATATATACACACACACACGGTCAAACCTAGAATTGGCAAAACTGGCTTTAGTGCACAGAAATTCTATGTACCAAATATTCTTCTTCTTATTATTATTGTTATTATTATTGTTATCATCATCATTATTACATTATCAGGATTATTTTATGATCACTATTCAAGAAAATCATAAAACATGTTTTCTCCCAAATTTATGTTCCACACAAGATTACACTATCATGCTCACATTATCCTATAGATTAAATTGATCATTGACTTAAAATAACCACTGATCTCATTTTGTTTTGTGCACCAAGACAAAACACTAATTTCAGTAGAAGAGGGAGATGTTTATGCATATTAAGGCTGAACAGGAATCACATCTGCCAATGACCACAGATGATATTCTATATAGGAAATTTGCCAGCTGGAAATAAGAATGGACATTGTGACCAATGTTCCCTCTAAGCTGCATGCATGCGCAGCTGCTCAGACATCCCCATGCAGCTGAAGTGTCCATTTTTGCTCAATCCGTTAAATTTTGCTGTCTCCATAATGCTTGCACAGTGACCACTGTGTAAAGGTGACTGTTAGTTAAACTTCATGACTATAATAAGTTTCCATACTAAACCAATGACACTGAAAATAAATGTAAAGAGTAAAGTGAAACTGAAAATATTTACCTTCATGCCCAGTTGGGCAGCTTTGATGGAAGCTACATATCCTCCTGGTCCTGATCCAATTACCACTAGATCATGTTCACCTAGGAAATATATAGAAAATATTGATTTGTAGTCCTCTAGTAATACTAGATAAATTGTATTGTGTAGTACAAAACAAATCATACTTTAACAAGTGGCAATGGCAGATATGAAAATATACTGCTCTTTTGTATTGTAAGATAAAATGTATCCAATATTTATGCTGTAAAAGAAACAAGTGTTTTTATATTAGTTTTTTTTATATGACAACTTTATCCCCAATCTTACTCCTGAATCAAAGTTTTAAAGATTCAACTCGGTCTTCTGCATGTTTTTCTTGCTAAAAGTATAATCTCTCCTGGCACACAACCAAGCATTAAATGGCAAGATGGGTATTATGTATTCTCAATTGTGATTGCATAAGGATATATTTTTAAAATATGCAAGTATATGAATTAAAATATAGACAAGAGTCCCTTGAATGGATGATACTCTACTGACTGAAAAGAACCTCCAGGAATTCAAGACAAAACCATTTCTTTCATTTACCTGTGGAGTGTGAAAACAAAATCTATATTATTCTTCAGCAATAACAAGATTTTCAAACCAGCTGCTGTGCCGCACATAACGGATGTTAACCATTTAGAACCAACAAGGCACCATAAGAGGTCTTCTGGTGGAAATCCATAATGATATGACTTTCCTTTTTTGGGAAGATGAACAATAGCAAGATGTTCAAGATGAATGATATGGTGGTGATTGGCCAGATCAGATTGGCATTATTTCTATTCAACCTGACATCAAGGCCTCTGGTGCAGTGCTCAACTTTATTGATCACTGCCATCGTACTTCGGACCTCATATATACGAATCTTGGGCCTGGCAAATGTGGGAAAGTACTACAGTAAATTCCAGGGTTTTCCCCCAGGTTCTTCCCCCACCAGTTTTACAGTTTTATTGGCTGCATGAAGACTTAAATGAGATTCATAACTGTGCTTAAGTAGCTAGAACTGATATAGTGGATTATTCTGCGCATGGCTTGGAAAAGATGGGCTTCTGTTGACATGCACGTTTATCTTTGATCTCTATGTCGACATAAACATGACAATTTGTTAATAATAGTAGACCAAGGGACCGGGACTTTGTTTTTTTTGTCGACACAGGCAGATTGTCGATATAAATGGGTAGGACTGTTTCTAATTTCGATTTAAAATTCATGCCATGTCAAGATGAATGTTATAAATGAATTTATATTTTGGAAATTTGTTCTTTTTTTAATTTGTTTACATTGGCACCGATTATTTCTGCCGATGCCGATTATACTGACCATTCTAATAATCAGCCCGATTATGAGTACGGATGATTAATCGGTATAGCTTTACCACTGAGGTCACAGGGAAAATCCAAACCCTAATATTAAATATACATCCTAATTAGAAGTCATCTGCCAGATATAATTCTTGAAGAATGAACAAATGAACTGTAATAACAAATCTGCCTTTACAAGAAACATGATGGATGTATATATGATGTCGGTATAAAAAAAGACAATGTATATCAAGAATGGACATTGTAAAAAAAGTTCCAATATAATATGAAATTTAAACAGTCATTGATTAATATTTTGTTTCTTGTTGCATCAGATTGTTGTATGACAATATTACCTCCATTTGCATAGGTGCGCTGGGAAACTATCTGAAATCCACCAGTACATCTAGCTATGTGGGATAATTTGCTATCCTGAAGAAAAGAAAGATTTTTTATGATCATAACATAGCGACATAAATCAATGTTTTTTTATTTGCATAATTAAAGGCATACAACCTAAGATTTTTACTTTTTTGTTCTTGCAAATGCATGATATTATGAAAAGTATAGTAGAAACAATGAATAATTACGGGTCATTCAGTTTAAAAAAATGTACAACTGTAAATTTAATCAATGAAAATATAACGATTTTCTGTACGGATTGCTAATTATGCAGAAACGGAATTTACTGATATACTCCAAAGTCGCAGTGTTCACGTGACGCACGTCAACAAATATGAAGGAAAGTCCTGACCATAAGAGGTTCCTTTAAGGGGCTATTCTTGAAAGTGTTTATTTGTCGTGTTTGTGTATAATTGTAATCAGAACCGCTATTAAAAGGTCTTGCTAAAGTCGCTTCTAATGCTCAGAATAAAGTTGATTTTCTTGTGCATTTGCATTACCACCTCACGCTAACAAGTCACATATCCGATAGCCGATGTGATTTGCGCATCTGCTTGTATATTTACACGTTTGCTTCATTGCATAAACACAAAAGATAATATTTTCCTACATAACATTTAATGCATTTATTTTATTTGGAATTGTTTTCAATGACAATTTTATAAAAATGAAAACAGTAGATATTACATGGAAACTTTAACATTCTGAATTATGAACTTTAACTATAATTGGTTACAACAATTTTTTCCAAACGATATTTTTAGTACACTGTAACTAAAGATATTCAAGGAAATTTTGATCAATGAAAATGTCACTTATGCCTACACATTTTACATTTAAATACACATTGCATTTATTTCAATTCTATCTATCTATCCCTTAGTCTTGCCGACCGTTGGGGCATCATTGATGACCTGACAACCAGCTTCCTCCATTCCAATCTGTTCTCTGATACTCTCACTGTGTCACTCAGTTTCAGTCCTGTCCTGTCCACTCTGAGATGTTATCCTCCCATCTTTTCCTCTGTCTTCCTCTCCTTCGCCCTCCCTGCACAGTATCTTGCATGATTGTCTTAGCAAGCCCTGTTGATCATGTGACATGTCCATACCATTTCATTTTACGCTTTTTCACAATGGTCAATAGCTCTTGATAGGGCTCAATGGCTTGCTTAATTCTGTTTACCACTTGCACATTCGTGACATGATCTCTATATGTAATGCCAAGCAACCTTCGAAAGCATCTCATTTCAACAGCTTGTATCCTCTTTTCGAGATCCGCTGTGAGGGTCCATGACTCACAGGCATATAGGAATACAGATGCAACCAAGGAGCGCATCGGTCTGATTTTTGAGCTGACTGATGTGTTTCTGTCTTTCCAAACTGTCTTCAGCCTTGCCATTGCTGTTATTGTCAGCGTAATCCTGGACAATATTTCTGGTTTCGATCCCTTGTTTGCCACAATGGCTCCTAAGTACTTGAATCTATAAACTGTTTCCAGTTTTTGGCCTCTAATCATGATGTCAGTGCTGATGCCACTGATGTTGTTGGTCATGAATTTGGTCTTCTCTGCACCGATTTCCATACCAAAAGCAGTAGCTATCCTGTCCAGTTTTTCCACCAACTGATCTAGCTCCTCCTCATTTCCTGCAAAGGCCATCGATGTCATCAGCAAGGCGCAGATTCGTTTTTATTCTGCCTCCAATACTGACATTTCCTCCATGGTCTTCCAGTGCATCTGTCATGATTCTTTCAAGGAAGATGTTGAAGAGAGCAGGTGAAAGCAAGCAGCCCTGCCTGACTCCCCAAGCTGTCCTAAAACAATCTCCTATTTGACCGTTGAAGCATACTGCGCTGGTGGCCTTGCTGTAAAGGCTTTCTATGACTTTGATCAGGTTGGCATTGATGTTGTACAGCTTCATGGTGGACCAAAGGGCTGCATGCCATAACCTGTCAAACGCCTTCTTAAAATCTATAAAGACATGATAAAGGTCTTGTTGGTGCTGGAGGTATTTCTAACATAGTATTCTCAGGTTGAAAATCTGTCCAGTTGTGCTTAGCCCTCGTCTGAAGCCTGCCTGTTCTTCAGCTATGATTCACTTTGCCCCGCAGCTTCAGTCTGTTTAATATGATTTTTAGCATGACTTTGCTTGGGTGGCTTATAAGACTGATCGTACGATAGTTCTGACATTGCTGCAAATTGCCTTTTTTCGGGAGAGTTACTATGAGTGATCGAGTCCATGGTGTTGGCCATTCCCCTGTCTGCCAGATCTTGTTGCAGATTGTTAGTAGGGCGTTATCATAGCTTCACCCCATTCTTGGGCTAGTTCTGCAGGAATGTTGTCTACTCCTGCTGCCTTCCCTTTTTTCAATGCTTTCACTGCAGCCTCTACTTCTCGGAGGATGGGGTAGTTGTCAGTGTTGGTCACTGATGGGGTGTTGAGTATGTCTGGGTCCCCTGTAGGTCTCGGGTTGTACAGGTCTGAGCAGTATTCTGTCCATCTCTTAAGAATGTCTTGTTCTTCTGTAAGACATTTCCTTCCCTTATCTTGAATGATGGAGGAGCGTCCTTGTTTTACACTGGTCAGGTCTTTCACCAGTTGGTATGCTTTTTTACTATTATTTTTCTTTAGATTGTTTTCTATATCTTTACACTGGTCTTCAATCTACGTCTCCCTTGCCTTTCTCATGCTTTTCTTGATAACCTGGTTGATTTCCCTGTATTGTTTTGCTCCTTCTACTTCTGACTTCTTCTTTAGCTCTCGACGCTTGTCACACATATCAAGTATGTCAGTTGTAACCCAAGGTTTCTTTGGTCGTTGATGTTTGCCAAGGATCTCACTGGCTGTTTAGGTCACTGCTGTGTTAAATGTGTTGATCATTGTGTCAATAACTGTAATTTCAATTGAGTAAAACTAAAAGATATAATTAAGACACAATCACTTAAATATTAATGTACTGCAATAATGTAGGCAGTAACAGCTATGTCCATATGTGTTTCTCTGAGAACCTAATTAAGCGCCAACTGTGTTTTAATAACTGACTTGAGAAAGTATTTGCTGTATTGTTGCAATGAATTAATAGCTGGCCGCAGTTGTATTATCACGTCAATTATGTTATTTGAATCCAATAAAGGAGGCAAAACATATATAAAAAAGTTAAAAGGCACGCAAATCCTACATACTTAAAATTTGACGGTCCGTGTCATAGCTCGGGTGAACTCATTTCAGTTGACCAATCAAACTGTTATACATTTTATTGTGCAACATATATTATCTTAAATTAACACTTTTGTAAATGATAGCAAAGCAACCAAGCAAACTGAATACTTCGTAAAATAAAAAGCTTGGTTTCACAGATATGGACCATTGTGGGAGAATATCTGAAATGGCACTAAGAGATATCTTCAAGGATGATAAGAAGTTTCACTGCTACTTTCAAAGAAATCATATCAATATTCAACTGAACAATACAAAACTTGAGTTTAGATGTAGAAAATCATCCCACAAAATAAATGTCGGTAGTTTTTGAAGAAAAAAAAAAAAGATTTATGTTTGGTGGTATTTCACCAGTCTAGTTTCCATCTATTTTGACTCCCGACTTGCAAGTATACAATTTAATACCACTCCAAGAATGAGACCAGACTAATTAAGAAAACAAAAAGCAGTGATGTAATACACATTTTTGCGTACATATAATGGTGGTTGAAACCAGTTGGGATGATCTTTAGCAGGTTGGAAATTTTGAAAATAAATGTTATTTATACAAAATAATGAACAATTTCATTAGAAAAGGCGGATTCAATCATTAAACAGCCCAGTTCACTACCTCCCTACCCCATTTTTTTGATGTATAGGGTGGAGGTCCCTCTCGATACCTTGCACCCTCGCTTAGTGTGGTCTAGTTTTGTGGACCCAGTTTTCATGAGTTAAAGAGGTATGTGTGTGTATTTAGATATCGTGGGTTCGATCCCCAACCAAGCCATACCAAAGACTTAAATTGTTAAAGCTATGTTAAAAATTCAAATCACACTCACTGTCCAAAAAGAAGTAACTTATCCCTAAAATCAAGTCCAATTGATGTTTTACTATTTTTAATCTGATGGGATAGCACTGGGTCTGAAATTCAAGACTCGTAAGTTCGACACCATCCAAGGACATATGTTGTGTCCTGGAGAACGTCGATCAACTTCAATTTTCTCATTAAGATACAACCATATTGGCAATGTGATAGGTCACAAGGTACCAGTGTATTTAATGGTCAAATCATGGTTATGCTGTGTATTGTCCTTAGAGAAGAAAAAAAAAAAAACTAAAAAAGCAGCAAATTAAGAAGATAATCATGAGGCAATTATTGTAATAAATAAATAGGCCAAAGATATTTGTTGTATTTATCTTTGCATTGTCAATAGACCAAGGCTTCACCTGTTTGCAGAACTTAAGTTTGATAAATTATATCCAATACATGTCATGCATATTACAGGAAAAAAATAGATGGCTGTGATGTGCGTCAAAATGGGTGATGCGAGATACGATGTTTATGACAAGGGTTTGTTTGTTTGAGTAAGAGGGAATATATCATTTTACTTTACTATTCATACCTTGCTATACAAAAAAACTAATGTTTCTAACACAGGGGCTCATTACAAAGCAAATTAGGAGTATAGGTTCATGAATCAGGGTCTAACCTGTAACAATATACAATATCTTGGTGGAGGGACAGTTGAAAGACGAAAAGTGCATTAACTGGGACTGGTGAATACCAACTCGCTGACAGTTACAGGCAATTTCAAATTTCGAAGATGGACTGGGTGACACAAACTACCCATACCCAAAATTAAAAAAAAAGATTTAAAAAAAAAAAATAGTTAAACTCTACACAAAATTCAGCAGATTAATTAATAATAAATATGTGACATCATTAGACGGATATTCAGAAATCGTGGCTCCGAGGACACTAGGAAAGAAACCAGGACAAAGAAACAAAAAATAAACGAACAGTTATGAAACAAAAGACATAAGACGAGCAAATACTTCATGTTGCATAATCATTTCTCCAATCCTATATAAAAACTTGTATGTACTATTAATGTATTTTAATTTAGTCTGCTATTTTCAAAATGATTTTCATAACCACATACATATGAAACAAATACAATTTGAAATATGTTCCAAAACTTGTATTTGTGTATTAAACCCATTTCTGCTACTATTCCATTCACTTCTTCAAATAGCAGAAGAGGTTTTAAAAAATGGTCAACGGAAGAGGGAAATGATTTGAGATTCAAATCTTGCTGGTATTATTATCAAACTGTTTATGTATAATGAAAGTCGGACATGTAAGGGGGTTTGTGTAAATGAACATTTACAACTGTGGTAGGGTACCTTCCTTCTTGCTGTTCATGCTCAGTTTTTACTCAGAGATCGGTAATGGCACTTACTGAACCGTGGTACTGTAACAATACAACACAGGTTAGACCCCGATTCATGGACGGATACTCCTAATTTGCTTTGTAACCAGCCCATGTGGTTTCTAACGTAATAAGCTCTTCTATATGCATGAAAAACAACTCTAGTTACTATATCGTATATTGGAAAAATATATGCAGGATATGTGCTGGAAACGCATTATAATTTTCCAAATTTAAGTTCTGTGAACAGGTGAAGCCTTGGTCTATCTGTGCGTAAACAAAATTCCATTTAATGTAGTTTTAAATTCTTCGATTCAACTGGTGAATGTACACATGAAGGTGACGAATAAGAAATAACACTGGTCTCTGATGTAATAATATTGATGGTCTAAATTCTCCTGTTTAAGCTATACAAGTATCACGTAAATCTGCAGTATTGAAAACGCAGTAAATTAACATATACCCGCACCCGCACAACTGTGGAAATTCTAATCACAGTTGACGCAAGCATGATAATCTGTCTGCTTGGCCTACACACCGACGATAGAGGTCGCACTGACCTTGACTTCCGTTTATCAACTTCCGGGGAAAGTTGACTTTTTGGAGGGGCGGGTAGTGAAAATTTGTGTACGAAATCATCATGTTAAAACGTTTTCGGAAGAAGGACAACGAAAAGGTACTGAATTGGTGTAAACCTACAGACGTTCAATTCTTGCCAGCGTTGTTGAAAAATCTATAAAAAAAAAGTTTTAAAAAAAATATTAAAGCAAAATAACGTTACTTGGGAATAATTGCTTTCAGGAGGATTTACATATATCTATGCAAATTTTAGTTGGACTGGGAATTGCATTACGTAATAAGAAACAGCACATTGAAGCTGTTTTGCCGACATAGGTGGGGCAGGGGCAGCGAAGAGCAGGCTTTTGCATGACAGCGCTCCTTAGGGTTGCTCTCCCCATGCTGATGTATACCAACCACACGTTAAAAATATCATTCATTTAAAGTGTTGGTATAAAGCAAATTTATATACCAGTACTATTGGTATATCAAATTGTGATCCGCCCATGACGCAATAATACGAAGATATAAATATCCTTTCAACGACAGGCCAATACTAGATCAGTTCATTAATTTCTGCTCCTTCATCATAAATGGCCTGAAATTAAAAATAAAAAGTATTAATAGTCCGTTTTGTAAATTATATTTCATCAGAATTTTTTTTTTCGATTCCCTTTTCATGGTTAAATGACAAAATGAAGACAAATCTGGAATGAGAGAAAAACAATGCACTGTACAAAAACAGTGAAACTGAACTTGTACCAAGTAACCTACAGTAGTCTGGTTTGTCATATGTATATGCATTTCTTGGGATCTATCTACAGTATTCATAATATCAATGATACATTGTTGCTATTGCCAGTGACACTACCGGTAGGCCTATATGTTAAATTTGTTGGCTATGAGGCGCACATACTCTTGTGTTTTAAAACTGTGTTGTTATTTCTTAATCCTATTATAATGTTCAAAAAATAAATTATTAATTATTAATTATAAAATTGTTCAAATGGTTGCTTCAGCCTTCCCTTCACTGTCTCTCTCAGTTTCTATGTCTGTCTGTCTCTAGAGGGATAGAATAATGTAGCTAGATATGGGTGAAAATCCATGAAAATACAAGCATTGGGGATTTTCGCTTGTGTCATATGATGATGTCTCTTGGATCTATGAATAATGGTAATATTAGTCAAGCCATTCAAAGAAGGGGTGAAGGAGAGAGAGATAAATGTTATAGTCTTTAGAAATATTAATTAAATCAGAAAAATTAACTTATGTGACATGTCAATGTATTAAATTATTTTAATTACCTCTTGTTCGTTCGTAATTTCACTTAGTTTCTATTCCACGGTAATTTCCATATGATGTATTAAAATATTTTAATTACCTCTTGTTTGTTCGTAATTTCACTTAGTTTCTATTCCACGGTAATTTCCATATGCTAGTACATGAATGCCTGACAGTACAGGTTCATTGTACATGTACAAGAAGCTGACCATGTTTGCAGTGCACTACTTTCTTTATAAAAAAACATATTTCATGTTTAAATCTTGTGTGTGTGTATTATATTGACTTCATAAATGATAATAAAATTAGAAACTGAAAAAGAAAACAATCAACTTATCAAATTGCATATGTGTTTGTGAACAAGAAGAAAAATCATAGAACTACATTTTGTAGTGGACACACTCAGCAGGAGTTCATTTACTCTGTCAATACACAGTTGCTAGGATCATATCATAACTCCATTCAAAGTGCAAATATCTGTATTTGTATGCGCTATAAATAAAATATATGTATACAGGGCTTGAATTTAACTCAGATTTCTTTGTAGCCAGAAGGACTATTGTACTGAGAAATTTACTAGTCCTGCCAAACATTTACTAGTTCTGTTGACAAAACAATGTCATACACTAGTATTGCATTCCTATCTTTTATGTCATTTTCATTCAACTTTTGCTTTTTTGCCCGAGGCTGAACACCTATAAAACATCACATTTTGACTGTCTTATTAGGCAGGAATTGTGCCTCGTTTTGAAATACGAGATGTTACAGTATAGCTGATGCGAATTATTGAAAGTAAGAAAAGGTATGGCACAGTGTCCTTTATATAAGAAAGTCCGAGCAAGAAACACATTTAAAATCATGTGCACCTGCACCCACCCTCCAATTAAATGGCTTCTCCCTAATAAAGTCTTGACTTCAGCGGATGTTCTGCGGGATCAAAGCAGTGGCTTTTGTAAACATTTATTAAATATTAACATCAAAAGATAATGTTAGTTTCACTTTGGAAAATGTTCCCATCAAACGAAGCCATCTGACTTGGCGTATTGTATTTAATAGCTCCAATTACGGTCTCATCATTAATATCATAAGTTTAGTAAGTGTTCCTAATTAATTGGACCTCATTATCTTGTTGAAATTAATAATAAGCAGGAAAATTTTCAAATCTTAGATGCCCATGCTGAGAGATTTTAATTCCCAACAAATGTATGGCATTCTGCTTGGATATCTGCACGTGTATTCAATTTTTTGTTCAGTCTTGTATGGGAAAAATATAAAAACAATTTTTATTGTCACAGAAATAGTAGTTGTTTGGAAATAATGACAGTGTTAGTAATGCGATCATAATCAATTGATCTAATTCTTATAATTATTTTGATGCAAATGTAAATTTTGCAGTTTCCTGTTTGGCTAGCAAGCAAAACGGAAACAAACAAGCATGCAAACTAATTTCTTTGAATAATTGATGCCATGTTCTTTTGTGTTGTAGTTTTGTAGTTTGTTACTGTGGTCGCATGAATAAAGTGTGATACTGTACCAGGTTACTTTTGTCAGAATAATTAGGATATCAATTACCAAACTTCCGTTGTTAATGACGGAACCATGATTGGCACTGATAAGCAAAAATCAGATGCCTTCTTGTAATAGAAACACACATTTCTGGGGCAGAAATTTACTTCATCTTCTCATGCTAATATTTTATGACTGCTTACAATGGTCACTGCATTGATTCTACATATTATATGCTGAAGTCACGTCTTTATTAGGGTATTGAGTAAACAAATGCTGACTGTTAATAAATAAAACTTACTAGCCGTTCGGACTAATAGCATTATGATAGTTACATGTACTAGTATGACAAAATCTACTAGCCTCGGGTTAGCGGACTACCACTAATTTTGAGCCCTGGTATAGTATGTACGCTGTATCAATGATATACCATGAGATATATACATTTTTCATTAAAAGGAAACAAGGCTTGCAAGCTATATATAATTACACACACATGTATCATACTATAAATATATTTAATTTGCTGCAAGATTTTGTGATGTGATTTATAACCCCAAGATGCTTGAATAAAACCAGTACAAAATCAAAATTAACAGAAATCATTGAATTTAATCTTAAATATCCAGAGACAAAAAGAATCAAAATACAAGAAATTTTTGAAAGCCGATTACTTAGTGCTTCACAGTGATGAAACAGTTATCATTAAGGCATCTGATTCAAAGGCATGAATAGGAGCAATATGTTACATGTGGATAAATGAATATCAAATGCTCTGCAAAGTAATGGAAGACTCACTTTTTTTTAATTTATCCATATGTACGGTATCCAGACCACACCACAAGGATGCTTTCTTTCCAGCCATGACCCTTTATTATTTCTTTTACGGTATATGATAAATGAATATCATATGCTCTGCAAAGTAATGGAAGACTAACTTTTTTTAAATTTATCCATATGTATCCAGACAACACCACAAAGATGCTCTCTTTCCATTATCCTTCATTTTTTCTTTCCCTTTGAATTCTTCCTTTTTTGTCTTTTCTTTTCTTTATGTTTCTTTTTTATACATGTTATGTTTTTCTTTCTAGAATTCAACATAAATATATTATTGTTTCAATTCTTATTTTTTTCTTCTTGATATCATATTAGATGACTTTGATATAAATTAATCATTTGAAGTCTCATATCAAGTGTGATATTGTAACAAAAATCAGTAAACAAAGCTTGATAGGTACAACACAGACATCATGGAAATTATGCACTTAACGGCACAAACTACCATGCAAAATGATTAATGAATTTAAAATGTAGTGGCATGCTGTTCTGACTTTAATGTATATTTATTTTCATTGCCAAAAATAAAGTTTATTTTATTTTATTTTTAAATGTTAACAGTATCTACATCATATCCATAAGTTTTTGTCTCAACTACACTATATTTTTTTCAATTTTAAACACACATTATGTAACTGGTAGAATCCTCACTCACATTATAATAAAGGTCAGTCCATTTATTCTGCCTATACAGCTGGTAAAAAGATACAAGCTGACCGAGTCTTTCTCATTAGAGCAGTTTCCTAACCTCCTGGATTATGAAAATTCAGTACATGGTAACCTGATTATTCTTTTAGTTTTAAAATGTCACTTTAATTGCCCTGAAAATCATTGCTCATAAAAAATCATAGATTTCATTCACATTTTCAACCTCAAAGAGTCAGTTTGCCAAACCATTTGTAAAAGTGGTCACATTTTATACTGAATTCTTCATAGACCTGATAATAATCTTCATTGGTTTTCCAAAAACTTGCATCAGGTCACCTCTGCATTATATTTCATTTCAATATGATAAAGAGAACCCAAGGAATTCTTTGAGATTATTGTAGAGCTAATTTCAAGGAATAAATATGCCCCACTTCCAATGACCTTTTCTCTATTTGACCTTTTAGACTTGTTTGCAATATTCTTCCTGATAAAGTCAAATCTGTTAAATCCACTTGTCAACACAAATTCAGTTCACTCATTGTCACCACACAGTTGTGATACATAATATAAATTGCAACCTTTTTCAGTATTTGAACCTGTTTTTATGGATTTGGTAAATACAATTGTGATGAAGAACACACCAACGTTGTGAAATAGATCCAATTCGACATTGCTACTTGAGTGCTTAGATTCAATATTGCCTTCACTGATGGATGTTATCAATAACTTCTCTCTCATCCAGGCTGGACTGGGCAGGTATTTAACCCATCAACATTGATTACGATTGACACTATCAGTTATATATGTAATGCTACACTATTGTATTATTGATACACATTTTTTCATCAATCATACCTGTTAATTAAAAATGAACTGTAATAATAAAATGTCACAAGGATTATATTTGTATATTTACCAAAATCTTTTATTATTTTTTTTACAGGGTGCCACTGAAAATGTTGGCAAGGTATGCTACATGAAAGGACAAGGTTTGATTAAATAGAGAACTATTTTATTAATTTAAATTATGTTAAATAAAAGACAAAAAAGTTACATAGCTACTTGACTTAAACTAAACACTGTGTAGTACAGGTATATCTTGAGACTTCCTCGACATTGGGAATATAAAAATGTAGAAAACATTTTGATTCTAGATTATGTTTGGCTTCCACATGCAAATACACAAAAGTGTCAGTTTGACTATTTACACTGAAGAAAAGTCACCCTTTTGGTAAAAATAATTCAATAAAATTGCTGTAGAATATTGATTCATTATTATCATATTTAATGTTTCCAATGAACATCCAACAGCTGACAGCCAGTAAGTCAACCAGCAGGTGCATAGTGTTTGCAAATCAGGGTTCAGTTTTCTTTTGAAATCAAAAGTGTAGTCATAATTGATTTTCCAGTGCATTATTTGATGGTTTATTTTTGTCAGCACTGTTAACAGTGGGGTGGTTCTTGTACTCAGTCAGATATGGTATTTGTAATAGTACCGTATATTATTTGTTTGGATTACTTAATACATTTGTTAAATTAATGATTACACAAAGTTTTGTCTCAAAGGTCTAGCCTTCACAGATGTGCAAAAAAGCAGTCTTCCAAACATATATCACAATTACGTGGAACACTTCAACCCATTTAATAGTAGTTTTATGTTTCAGATAATGTCCTTTAAAAAGAAACCTCTAACGTAAACTTAACTCAAGATGGACAGACTGCTGGACATTCTGACTGGTTTGCCTTTTGTGATATTTATTGAGGGCAAGATATAAATGGCTAATTAGGGTAAAAGCAGAATTTCTCATTTACCTTTTAATTAGCAGTGTGACCATGAAGATAATCTGTGAAAGTATTGCTGAACATCACTGCATGCAGCCCTAATAACACATAACTAAACAACCCTGTGACAATGACTGTTTAACCTTGCCATTCCTTTACTAATATGTGGACTGCTCCAGTGGCCATACGGTTAAAGCATCAGCCTCAGATGCACGAGGTTGTGGATTCTATCCCATCGCCGAGTCATACCAAAGACTTACAGAAATGGTGTTAACAGCTGCCTGGTTGACCAGGTGTCAGGATAATGTGGCTGGGTGGGACATCATGCATAAGATGATAAATACAGGCTTCATTTGCATGTGCTTGGTTGCTTTTCTTTCTACCCAAACTGACCATTAACACCTTGCATGTGACCTTCACCATTTGACCTTTTCAGACTTCCTCTCCTCCCATCATCTCTCCAAAGCATGATAACTTGACAAGATCTGATGAAGCAGAGGTAAGCATGATGCCATGATTTGATTTAGGATTTTGTTATTGACGTCATCATTAAGGAGAAGACATGGTATTGAGAGTAGGAGTCGCAACTCGCATACATTATAATATGGAGGATAATTAATAAACTCGCATACATTATTATATGGAGGATAATTAATAAACTCGCATACATTATTATATGGAGGATAATTAATAAACTCGCATACATTATAATATGGAGGATAATTAATAAACTCGCATAAATTATAATATGGAGGATAATTAATAAACTCGCATACATTATTATATGGAGGATAATTAATAAACTCGCATACATTATTATATGGAGGATAATTAATAAACTCGCATACATTATTATATGGAGGATAATTAATAAACTCACATACATTATTATATGGAGGATAATTAATAAACTCTCATACATTATTATATGGAGGATAATTAATACATGCTTGCTTAGTAATAATGTTATGTACTTCACCTAAGATCAAGGAGCATACGAGGACAGGTAACTAGAGAGTTTGTTAGTCTTTGAAATAAGTTTATGATTATTATACATACATTATTATATGGAGGATAATTAATACATGCTTGCTTAGTAATAATGTTGTGTACTTCACCAGTACCTAAGATCAAGGAGCATATGAGGACAGGTAACTAGAGAACTAGAGAGTTTGTTAGTCTTTGAAATAACTGTATCATTCAACATAATGAAATATTTACTTGCATTCATCTTACTATATACATGTACCTGGTACTGAACACCATGAGAAATATAATTCCCATCTCTATTTAAAAAAGAAATATAAAAGAAATTACAGTTTGAGTAATCAAATTAACTTTATTTGTAAGAATATACAAATAATGAATGAACCTTGACATCACAATGAATGAAGCATTTAAGAGAATTTATTGTGATGTCACAAAATACAATTTTAAAATTTATGACATGCATAAAATAAAACCATCCATCATACGTTCCTGACAAAAAGACATAATTTTGACAGCTATTTAATAACATTTTTCAGATGAGAAATAAGGACAAGAAGTTTACATGTAAATTGTCTTTCCATATATTTTGTAACTGTGATAAAATTTATATTGTCTAATGTATCATAGTTTCCATGCAACTATTTGAATCAAACATCTTGTACCAGTTATAAATATCTTAGATCCAGATCTTCACAAGCAAAAGGTACCAGAAGAGTAGGATGTATGCTGGTAATTCTGAATCAAACGAATTGCGTAGATTTTAATCTGCTAATGGTAATGCAAGAACAGATCTGGGTGTATGAAGACCCCAGTTAGATTTAAAAAATTAAATATGTAGGAACAAAAAGAGTGAAATTTGCATTCTTGACAAAATATATATATGTATCAAGATTTGATGATAAAAATACATATTTAATAACATTCATGTCCAAAAATAAATGTATGCAATAATATGAACTAACAAACTATTTCATTTTCTATATTAAGTTATAATAATAAAAATAATAATAATAATAATAATAATTATAATATTAATAATGATGATGATGATGATGATCAAGATAGTTCACAGATTTTATTTTGATGTTAAAAATGGAAATATTTTTTTAAAACAAATATGTTACATCCATATTGAACAGGCATCTTATGTAGGTGGTATATTGCATAAGGATTTTTTCATAGGGATACCTAAAAGCAACCGTTGGTCCTCAATAAATAAAAAGGTGCATATAGCACCAATAAGTTGATGATCATAGCATATGTCTTGAAAATCTTAGGATTGGCATCTTTAAGAGACTATTGTAATGAAATGGTGGTTTCACTTGAATACTTCACGTTATATGAGGAAAATGATGCCTCCAAATATTTTAAAAATTTGTAACACTACCTCCTCAGAATGAATGCAGTGTTTCCCTTCACCCTAATTTGCACTTTAGAGACCCAAATTTATTTTTTTAAATTTTTGGACCCCCAGTTTTGATACCAGAGTTTATTTTTTACTCAGTCTGGCCACCAGTTCTGACACCAAGGACTATTTTGACTTTTAGTATTGCACCCTAGGATATACACTCTGGATGTCTATACCGACCATTAATAAGGTTATTCTTGTAATACCAGTATATAATTGTACCTGTATTCAACCATCAGAATGGATGCCTCGATCCCCATCCTCAAAATCAAAGAAACTAACTTTTGCTGAAAGGATGGTCCCATTGACATGAGATTTTCACCCAAAAAACAAACTATATCAATATATAGCTGGTTTTGAATGAAAATGTTGCTCATCATACCTCCTGCAAATGGAATGGTTGTGGCTATCCAAAAAAAATCTTATTACTACTCCAGCATTATTGGTGGTATTGACATGGTGTTTTTACACAAAAAACCCATCCTGAAATATTTTAATGGTTCTCAATGAACATTGTGAAGATTTTACACCCAATATATGCTCATTTGTTGTGGAGTGGAAAACCAGACTCAGTTAACCTTACGGTCAAATGAAACCTCATTGCTCATATTTTTGTTCTTCAGAAAGCTTATGAACACAGTGACTTTTAGATATAAAAGTGGATTGGAACAGAGTTTGTAAATAGTTCAGAAGAAAATATTAATATATGTGCGAAGAGAAAAACTTAGGGTTTTAGCTGGATTTTGAGTATGATTACAGTAAGATTTTGTTTTTTTGTATATCTGAAGAATACCTTTAATTATGCTACTTTATTAGCTATAGTTTTCTTCCCAAATATATTAATTATAGATTTAACCAAACTGAACAGCTGGATAACGTCTTGACAATGAGTTCAGTTTAGGTCTGTATCAGGTTCAAGGTCAGGTGCCATGATAAAAAATTGTGTACTGCACTTAGGTATCTTGTTAGTATTTTACCCAAACATGTAAAACAAAGAATTGTCACCAACATTGGTATGTTTGATATCCTCCAGAATATCATTGTATAAGTAAACAGCATTTAAAACAAATAGAAGGGCTGAAGAAGCAGATTTTTTCTCAGAAGTTAAAAATAAGGAAAGGATAGAAGAAACAGAAATGAATTCCTGCAAATTCTTTCAGCCAGCATTAGTTTTTTTGGGATAGATCTTTGTTAATAGCATGTAGGCATCTTCCAGTCCACCACCACACAAAATTCACATTCATTTAACATAAAGTTTGATTACAAGAGGAAATTTGGTATTTAGAGTTTTTCTATCTTGTAGGTTTGATGACAAGATTCTTTGCCAAGTTTTAAAATAAATTGCCAAGTAAATTTTTTTATGTAATGGAATACAATGGAAATCTTCAAACGTGTTTATTTTGTTTGTGTTGCGAGACATACAGCAGTAAGCATTACTTTTCTAGGGGCAACTATAATGTCATCAACATTTGTTTTCAGCAGGCTATGTTTGTTATATGGCAGAGGCTTGTACTCAGTAATAATATTATATGTATTACTTCATGAAAAATTTATTCTGATTGACTGTAAAGATAGCATGCATTGCATAATAATACAATGCTTTACTGTACTTATTGGTTTTATGCATTAACATAGCGATATTTTGAGATGATCTGAAAATAATAACACGATAGGCTTTTGCTTCATTGAAGACCTTGTTTTATTAAGCTGTAAAATATAGCTGTTGACTTCAGCATTGTGATGGCCAGTATCATATTTCACATCATGATAAAATGATGTGAAATCAACACAAGACCATATTCATGTTTTCTTTATTGCCTTTATAAGCAGAAGACGGCATCATAATTGCCATCCACTTGCAAGCCTATTGGAGTCCTTGTTAATATGAAGATGCAATTATAGCTACTTGTTGCTTTTAAAAAATAACAGTGACATGTACAATGTAATATACTTTTTCTAATAGGGTTTCCTCTGTCCTATGTGTATGAAAAATCTTTCTTCACCTGAAGCACTACAAGCCCACTTTGACACAGAACATGCTGAAACAAATGCTTCTAATTCTTCCACAGTCAAATCAGGAGGGGTAAGTTTGTGATAATAATATTCATTAGATACATTCATACATATGGATGCACAAACACACACATACATAACAGGGCTGATCAAATTTTGTTTCCACCCCTTGCCCAGGATAAGTGGTTTAGAAAATTCATTTGTCTCACCCACCTTTTTACTTGTCCAAAGATTTTACACTCTTGACTAGTTTTGATGAGATGTATGCATTTTCATCCATGGAATCTCACCCCACCACCAAAAGAAATAAATGTATAAACAATTTATTTTTCAAAGGATTTATCTTTTACTTGTAAGGTATTATAAACTATTTCTTTCTCTGATATGGTAGCAATGATACTTTCTTAAATAAGAACGGAAATAAAATTACATGTATTGGAATTCAGACTTTCCCCAACTTCTTCTCTCAAGACTTAATTAATAGAGCAAAATCTCATGCATCATGCCTGTTATAATTAGCTCAAAGTTTACCACTGTTACTTGCCTGGAGCATGCACTGCATTTCCATATCAGAAATTGGTCTTCCATATTGTGTTTGTGTCTAAGCTGTATTAAAGAGAGCTCTCATTTATTTTTATTTACATTTTCATTCTTATTTAATTTTAAAATGGCATTTCCTCTTTTAATATTGCCAAATCAAAATTCAGGGATTTTCTGCACATGCTTGTTAGTGTCATGTATATACTGTGTGAAGATCAAAACTGACGATTCAGTTTAAAAAACTTGAATATTGACACACACTCTGGCAGAAGAACTAACCCATGCTAGTCTAGGATATTGTTTAACTCAGCTGCAATTTTTATTTTATTTGTTAAATTCAATCCAAGTTAAGCTCATTAACCCAATGTGGCTCAAATTTCTTTGTCTCGTTATTGTGTCATATTGTGTATTTTGTGCTTCCACTGATTATAACTTATGTCTCCTCTGAAAAAATGTTACCTCAGACAGTGTTTGCTTTGCACTGCTATCATTCTTACTAAATTTATTTTGTTCAAGGTACAGTGTATTTAGATTGGCTGATAATTTTGTTACTTAGTTCAACATGCAGTCAGAATTAGTAGATCTTTTGAACATGGGAGAGTTATCAATGACCACTTATTGTAGCATCACAGGAGGTGTATAAATAAATGAAGAGAATAAGGGCTTGATTGGCCAGATAAAGGTAGATAATATGATTGGCCAGATAAAGGTTGATAATATGATTGGCAAGATAAAGGTAGATAATATGATTGGCCAGATAAAGGTAGATAATATGATTGGCCAGATAAAGGTAGATAATATGATTGGCCAGATAAAGGTAGATAATATGATTAAAGTATGTAAATTATTGCCTGGCTTGTTTTAAAATAGAGAAACACATTTGCCTGAGACTGGCGATATGGAAAATTATACTTGTCTGACTTAAAAAATGAATAGTCCTGGATGTTGGGCTAATGGAATTTGATCAGCTTTACAGTACACACACATTTGTACATGGAATTTGGAATTTGATCAGCTTTACAGTACACACACACATTTGTATATTTGTCATGGGATTCAGTTTACTCTATATTCAAGGGGAAGAAACTATTATTATGGGTCCATGGTATAAAATTGTAATCAAAGAAAGAAAAAATGACAGATGCAGATTGGAAATTACAAAGTGAAAATGTTTGTTTAGTATAACATGAATTACATTAAAGTTATTAAAAAAAAATTAGTTTCTTTTTAATGTTATTGGAACTTTTCACAATGTGTTAATACATATATACTAACATACAAGGCTATGGATTTGAAAATAGAAAAGGATAAGCAAAACAAAGTTTATAATATAAAAGAAAATTAGCTGTACATTATTCTGAAATAAATGAATTATATATTGATTTGTTATACTAGCCTGCTATGTGGACCGTATTAACTACAACTGCATAAATCTTTTTCAAGAATCAGATCGGGATTTGTTATGAAAGCAGAGACGTCCACTTACTTAAAGTGCTTATTGTGCATAGATGCAAACATATTGGTGACCCATGCATATGGTCCACCTACTGAATTACCTGATGTATAGAAAAAAAAATAAAGCCATATTTTGATATATGGTATTTGGTATACATAACCATACACATGATAGTGAATATTGTTTTTTTTTAAACTATTAATATTTGTGACACATTAAAAGAAACTCATGACTTGGCATTTGTTATATTTCTCAATATAGTTCGTCTTTTGACCTTGGGATCAAGGTCCCTTGTTCAACAACAATGCTTTGGTCAGAGGCTCAGCATGAAGTTAGTGGCATAATGTTTAACCTTTTCTTTGCTATCGTAGCTCATTTTGAGTGTTTAAAACAGGTTAGATAATATGCCATTTTCGTGTATTCTTAGTATCATCATACATATCCTTTTGTGAAATTTGAAAAATTAGTACATGTACATTGCAATACAGAGTTTACAATATATGCAGATCTATTAAGGATATATACAGATATCCAGATATATACAGAAATACTAAGATGTTACTTTAATATTAAATGATTCTAGCATCAGAATTGTCCTCTAGCAATAAATCATGGCATTCAAAAATGTTTTCATTATAATAAAGGTAAAGCTTATCATGGGGGTGTGACAGTAAAGCCTTGAATGAACCAAAACCAAACATTTATAACATTGTAAACTTCAGTCCATGGCGGATTATGTGGTAGTGAAATAAAAATTCCTGTAATATGGATATGACATTGTTCATATTAAAAATGTTTGCACATATTTTCCTTTAAAATGACTACAGCATTTTTTTTACATTGCTTGACAGGAAGGATTCTTATGTCCAATGTGCAGGCTGTCATTACCATCACCAGAGGCCCTGCAAGGACATTACACAAAAGTACATGAGAGTGACTCACAAACATCCGAAAACAGGTAACCACATATATAGGATTAAAGGTATAAAATTGATAGTGATGGTTTAAATAATTCAAATGTGAAACATTGATGAAACATTTTTTGGCAGTAGATGTTTTTTTTTTATCTCTACTGCTCATAGACCATAAGAGCTTATGGGATGGTCTGCCATCTGTTTGTCAGCAAGGGTATGTCATCACTTTCCATCCTAAACTATTTGGAAAATTGTCAGGAAACGTTACACACATTCATCCCATGGACTTCATGGTCCTAAATGAAAATGGTGCTGCTTGGAAATCCAGTGTGTCCACCACAGCTGTAACCATTAAATATTTAATTAATGCTATTCATCCTCAATGGATGAATGTTAGATTTTCACGGAAAGACTTTTTATGCTGTCTAGCTGGTCCTAGATGAAATTGGTGGTGACTTAATGACCAATATGGCCACCACAGCAGCCATAATGAAAATCTTGTTATTGCTGCTCCTTCTGAATGGATTATCTTGTCAACAGGGATTATCACTAAGACTAATTGCGATGGTATATTGGTCCTAAATAAAATTGGTGCTGGTCTGACATTCATCGTGATCACCATTGCAATCATCTCGAAAATCTTTATTTCTACTTCTCCTGAATTTCATATTGACATTTAGTTTTCACCAGAAGTCTTCTTATGATGTCTACCAGGTCCTAAGTGAAAATGGGGCTGAGCTGATATTTAATAGGACATTGGCATCTTTAAAATATCTTGTTATCACAAGTCCTCCTGAATGGATTTTCATATCAGTGAAGGGTTGTTATTAGATCTACATGTCCCAAATGAAAATGGTGATAATATGACACCATAGTGGACATTGAGAATATTTTGTAAATGGAACATAATGTTGCCAAGAGGTTTTCACCAAAGGAGTTCTTATGATGTCTAGTTGGTCCTAACTGGAAAGGGTACCACTTGCACATCCAGTATGGCTGCTATAGTGGCCATCTTGAAATCTTGTTACACCCTAACTGATGGTCAAATCAGAATAGGCGCTTTACTAAATTACTTTGTATGATATCTTGTTGGTCCATTTATTGTTTTATTCTGACTTAGCTAAACAATGATCGACAGTTAGAATAGAAAGTAACATATTTCGGTGTATGACAAACAGCAGCATGAAGGGTGGACAGACCGAAACTATTTCAGACAAACGAGACTAGAGAGAGAGAAGGGTGAACAAAGAAGTTTTCAAATAAAACTAAGGCCTCTACGGAGAGAGAGTAAATAGATCAAATTTTCAAACTTCTACGGAGACCGAAACTATTATGGTTTTTACCGAAGTTTCTCTTAGGTAAAAGTCTTTAAGATGGAAATCGTTTATGATGAAAATCCTTTAGGTGAAAGTCTTACATGGAAATCGTTACGATTTCACATACCGACTAATCTGTAAAGTCTCATTCCTTAAGTCAATCAAATTATTGGACTGGTCAGTGAGTTTAAAATTAATTCTCGTTAATGAATCATTATGACATCGCATATACACTGGATAATTATTAGAAATCCAGGTGGAGCCGTTGATGCAAACGAATATAAAAATATATCCCTGCTGTGCCTGATTTGATCTTTTGAGATTTATTTGGTAACTTCCATGAATAGCGTCACATACTAAATTTATTGCAATCAGCGAGGATATATTAATATTAGCAGGAGCAATATGCCTACCTGTCCCATCTGGGTCATTATTATATTTGAGGATGGTTGTTTGTGGTTGAGTTATTTTTCTTCCATGTGGCAAGTATTTGTGAGAAATACTCATGACATCACTGATGGATTTTTTTAATTGGTCTACATTATACTCAGGAAGCTTAAATGCTGGAATATCTTTTACACGTATATTATATGCTTTTGCACATTCTATTTTTGTTTTAGGATTTGTATCATTTAAGACCGTTTGAATAATCCATAAGTTAAATACTTCCATGTCAGTGATAATTTGATTACATACTTCTATGTATTTGATGATTTCATCTTGCGGGGATTCCTTGGAAAGTTTTTCTCTTAGTATCTGTCCATATTTTTCAAATTCATTTTTTATTTTTATGAAATGTTCAGTAATTTTACTTGGAATTACTTGAGACCACCCACCACCTGGTTCTATCCACCCACGAAAAAATCCCAGAACTCGAAAATTTCCATCGTACAATATTATTATTGTCTGTGACATAATCAGACTTTTTAGGTTCAGGTATATTTTGAAAAGATGTCCGAGGTGGGATTTCAGGCCATCCTATCAAGGTTCTTATAGAACTCTGATAGATATCTACAGCATACCCGGGTGAGTTTATCTCAATCGCGGATGATAGTGTTGGTTCATGAACTGTTATAGCGAGTTTTTTTATTCTTTTCCCATAATGGATTTTATTCTACGCTGTAATTCATTATTGATCTGTTCGATTTGGTAAGACCCAGATGGTAAGGAAACTATATTCCAGTCTTGAGTTCCGTCTTGTTTATTTTTACTCGCAAACACCAAGGAATTATTCGATTGCTGACCACCAAATGATTTTGATCTACTATTCGGCCAACTGTGGTATACACCGCTCCCTCGATAGCTCGCGCCCTGATAACTCGCGAACCCGCTTATAACGCGGTGTCCGGCGTGGATCCCGTTTTTTTTAAAAGAAAATATTTTTTAAAAATAAAGAAAATCGTGATCAGAACTGGTGAATGAAACCTTGATATATCGCCCGTTTTATCGTCGAAAATGACGGTTAGTGCCCGAAAAGTTAGAATCAACATCGTGAAATTTTCAGGTTTTAATAAGGAATCACATATCTTGTTAGATTTTATCGGAAAAAATATTTTCTCAGTTCACTGTAAATAATAATACTGTATATGTATAGGGGAAATTAGTGTTTTAATCTTTCATTGTGTTGCAGTGTAAGCAGTATAATCTTTGCATGTCCTCTTCTATTCAAACATGAAAAGAGTCAATTGATTGTCACATCGATGCCCGCGAGCACATCTGTGAGAACCTAATTAACTGCCGGCTGCGTTTTGATCGACGACTTTGGGAAGTGTTTGTTGCATTGTAAAACTGAATTAAAATAGACCTGCTTTGTTTTATAAGGCGGTCTTTTGTATCAAATCAGGTAAAAGACGTACAATACAAAAGTTCAAAGGAATGCAAATCCTACATGCATAAACTGTTGTGGTCAATATCGTGTCTCAACATCAATCAAATTAGTTGGACCAATCGAACATGGTTTCAAATAGTATGTACTTATTGTCATTAAAGTATATATTAATCAGTAATTTATCCTAATCATTTGTAAATGTGATCATGGAGACCAAGGGAATCAAGCGTAAGGCGTACTCGGTGAATGAAAAGCTTACTGTCATAGAGAGGGTTCGTAATGGTGAATCAAGATCAAAAGTTTGTAGTGAACTTAAACTTTTTATTAGTCGACACTCAGAGGGTGGCTCAAGGATGAGCAGAAATTTCGGGATTATTTGCATGAAGTTGATTTTGATGATGGATTTAAACGGAAATGGGCACGCACTGCAAACGACACAGAATTTGATGATGCTGTGTACACTTGGTTCACACAACAACGTGAACAAAGTTTCAGATTTCGGGAACAATTCTCAAGGTCCAGGCAAAGAAAATGGCAAAAACTATGGATACTGAATCAGATTTCATGGCAAGCCATGGATGGTTTTGGAGATTCCAGCGCCGACATAGAATAAAACAAAATTCTTTGTCGGGAGAGATACGCTCAGCAAATCAGGCGGCCGCATCTAGTTATCCCAACCAACTCCGAGAGATACTGACCCGTGATGGATATACAGACGACCAAGTTTATAATTGTGATGAGGCTGGTCTATGCTATCGGATGATTTAAATATTTATATATATATATTTTGTTTACATGTCTGACGTTTAGACCCATTAAATTCATGGTTGGTAATGGTTTATCTTTGTAATTTTTTTTTTTTTACATTTTACTCTATCTAATCAATCTATCGATGTATCTATTTAGTGATAGCATAATTTTATGTTTTAGATCAACACAAGTTTCGACGTTGTCATTTTTCGATATAAATGTTATCTTTTTTGAAAAAATAAATCTTGATTCATTTTGAACAAACAATAAAACTAGAATGTATCCAAAACAACACAAAAGCAGTGACGTAATACACAATGTGTTTAGCGATATACATGTTAAGAGTACTGATACCTCGTGGAATAATGTTTGTTTTTACGATCTTTTCAAGATATTTTATCCAGAAATTAAAGGTAATTTATAAAGAAAAACGAACAACACCTTTATAAAGAAATATTTATTCACAGTTATTTTCAGCACGATTATAAAACGAGTATTTAACATTGCACCTCTCCCCCCCCCCTTCGCATCTCTGCCGATCTCCCATCTCTTTATTAGTTTTTTTTTTTTATAGGTCCCTCGGTAACTCGCGCCCTCGCTTATAGTGCGGTCGATGTTTTTGGACCCCGTTGTGCGCGAGTTATCGAGGGAGCGGTGTACTTATAATTTTGCCAGCGCTATCTCCCTAACCGGAATCGCAGTGGGGACATTGACACTAAATTTAGGGTTGGTTGAGGTTATTGAGATCATGGTTGTCTTTTGCTACGTTGTGTTTGTCGCTATCTGCTGAAGTAATTCCGTTGTTGATATCAACATTGACATTATTATTATTATTGTGTTGTTTTTCTAATTTTGATGTTGCTGTGTGATAGATGTTCATCATCGTGGAGAATTCGTTATCGGATATTGTTGTGTCATCGAGACAATTGGGAATATGCATTCTCGGCGATATGTAATTTAACTATATACTCGTGTAGTTTATTCTGACTGCATGTGGATATTTTTTTTGTGATTACGCTAAGAATTCCTGTAATTGTTGTCGTCGATGACACACAAATTGTGACAACTACAGGTGCCAGTGCTGTTATCGCTGATAACAATACACCAGTTCCAGCAATTACACTTGAAACCGAATACACAATAATGTCGACGTTGGTAATTTGCCTGCGGTATTTTTTATCTTCGCAGTATACTCGTCAATAATAGTTTTTAGTTTAGTTTGAAAATCACGAACTTGAACATATCGATAATGTTGGACATTCATTATACTATTTACTTAAATCAATTACAAATTTGACATAAACTGTAAATGACGCTGATGCTAAATTCCACTGAGGGGGGTTTATTGTAAATGTTTCACTGGATCCCTTATCAATTATTGCACTTGCAGTATTCACACCAGTAGAAGTACTAGTTGATATGTTAAACTGCAACAGTGAAATCAGAGTCAATCTATAGATACCCTTAACATAATATTGTTGGCTGAGTTCCCCTCTAACCTTTTCGACTGCGGTAAATAATGGAATGAATTTATGTCACTGTTATATGCTAATGATTCGTTAACGGCTTGTTGTATCTGTTTAATAAGGGATTATTGGGATGGGAGGACATATTTATTATTTTGTGTGTTATCATCGAGATTTTGAAAATCAGAGAGAATCTGATTACAATCTAATTTATCTGATAATTGTATTTTTTTATTTTTAAATCTGAAATTGTGTTTATGATATCATTTATATTTTCGAAGTTCATTATATGATATATGTATATATCTAATATATAAAATATATCAAATATATTATCATATATGATATAAAATATCAAATATACAAAAAAATGGGGTCAATTTTGACCAGTTTTCTTTCAAGCATATGTACAGTTGTATACAACTGCACAATCTCTATTCGCGCTAAGGTGCCTTTGCATCTTTTCACACCTAGAGATATACATGTAATCTTACTTAAGGTATATATGACGGCGCAATCTCCATTCGCGCTAAGGTGCCTTCGCATCTTATCAGGCCTAGAGATATACATGTAGTCTTAATTAAGGTATATATGAAAGACCCCATGTGAACTCCTAAAATGCCTTCACATGTTAGAAGTCCAGAGGTCACATATATAAGACAACACAACCCCATGTGGGTCCCTCAGGTGCCTTCGCATCTGAGCAGGCCCAGGGGCAACACGAAGCACAGTCCACTGTGTGAGGATCTAACCCGCCAAATAACGGTCTAGAACCTCAAGAGGGTGTGCTTAGTGTATGACGTCACAACATATATATCTTAATTAAGGTATATCAGCACAATCTCCATCTGCGCTAAGGTGCCTTCGCATCTTATCACGCCAAGAGATATACATATATATTTACATGATATATTTATATATTATTACAAAGGACGGCACATACAAATGATTATATAGGACAATACAATTGTTTACATATATACATACGAGGCCCTACTCTACATTCAAGTGAACCACTCTCCGTTGCAAAATCCGCCGGAGAGAATGCAAAAATACATTCACACCACGTGGCGGTGTGACGTAGAGTGGTTTTCAGTTGAACTTCGATCATGGCTTGGAGCCCCAATAACAAAACTGTCTGCATGTTATATAAGCTAATACACGGAAATTAACAACAGCGGTCTGTGATTTTTACTTTTGTGTATCTTAATTGTGATTATTGACAACATCCAAAAAAATCAAGATACCTGACAACTGTATTAAAAAAAAGAATACCATAGTTGTAAATGTTTATTTATTTGACTCGTTTTTTGACAAAATAAAAAAAAAATAGATCAGAGAACAAATACGTGATTATTTCCCATGTGATCATAGAGTTATTTCCCTTTGGTGTTACATAAACATTACTACATGAGTTATTTCCCTTTGGTGTTACATAAACACTACTACACGAGTTATTTCCCTATGGTGTTACATAAACACTACTACACGAGTTATTTCCCTTTTGTGTTACAAACATTACCATGAAATTCAGATGTATGTAAATTTAATTTTTTGCACAAAACACTTTCAAAAAGCAGAATTTTGTATTCCCTCTTCAACACTGCCAACCAAAGGTTGGCAAATATCAAAATACTTGCCAGCTTCATTCATTGATTGAAATATTTTTTTCTTCATTAGTTTCTGTGTTGAGTGATTTGACAGGTTTCTTTCCAACTGCAACAGTTTTTTAAAATAAATTTTGACTCTGAGTGATAACTTGAAGATTAGATAAAGAGTTATCAGTTCTTATTCGATTTTTTGTGATCAGTCACAAGACCATCTTTGATCAGTCCATTGAAACACTCATATGCGATTCTGTGATTAAGATAACTTTTCCCTCCAGCATTAAATCTGAGATATCCATTATTATCAACAACCCCTAATGGTTTTTTCAATCTGCAGTGTTAGACTACACCATCACGAGATGCTTCATAATCAATGATCGTAGGATGTGGTTGAAATTCTTGGTTCATTCATATACATATATATTATTTGTCTAATTGATTATTTGGTTTATTTATTACTTGAAAAATCTTTAAAATATAGTCTTGAGGTGTTCTTATGATTTTGTCATTGATGGAGTCAAGAGTCCTTGACAGAGTCAGGGTTAGAGTCCTTAACTCTCTTATCATAATAGCGCTTAAGTTCCCTGTATCGCTTACCACCACAATTAAGACACAGCTGCGATTTTCCTCGAACCCCAACCCCACATCGTATGCAGGGTAACGGACTTAAGCTTCCTCGTTGGACACTCTGTGAATGATATCCACAGAATTCGTTTCTGCATGATTTATTATAAAAAGGTTACTGATCCTATCATAAGCCACTTGTTTTAATTATAATATGGAGGAGTTTGATAGATTATCCAAAATTGAACCTAGGAAAAATGCTAAATTCAGTCTCGATAGAGTATCTATAGATGTACCAAATAAGGGTCTAATAAGTGATAAAACCATGATAGGTAAAATCCATGAGGGTTTAATGAATTTTAGCGCGATGGTGCATCTCACTGTTGGTCAACATTTCGAATCAATGGTAGTGTTGATGCTACCATGAAGGACAAAAAAGCAGCAGCGATAATATCACATCTTGACCATAGAAAGTACTTTTTTAGAGTGAAATTCATTATCCGTTCAGGAACAGGAAATTGGATTATATGCGACAAATTTGAACCTATCTTGAAAAACAAACAAACTGTCACTGTGAGTCAGAATTCCAAACCAGGAACGCTGACTGGAATTGACAAACCATATTACGAGAGATCTGATCCTGTGACCACGGTTGTTTATGAGATCTATCCGTTAAATGACAAACAGAGTGTTCAGAAATTAAAATCCATGAAATTGTCGTCATTGAATTGTGTAGCCGAACAAATAATAGAGCATTTTACAAATGCGTTGCGTGGAAACGAATTGACGGATTTAAGACACAAAAAAATAAAAGAATGGGGGTTAGAAGTAAGGGATAGCAGTGCAACAATTCAAAATGTAGCTGAGCTAAACAAGATATTAAAATTTCCTATAACCATAGAGACAATAATAGGAGAAGTATTATACAAACCGAAATGTAAATCAAGAGGATCTCCAATCAAAATTATTGACCATAATGCACACGCTGGGACCTCCGCGGTAACAATATTTTCGCAGGATAGAACCATAAAATATCTACCCGTGGAGTTCTCCCGGGAGGAGGATTTGTTTGATTTTATTCACACGGAGAGTAAAAACAATCCTGTGTCAATGTGGTTATTTCAGAGTCTTGAAGACAAAGAGTGTAAATTCAATCAATTTGTAAGACCTAACGGCAAAAGATACCGTACTGATTCTCTTCACGACGAGATGACAAAACTAGCTTGTGGTTTTTCAACGGATAACGATGAACAATTACTAACAAACTGTTTTACAATGCCGTCAGTTGCAGCTCATTTCGCGAGAAAGAAAAATCTATGGAAACCAACAAGAACTGAATTTCTCTCAGATGTCCAAGCAAGCTGTGTAGAGTATGGACATGTTGGATTATGGAATACCAAATATGATCCTAAAAGTGTTTTTTTTTGTTGTTGATATGGTTGCGTGTTATCCAGGGAGTTTTCTCTGGATCGGTGAATGCGTGGACTATTTTAAAATATTTGGGCATCCGACACATGAGATGACCCGTGTTGCGATTAATGGGCCACAACCCGATTTTTATCTGACCAGATTTGCTCATGTAATATCATTCGAATTCGCTAAAGGACTTAACCGTGTTGTTATGTTTGGTTTGGTAGACACATCTCTGAAAAATACTGGATGCCAGTAGTGTTATTACGGTATATGATTGATTGTAAAACACTAATATCGCTGATTGTCAGTGAAGCAATTATATCATATTAGAAACACACTTGGTTACCACAAGCGATAGTCTAGATAATATAATTAGCGATAACAAAGAAAAAATTTCCATATTCAACGAAGAAAATATCGTTAAATCATTCAAGGATATCTTTGAAGTTAGAAATAAACAAGCAAAGGATCTCGGTAGAAGAATAATTGGTAAATTCACCCAAGGTGGATCATATGATCACAAGCGATATTATTCACAATTAATTCTAGATGATGCTGAATACGATTTTATAATCGCGGATGCAACATCTAGAGGTATATATGTCAATCGTAAAGGTGCTTTTCTTGTCCAGTGGAACAAAATTCGGTACAATTGTTACTTACATAGATGGAGATTATCCCCAATACACACATTTAAGGGCGTCTATACTGGCTTATGCTTCTATCAGATTGCTATCGATGATAAATAGATTTCCTGAATCCGCGGTTAGAGTCGTCACTGATTCATTTTATATAGATGTAAAACATAGTGAAGCAGTGGCTGAATTTACAAATTCCAACGAGTGTTGGGGATCATGGAGAATAAAAAAGGAAATATTGCGTGATTATTCTAAATCAGCAGATGTTACAGTTGAAAACAATTACATAAAAAATAATCAGATATCAGAACTATCGAAAGCCCCATCGTGTTCCGATCCAATATGTAGATATAAAACAAGTACTTAAACGGTTGTGGTGGGTCAGAGAAGACGACTTGTGTGATCGAATTATTTCGAGGGAAATCAAACATGATTGTGCTAACGCCAACACACAGACTTGCAAGAGAGATGAAACAGGGAGGAGTTAATGCTTGCACTTATCATAGTTTCTTTCAATGGAAAGGTGACACATGGACTCCTGATCGAATGGGCGAGAAATATATTCCTGAAATTATTATTTGGAATGAGATGTGCACAGTGACATTAGAAAGAATACAGCTGTGATAATGTGTGGTGACCATGGTCAACCACCACCATTTGTCGGTTTGTCTCCACATGATTGGTTGAAGAATTTTGTAGATTATTATGAAGAAATTAATACTGATCATAGATCACTTGATAAAGAATTAGGTGAATTTAAGAAATTAATCAGATTACAACCGGATAAAATCCAGTGTGAAATAGCACGTGAAATAATTTCAGAAACCCCATTAAATGATTTTTGGGACGCATGGAGACCAAACGATTTGATAGTGGCAAGTAGAAAGATAGTCAGAGATACACTTCAGATGAAGTTATTTGAAAAACACTAAGAAAAATTTGCAAGACATCCAACACCGCTGTGTTATAGGCCTACGGATACACGAAGACAGAATATTGAAGTTGATATTCCAGGCCTGACAGAGAAGCAGATTCTCGTGTTAAATGATATTGTGTCGGTTGATATCAGCATTGTCGAAGATGCATTGCGCACTGATAAATCTCCATGGACACTAGGATATGCAATGATGATACATTCTTTGCAGGGATTGACTATATCCGATACAATTGTTTGGATCGTAGATGATCACATTGAGTGGTCGAATTTAGTTTACTTGGCAGTGTCCAGAGTACAAAGAATAAATCAGCTTCGAAGAGTTGTTTTAGATGCTAATGACACCAGAATCAGTGATATTGTCAACGATGACATAATCAGAGAAAAACTCACTGGTTATAAACAACAGG
This sequence comes from Unio delphinus, assembly GCA_029339505.1. Taxonomy (NCBI): domain Eukaryota; kingdom Metazoa; phylum Mollusca; class Bivalvia; order Unionida; family Unionidae; genus Unio; species Unio delphinus. Next base: position 5,259,114 of record JAQISU010000034.1, on the reverse strand, counting down.
ATAAAAAAAATAACAGAATTTGATATTGATGCTGAATTTATAATTACGCTGAAACAACAACAGAATAATCACTGCGTGAGTTGTAATTGTATAATGCGTTGGTCATGGTCGGATAAAGATCCTTGCGAATTTACCATAGACAGAAAAGATAATAGTCTTGGTCATACCAGAGATAATGTGATGTTGACCTGTCTTGAGTGTAACAGACGCAGAGGTGCTAGTTTAGACCACGTGGTGGTAATTGAGTATCCTCGGGTATCACTTGTAACTGTTCACGTGTAAATCCGCGTAGAGGAGCAGTTGAATCTAATCTATAGATTGCGGTTCTACCACGTGGATCTTGTTATGTTAGATATTTTATGTGTGGTGACACTCCAAATAGGATCAGTAGCTCTTTTACCACCTTCAAGCTCTCCTGGTTCATATAAATATCTCACAGTGACATTGCTGAGTATTTGTTGTTTTGAAAAATCATTTTGTAGTTTTTGTACACGTATATACTGTTTTTGATAGCGTGAATTAGTGTTGTTCCGATTATCGATTATAATTGATCATCAGTTTGTTGAGCAGATAATCGATTGTGAACTCCATAATAGATTGTATGTAAAGGGAGACTACTTTTTAGGTGTGTGCAAAGCACAAAGGTTAGTCAAACTCCCAGCCACTAAAGTTGACCTGAAATTTATTAATTCCCTTTACAATTACAAATATAAAACCTTATGATTCATAATTAGGAAAATATAGTCATTATTATATGGTCAAGTTGTTAAATTGTTGAGTTAATACATTTAAACACATTTTGTTGATTTGTTTCAGTCCAGTTGCAACATCTTCTGTAGTATTTACAAACAATGACAAACAAGAAAAACATGTCCTTCTATACTTTAAATTATAGACCCATCACATGTGAATGAAAAAATTTTGGGGGATTGTAGCAGTATTTCAGTTACATATGACTGATCAGCCATAAAAAGTTGCGTTCATTTAACAAAGTTGTAGAACAAAAGTAACACATAGTGTAATATTATTGTCAGGTTAAAGTATATATGTCATTAAAAGAGATTACTTCTTTCAGAGCCATTCAGGCAGACAAAATACAAAGCAGTAGAGATGTTTTGCCTAAAAGTTGTAACCAAATGATCAATAAATGAAGAGCAGGTCTGGAATGGCTTCTTTACATTGATATATGTTAACATAAGCTGGACATAAATGACAGGATGAAATAATTAGCATGGAATAAGTGGGAGAGTTAAATTTTAAACCACATGAGTTCAAATTAAATGTGTTAACTTGTAAAAGACAAGTGAGCATTGTCAATAGTTTTTTGTTAATCTAACAGAAATGAATAAATATGCTTGTTACATCTGTCTTAGATGAATTCTCAGCTTATAGAATAAAAAAGCAGATATCTAATATTTAGTCACAATTGCTTAAGATTAAAATAGCTTGTATAGGGTAAGTATCATTTCGTATTGATTCTTCACTTCTTGTATCTATTTTTAAAAGTATGGATGAATCAATATATTGATCAATAATTTTGTATTGATTCTTCACCGCTTGTATCTGTATGGAAAAAGTATGGATGCATCAATATATTGATTTTTCACCTCTTCTATCTATATCAGAAAGTATTTATGCATTAATATATTGATTAATCATTTTGTATTGATTCTTCACTTCTTGTATCTATATAAAAAAGTATGGATGCATCAATATATTGATTAATCATTTTATATTGATTCCTCCTCTCTTGTATCTATATGGAAAAAGTATTGATGCCTAAATATATTGATTAATCATTTTGCTCCTACTTAACACTTATTTGTATGTAATTTATGTTTAATGGTTACATACCATTTAAACCATGTCAGCAGCAGTATTGTCCTTTTGGTGTTCACATTGCAGTAGCTGAAGAGGGTATAATTATTGTTAATCTTTTGTCCCATTATATTTCTATACTGAATCCCTGGTAATGCAGTTGCACAGAAACCACTTGATGCGCACAAGTGTAATTTGGTAAACACGTATATAAATTACATTGTTAGATATTTCTGCAATTTAAGAAATGTCTGGATGTTTATTAGTTTATTGGTTTTAATTCTTGTTTGGGATTTAGAGATCTTTAAATTCTAAATTTAAATGGAAGCATGGCTATCACAATTTGTCTGAAATAGTTTAACACAGGGAAATAAATTTGATAAGCATGCATATGTATACTAGTATGCACTCACTAGATGCTGATGCTGTTTAGGTGAGTTTGTTTCTTTAATTTATTTTGCACAACATTTTATTGTGCCAGCCTTGCTGGAATAATTACTCATAACCTGCCTATATGCTTAAGTTTGTGGCCTGAATAGATTTAACACCATTCCTACACTATTAACACCATTCAAACACTTTCTTGCTTAATTCTTAATCTTCTCTGTTTTGTTTCTCACTAATTTATTATCCCCATGCTTTTCTAACTAGTGCTATGTATATTTTATGCTCTTCATCCATCCATTAGTTTATCAATCGGTCCATATCATAAACCACTTGGTGGATTAGTTATATTGGCAATGGTCCTGTATCATTCATGGCTTCCACTCCTGACATTTTTTAGGTCAAAGGTCAGATTTACAAAAATGTTAATTACAAATCAGAATTTGAGACCAAACTTTGTATATGCAGTCAGTCATATAACCAAATCTTATTTGAACTCTTGATTGTGGCACAGGTACACCCATGTTAGCTTAATTTGAGAATAGCATCGACAGTTACATCCGGTTGTTACTCAGTATCAGCAGGGGTCATTACAAAACACATTGCTGAATAAGGCTCATGAGGTGCATTCAATATTTTTATATATTGATTATAACAGATATAATTTTTTTTTAAAATAATTGATTGGCATTGACCTTGATTGAGAGAGTTCGTATAGAGCAGAAACTTTTGAAACCATCTTCCTCCACTGTGCTGAGGGGTTTCAGGTCACATGCTCTCATTGCTACTAGCATTTGAAAAAAGTACGGAAGTTTCTAAAGATACAGTTGCTGTATAGCGGAGATCTAATTTGAACCATTTTCAGTGACTATATGCTGTTTCTGAAGTGATTTATGTTTGTGTTTTAGATGATTCAATATTCTATCAGTTCTACCATCTTAGTAAGCTAATCCCATTGTCGATAGGTTTCATTTTGCCTTGCCTTTTCTACACTTTGTACCTCAATGAAATCCTTTCAGACTTTAGATCACATATTATATTTATCAACCATTTTGAGTTGACAAGCAGACCAACAGTTTTTCACATCATAGATAACATGTTTTATTTATTTAGATGGAATATTAATTATTTGCATGCCTGCATCACAAACATGAAATTAATGTCGTTTATAGTATACATGGCAGCCCCAGTCACCCTCTTGGGAAGGTGGGGAGAAGGGGAGTGGAACAGAGGTGGTAAAATATATAGTATAAAGCAGTGAGGAGACATTCCATTTTCACTAATTTTAATTCAAATGCTTTTATGCACAGAAATGGTGATGTGCTTGCATTACGGCAAGAGATTGAAGACTTGAGAGTATCTCTGAAAGAAGAAAAATGGTACACAGAGGAACTCAAGAAAGAACTGGAAAAATCCCAGAGAGGACAGACATCTACCATACCCCTCAAAATCCAGGTGACTTACAGAGGAAACTATTCACGACATAGATTTAATTCTGGATTTCAGTTAAAATGTGTCAATAATCTATGCCCAGTTTCTGTAGAAATGTATTTATATTAACCACAATTATTCCTACCACACTTTTATTCAATTTATGATATTTGTCACAACATTTTTACTGTAAGGTCAGTCACATCATTATATTAGAACACCTTTATATGTGGGTAGTCATGACAAACAGATTTCAGAAGTAATTCTCTATTTAGTTTTGAGAATTAAAGTTTATTGACCACATTTCTCCAAACTAAAAGGAGCCTGGTATTTAAAAATATGTCGGTTTAAGTAATGAATCCATAAGTCCAATTCATAACAGAGTGTAGTTGTATTAAATCAATAAGTTACATTTCTATGTTAGCATTTAGAGAGAGGGTAATATAATAGTTGCAGAAAGTTTGATTTGATTTCCACTGTTTATCTGTTAATGAGTGAAGCCAGAGTACAAGTCAAGGGGGGTATTATTTTTACTCTCTGATACATTCCCCATTCACATTAACATTAGCTCTGTAAACTCTTGAATAATCTAGCAAATTTTGTCAAATTTCCTAACTTAGATAGAATATTTCAAAACACATTTCCAGGGGAAGAACCCCTACCTATTAATTCATAGTGCCACCACTTGTTTAGCAGTTCAAGCTTTCACTGTGGTGTTATCTCATCCACTGCATCTTCAAACCCTTCAGTATTTTAGTTACTTCGAAATCTTCGAAATCAAAATTATGTGAGGGCAACACATAAAATCGTCATAGGTCATTAGTGTAGTCGGAGACATTCAGGTGGTGCCTCCCCCTCCAAAGATTCTTTGCAAACAGCTTTCAGCTACAATCACATCCAGACAACTTAATGGTACTGGATGCACCTGTGCAACACAACTCTAATTCTCTCCTGGAGTTGCAAATGAGGAGGACGCTAATTGAAGAGAAGACTACATGATTGCTTTTGTTGGTGAAGTTTTGCCTTTCTATGGGCCTTTCTCACATTGCTGTGAATTAAGAGGGAGACTGTCCTCATGATATTTGGCAGCCCATTGGGTGTGAATACCTAGCATGCTCTAGGACCTCTAAGATGACACATGCAGTACAGAACTGGCCAATTTTTTAACTAAGTATTGTAGCTGCATGCAGTATCACTGTTCAACCTTCATGCAGACAATACATACCAGAGAATTTAGCAGCAGTCATTTTGGTGGATCATGCTGCATGACCATTGTCCAGCCATTGTATTCAGAACTGTATGAGGATTGGTATAACTGATTGTTTCAGTTTGCTGGCGTCTTAACTACTTAACCAGCCATTCACACCTTCTATCCAGCAGACCTGGATTTCATTTAACCAGCCTTCCATCCCAGTGGAAAATGCTGTTTGCTGACCTGCATTCCGCACACCAGGCAGGTCCAAAATTATTGGATATCTTGTATGGAAATACAGACTGTCACAAACTCATGAAGGTACAACGACTTCCTTGTGCCATGGCTTGTATGCTCTGATCCAACCATGTAGTCAACATAACTCAGTTTTAAACCCATGGTAAAAGAGCCAGGCTTTGGTAGACTAAAGAATCCTCCTACTGCTTGTGAAAATCTGTCCAATTTTAAGCCATCTGTTTGTCAGATCTGTGACCTGGTTAATTAACTTACATCTGAAAGTCTTTTACCAGTATCATATTCCACATGTTTCTATCATATGTACTTGGAGACGTACAGTATTTATGTACTGAATGTTGATAAGAATATTGTGTCAGACAGATATCTACTCCATTGATTTTGGAAGGTCAATCACCAGGTATTAGAATCAACTTCAAAACTTGCGTGGAATATGTTGGTGACTTTCTGGAAGTGAAAGCTGTAATGAATGCCTTTTTTTATTGGAGAGACAGACTGCAGTAAATTGATCATAGTAATGTTGGACAATTCTGCAATGTTTTCCTACCTTCTCAAACAGAGAGGACCACACCCATCTGACAATCTGGAACTTTCTATGCTAACATAATAACAATCCAGATCAGAGATCTTCCCAACAGACTGTGTTTTGGCCCATTCTTGATCAAGAAATTGCTAGATTCTGCACGCTCAGTGGTCATCCTTCATCCTTTGATCTTTCAGTAGATTTGTGCACTTTGGGGACATCCGATAAGAGATAAATTTGTGATGAGGTAGAATCAGAAGCAGCAGCCTTTGTCTCTTTCCATTCCAGAACCAGAAGTCTAGGCTGTGGATGATCTGACTGCATCAAATGGAAAGGAATTAGGGATTATGCCTTCTCTCCAGCTATTCTTTTCCCACAAGTCGTTCAGAAAATCTGAGACCAAACTTGCAATGTGGTTCTGGTCGCTCCTCTTAGATTGGCTTTGGCCAAAGCTTCATCTTCATGCTTGATTATTGTCATGAGAGTCTAGCATAGAAATGAGTTACAACCTTCAACCATGGAGAGACTCTCACAAGCAAAAAGCTTTCCATGTGAAGGTTCACATAAAGAGGTGATTGATGTTCAGGCATTGGGGCAGAGAAAACAATGTCCAAAATATAATAGAAACATCCTTCTTGGATTGCTGGATTTGACAGGTAGCAGAGCTTATTTTTCCATTGTTACTGTATTTTTGTAGGTATCCTTGGAAAAGCATAAATTATTTTTTTTTTCTTTTTTTGTATACAAGTCAAATTGAAGTATAAGATGAAGTTTGGACTTTTAAAAATACGAAGACCAGTATGAACATTTTTTTGACTGTATAGTTTGGGAATTAAATGTATGCAGGGATGGGGAGGCCAGAAAACACTTTATCATAGACTCTGCTATACATCTGTTTGTTTGTTTTCTAAATTTTAAGCACACAACATTTTGAACTGTGATAATTATTTTCACTACCTATATGTAACTTAAGTAAGTGCCTTCCATCACCCCTTTTTCTATTCAGAATCATCCCAAAGAGTTGTTGTTGTTGTTGTTGTTCAGCACACGATAGCCTGTACTTGGTGGCCAGTATAAAAACCCAAGAAAGAACCACTGACCTACAAGAAGTTACTGCCAAGCTTTCTCGCATACCCACACTGACCAAACCCAAGACTCGAACCCACACAGAAAGAGGTGATATGGCAGTGATCCATAACAATGAACACTTTAGACCACTTGGCATCTTCGCCCCCATCCTAAAGAGAACTATCTCATTATATTATTATTATTTTGTATTTTTTATAGAATTTTAATTGTTGTTTTAAATTGATGAATTTATACAAATCAGTTTCCAGATGTGTGTGTGTGTGTGTGTGTTTATGTGTGTGTTTATGTGTGTCTGTGTATGCAGTTTATACAATTCAAAGACTTTATAAATAAAGTGAAGAGTATTATAGAAAGTGCACTCAAATAGTTAAAAGCAACTATAGTTATTGTAGAACTTGTGTCGTTGTTCAGAGTTAAAATTCGTAGCCATCACATGTATTTCTGAATGTAAACAATTTACATGGAATTGGTTTTTAAATTTAAAAAGTTAAGTTTAAGCTTCCATAATTTATTTGACCATAATTTTGTTTTTTATATTGTCAGTCTGTATATTGACATATACCGGATATAGGAGTTAAAATCTTTTACTGTTTCAATTGCAGGACAAGAACGAGCTTGAAATGATGAAGCTACAGCTGAAAGGCTCGGAGGAAAGCAGGACTATTTGTAGGTTTCAAATAGAGAATACTCAGCGAACTTACATACATTTATGATTGATTTACACATCGTTAAACTATGTGTTTCCACACTTCGAAATTTTGTTATATGCAGGACTGTATTATGTTGTACTTAGATACTTGGGATTGAGACTTGAAAGCTCAGGACTGTATTAGGTCAAACAATGGCATTTCATATTGAGACTTAAAAGCTCATATCTGTATTATATTTTGCTTAGATAATTTTAGATTGAGACTTGAAAGCTGATATCTGTATTTTGTTTTACTTAGGTGTATTGCATTGAGTCTTAAAAGCTCATATCTATATTAAGTTTTCCTTATGTGTTTTAGATTGAGACTTGAAAGCTGATATCTGTATTATGTTTTACTTAGGTGTATTGCATTTAGTCTTAAAAGCTCATATCTATATTAAGTTTTACTTATGTGTTTTAGATTGAGACTTGAAAGCTCATATCTGTATTATGTTTTACTAAGGTGTTTTCAATTGAGACTTGAAAGCTCATATCTTTATTATGTATTAATCAGGCACCATGGAGTGAGACTTGAAAGATCAGGATTGTATTATGTTGCACTTAGGCACTTATGATTGGGATTTGAAAGCTCAGGACTAACTAGATTATGTGTGTTGGGTTGGCATTGCATTATAAACTTAGAGTATGTTGGGATTGCATAGGGACATACTGCTCTGCCACTTAATTTTATTTAATGCTTTTTTTTCCTAAATGCCTCCAAGTTTCATTAAGTCAAATAGGTTTTGAATTCAACAATTTCATTTGAATGCAAATAAATATTGTCTCTTTCATTTAAAATCAATAAATTTTGCAAATTTAGATTTATCATTTTCTGTCTTTTCCAACAGTATTGATCTCATTACCATATGAATGTTGCAGAAGTTAACATATACCAAATTTAATTAAAAACTAATCTTTTTCTTGTCATTAACAATTTCAGAAGTGTTATGGGTAAAACTATTATCACTTTCTGAAATAAATTTTTTTATTTTGAATGCTTTTTGACCATCTAATATGATATAAATATATATTATGTACCTTCTTTTTAGATGGTTACCATGCATGAATTTACTTGAAAGATTTTTATCATGTCTAACATCAAAAGCTTTTATAATTACCTCCCTTGCAATAACTGTCAACCAGCTTTCAATTTATATCTACACAATATATGGCAGCAACAGAAGTTCTTCTGTGAATATTGAAATGATTCCCATAAGTATCAAAATAAATATGCATCAAAGGAAATATTGTACATTGATTTTGAGTGTGAATTTTGAAGAGATTCTGTGTGCTACTTTAGTCAAAGCGTACAGTACAGGTCAGATTTCAATCCCATTGGTAGTAATGCTGCAGATGGATGCTACTTAGATTGCACTCTTTCTTAAGCAGGGGAGATAAATTTAACTAGATCAGGAAATCATTTCTTGAAATCCATCATAAATATGGAAATTCCTTCACCATAAATTTATCCAGTCATTTTTATGATCAGTTTTGCCATTGTATCTTTATAAACAAATGTCATCTTCCAATGATGATTTTTACATCCCACAAATAAGTTTTTATTCATTTATTTCAGTGGCATCTGAGGTTCATCACTTACAAGCAAAGATTTCTGAAATGTCAAGTACAATAGATGATACCAGAGCAGAAATGAAAAAATATCAAGAGAGAGCAGGATTACTTGTAAGTTGTATTCTCCAGTATAAATAACTAGGGACGTCCATGCAGTTCCTAAACTGTTTGAGCTTGAAGGTTGGTTTTTGCAATGCATGAAGGAAATGCCAGTGAATTGTGTCATTTATATTTTGATAGATGTCATAAACGCCTTCAAAACATCAACATGCAGAAATATAATAAAAATAAATGAATTAAGATGTACAGATGGAATCTGTACATCTTAATTCATTTATTTTTATTATATTTCGATTTATTTCACTTACGACTCCAAAAGGTTTGAAATCCAAACATTATAATGAGTTATCATATTATCTTGCATCTGATTGACTGACCTTCTCAGCACTTTACAAGCTATATTTCTTACATACTTTGGCACATAAGCTTATATCATTTAGATTTCAGGTCAGTTTGATCATCAGCAACATTTGGATATTAATGAGGTAATCTTGCATCTGTTTTGCTAAGTTCATAAGCACTCTTATCCTCAGAAGCAAAGAGAGATCAAGGGAGAGAATTCTAGTTGTATCTATTATTTGTTCTTTTTTGTCAGAAATTGATCCTATATATAAATTAATAGAAAATGTTGCAACGGTAAGCTCAGAGCTTTTCTATTCCATCTACAGCTTCAGTATATGTGTAAATTCGAAAAAGCTCATATTTGTCAAATACCCAGGTGCATAAATTCAGGTCATTTGGATCACTTGCTAAATGTATATTTAAAAAGTATGTATAGACCACTAATGTTCCAATCAACTTTCTGATTAATAATTTTTGATGAATTAAGATAATACTTGCAAGCTGTTTATTCCATTTATTGGCACATATATTTTGACAGTAGTACTTTGCCACATGAATCTGAATTACATGTCATAGCACATGCATTAATAAGAATACTGAGAAAAAATGTCCACTATTTAAGTCACTACAAGTTCATTTGATAAAAGTTTTAAGAAAAATCTATGGAGGTAATGAAAGCAAACAAGTACTCAAAACACATAATTAATATGAACTTTTAACGTTAATGAACATTGCAGGTTTCATTATGTTCAGGGCAAATTGTCTGAGTGCAGTTTTCTTACACTTTTTATTTTTAAGTCGGATTTGTTAACTTCTATGGGAATTTGCACAATAATATGCATCTTGGAGAAAAACAGCTTGCCATATGAGCAATCTAATTTTTTTTATAGAGGACTTTGTTATGTAATAATTTTATGTTTATAGCCAATAGAAAAATGTCGGGAAATAAGTTACCTTGAATTATTACAATTAGATATAATTTATTGATACTTCTTAATATGTATGTTCCAAACAGTGATGGTGTTTACTTAGAAATACAAAATATTTCAGAATTAGGAAATTAAGAAGATATAATATGAGATTATTTGAACCAGGTGATGGATTCATTTATAGATATATTCAACTATAAAAGCAATATAAATAACCATAGAACAAGGTTAAAATATATATATTTTCCCAAAGCATTTTGAAGAATTTGAAATGTTGGTCTGATTTACAAGAAATACAATCAGAATCAACAGGTAATTCCGCTATAGGTGTTAATTTGTTAGAAGATAGACACAAATAGAAGAGCTAGCATCAAATTTTAACATGAAATCATTGGAAAATGTTCAGGAGAAAATTGATAAGGTTAATTTATGATCCGGATTGGTATGATTTTAAGGTGAGAATATAACCAGGTACTTTTGTAATTTAGAAAATATAAAATGTATTAGTTAAAGGATGCCAGTAGAAGCAAAATTACTCTCCATGATTTTGTTCAAAATGCCTAAGTAGAGTAAATTTATTTGAATTTTTATATATTTTAGGAATTAATTGAAAATCAGAAATGCCCTTGAAATGGTTCTTTATCCTTCACTGAAGCTACAAATGTTTTTAGAAAAATGCCAAACAGCATAAATGCAGAGTTCAATGTTGTCACTGTAGATGTTTAAAATCATTTGTCTGGAAAGATGATAATGATTTTTGTTAGAGCTATTTAAGAATGGTCATACCTACAAGTAAACTGATTAAGCGGTTCCTTACAAACTAGATTTCCCTTCTAAATCCTCTTTACAAAATTGCTTATGCAGCAGAGCGAACAGGATTGAAGCTTTTCTTTCTAAAAAATATAAAGAACTAATCCAAGGAGGATTAAATATTTAAAAGACATGTTGGTGAGATTGTAAGATATCTATATAATCTCCTGTACAGCAAAAAAGATCCCCATCCCAAGTCTTTTGCGTGCTACAGATAAACAAGTTTTTAATTTGGAAAACTTTAATTCAGTTACAAATATTTTCATAAATTCAAATCTTCATTATGAGAGGTCAGACATTTGCATGGTTTGATTTTGGAAGCTGATCCACTGTTCCCTTTCATAATCAGTTTGTGTGCAGAGATTTTAGCTTATGTGGCAAAGAAAAACGAGGATATTAAATATGTTAAATTTAGAAAGATTAATGATAAGAATAATCTTGTATCTCAATCTGCACTTACAGCTGATAGTTTTAACAGATCATTGACATCTGCATTAAATCATCTTTGCCAATATTCAGAACAGTGTTTAGAGCATTAATATTTAAAGACAAAAACAAAAACATGTTAATCTGATTTGCATGCAAAAGAATACAATTCTGACCTGAATATAGGTTAAATTTGTTTTTACTATATTGATTCTCTAGGAAAACAATTTTCGTCTTATTTAGAAAGAATCGTAACCCTTAACAACCCAACCTAATAAGGAAAATAAAAAATAGACTTATTAACTTGTCAAAAAAATTACTTACATCCATTTGGAAAAATAGTAGTATTTACAAAAGAAAGTATTACCTTAAATGATCTTCTGTTGTCTAAATCTACATGTACAGGTTTTGAAAAGCTGAATTCACTCATTTATACCGTATTTTGGTGTGTATAACGCGCACTTTTTTTACCTAATTTTCTTATCTTAAGTCAGGGGTGCGCATTGTATACAAGAACTTTAAAAAAAAAGATTTTTTCCAGGTCGATCTGAAGAGGATGAAGGCACTATAGCCGGCTACATGTATCACATTCACTGCTTGTGAAATATTAAATCCATTGTACATTGCATTGTAACTAAAATGTTTACCGGTACTAGCCGTATTAAAGAAATAAATAATGCTTACAAATAGTCTTGTTCTTTGATTGCTTATGTTAATAAACTGGTTTCATTTCACATCACTGTGTCAAGTTTTGTTCTGTGCCTCGGCCGGAAATACATGTACACAATGACTGGCAACTTGTTCAAAAGCTGTGCAAAGTGCTGCATTGGAGCGGAACAAATACCACTGTGTGGATTACCGTACTTGTTCCGTAAATGTTCAGTACCGTATTCCATAACTGTTGATCTAATCAAATTTTTCTTCATTTATTATTGGTTGAATTTAAATATAATATGTGTAGAATTCAACTAGTGTTAATGTTCTCATCAGAGCATCTGTAGGGGACATATTTTTTGCGACTACGGGTTCTTCTTACGGGAACACTGATACGTTGTGGAACAAAATAATCAATGTATGAAGTCGGAAAGCATTTTTTTCCTCTTTGGAAAATAAGCTTGTTACTTAGTTTTATTTCTCATCTTAAATCATGGTATTTGAGATATCTTTGCGATTATACAGTGATCAATGGCTTCAATGCTTCATTGACTCGGTGTGGTCTTTTCACGGTAATCGGCGCCAGGTAAGCTTTGATGCGCTCAACATAGTTACAATGCTTTGTCTCAGTGAGCAGTATTTAATTGATTCAGGACATACAGCGACTTTTCGAAAGTGATGACGACGAAGAGGAATTTGAGGGATTTGATGCAATAGATTGCGTCAACTAGACGAACCTTTAAAGGGCCCTTTTAAGGGCCAACAATAAAATCGGAAAGATACAATATCAATATTGCCACTTTTTTATTCACTATCTAAAATGACCAACTGTTGTTGCACAATGGAAATGGAGCGAAAAACCGGTAGTCACAATTTTAAAATGCATTATATCACATGCACGTTATATGGCAGAACTACGTTTTTTCCACTTATTTTGGGTCGAAAATCGGGTTGCGCATTATACATCGGTGCACATTATACACACCAAAATACGGTAAGTTTATTTGGAAGAAACAAGAAGACAAAATTAGGTTAAACATGGTATGAAAAGACTGCAAATATAGTAGACTAAAATGATATACGTTATCAAGTTTACACATGCACTAAAACTAACATGGCTTTAAGAATATTACTAACAAATTCAAAACAGAAACATTTGTAAAAAAAAATGTATTACAAAAATTGGGGAGGGTGTAGCAGATGTTTTAGAGTGTTTAAAACTCATTAGTATTTTTAAAATTGATAATGATAATTATAAGCAATTTCAACTATCAGAAATGTGGTATCATTCAGTTTTTATTATACAGGTACAAGTCTTTCTTTTCGGAAAATGGTTTGGGAATGAAACAAGAAATGTGATAACTGAATGAAGGAGGTATAGTCATTTTATAAGTTGGATCCAACGATAGTTGGCAGAGACCCAAATCTGCCTTTGCATAATACACTAGCAAGTCTTGGTCTATGCAGTTTGTTAGGAATAATCTGTAGAACAGATAACACTGAACCTGATCTTGTACAGCAATATGCGAGGGCAGTTCAGACTTTATGTTAGCAGTTAGACTCAACTTATATGTGTGTATACACATGGAAAATTTGTCATGATTTCAAAGTAAGCATTGTCTTGTAGCAGCCACAATATATTTTAAAAGTTTATTATCTACAGTTAAATATTTTTAAGTTCAACTAATTTTAATTTTTTTAAAGTTAAACTAAATATAGTAATGCATGCTATTCTACAACAGCCATTTATAAACCCATGGAAATACATTTATTTTAAATAAGAAAAATGTCAGAGGAATATATTTTATAGATGAAAATTTATTTGAAAATTATGTAGGCTTGAATTTGATTATTTACAGAAAATACTGGAAACATTTCTTTCCACTTCTTTCCAGAGTTACTGAATGTCTACCACACAGAAAAATGGATTAATTAGTTCAAGTGATCATTATGAGGGTGACATGCTGAAATTATTAGACATCTTTTAGGATTGTCAGATTTTTCAGATGTTTCTCAATGAAAATTAGCTGTGTTTCAAGAGCAAGTGCTTATTGCTTGTCACTTAAGTGCTTGCTTAAGCATAGTTTATACACAGCGATAGGTGACCCACTCACGTCCATTAATAGGCTACTAATATGCATGAGATGTGTTAATATATCACTTACCAGCCAATCAAAACAGTCGCAGCTATCAGATGCAGCATCTTTTGTTCAACTTTTCTAGTTTGGAGCTGCGAGTGACATCCCGCATATTTCTGTAGAAACGCTGCCATCCCCGCCTCAGCATCTACATTGTTATATGGACACTGTAGTGTCTGTGCTGTTAATGCTGTTGTGTATTGCTTACCATAATAAAGCATTCCCCTTGGGTTTCACTTCATTCCATTCTGTTTATTCACCCAAGAATCTAATGTCAGCACTTTATGGTGTATTCAAACTAAACCGTTGAGTGAAGTCCATACAGTTACTGTCATCCCAACCTTTTTTGGACAGCCCAGTCTTTGCTGGGCTCCTTCATTTTCCGCTGAAATAACATTACTCAAGGGTTATCCATAAAATTCTGTCAGGGAGTTTCACAGACCAGCTGTGACCTCTGTAAAACCATGTTGTGCCATTCAGTAGCCGCTGAATTACTCACTGACAGAATGAACCAAAACAGTTTCATAAGTAGAAGCAGACAGTCCCATAGGGAAACAGTATTATTTTTTATAAATTAAAAACTTAACTGGATATGTGTTTTGTTGTGTATAAACTGTTTGTTAAAAGAGATATTTATTGGAATTACTAATAAGTCTTGGGATTACATTTATAAGATCCAATTTTGACCTATGTGATAAGTCATTTGTTTAAACATGTGTAAAGATTATAAGATGTTGACATTGTTTTGCAGAAAATGTTTGACTGCTTGAAAAAAAAATTTTTTTATAAGTAATCTTTTTTTTTTTTTACTGGACTAAACGTAGTCACCAAAACAGGTCAGAATTAGCATTAAAAGCCTGTTTTGGCCAAATTTGGAACATTGATAGTTTTTATTAATAGAGTTTGAATTGGAAATCAAAATCACATTTCTGTATTATATACATAATGTCTACATCTCTAGATATACAACTATTGTTTGCCTCGAAATTGAAGAATTTACCAAAAATATAAACAATTAGTAATTTTGCCAGTGAATTGTTATTTAAAAATGTTCATTTTTAGTCCAGAATATAACCTTAATTGGTCAGTTGTAATGTGAGAATAAAAATATCTTTAAATATGTTGAATATACAAATATTTTATATATAGGTGGCAGAGTGGTCTAAAGCGCTCTCCATTACAGATCACTGCCACATCACCTCTCTTCATGGGTTCAAGTCTCGGATTCGGGCATTGTCAGTATGTGAGAAAGCTTGCCAGTAGCTTCTTGTGGGTTGGTGGTTCTCTCCCATGTTTTCCTGGGTTCTTCCTCCACCATTAATACTGGCTGCCATGTATTATGTATAGCCTATCTTGTGCTGAAAATGGCGTTAAACCCTATAAACAACATTCCTTCCCTTCCATGCTCCAGTTTCAGTGTTAGTAAAACAAGTGAATTTAAATTAATTTTAATTTTAAATTTGTTCTTTCTTCCAGGCATCTGAACTAGTAACAGTCAAAGCAAAAGCAGATGAGTATGAAGGCCAAAAAATTGCACTTGAAGACCACATCAAGACTCTTAAGGTATACTCATTTAATTCCTTTACAGGTACTGCAACTTATAGCATTTGATAATAATCTCTACTTTTAAATGCAACACATGCACATTAATTCATCAGGCCCACAACATTAATTCAGCAGGAAATTTGTTATTGGAAGCTTATACCATATATACTCGCATATAAGATGACCCCCAAACTAAACATGTATAAACACTAAAAGTACATGACCTTTATGTAAGCCTACCCATTTCTCTGAGACATCTCAAACTGCACTATGTAAATTCTAAATGCATTTATTTAGGCAAACTTTTATTTTTAAAATTTACATGTATACTTAACTCAAGGTTGGTGTGCATGATTATTAAAAAGAAATGGTATAAACCTATTTGAAACGTAATTTATTTACTTTTGTTTTCTGATTGTTTCTGCCTGTGTTAGTAATGTGTATAATTTGATCGAACGATGACAAGAATTTAGCAATGGCGAGTTGCTGTAACACTACCTTTCCCTTTTGATTTGATTATTGTTTGTTTATGCATTATTGGATTAGACATTTTATATAAGTGTACCAGTAATTACATTTTTACTTTGTTTTGAAATTGTAAATACCTAACTCATTAAAATGTAATCCCAGTATGACAACACAACAAACAACAATACGGTTTGATTAATCCCTCACAGTTAGGTTACTGAACTTATTTACATAATGGCACCACCACATTTACATTCTAGGTTTCATTACATTCTGAAATAAGTACATCCCTTGAAGTCAAATCATGGGCACCATTGTGCTAAACTCTAATATCTCCAAAACACAATAATGAATTTTCAGAAAAAATGCTTCAAAAATTATTCTAATACCGTAAAAGCTGAATTGTAGTTTACTGTGATGTAAATGACCTTATACCATACCTGTCAACTTGCATACCAGGAGGGGAAAAAACTTCCAATTTTTGCTGAGAACTCCTGACTATAACATTATGTCTTCAATTTCATGTTCTGTTGTATCACCTGTGAATTATTGTTGTGAAAAAATAATTACTTTACTAGAAAGAATTTGCTTCTTCACTTAATAGAATGTTAAGTTTAAACATTAGTAATGTAAATTGATGATTTATTTTACCTTTACAACAATATAAAAATACAAAAAAAAATCAACTGGAACAGAGAGAAAAAAACATTATGACAATAAAATCATCCACAATTAATTTCAATCCCAAGAATGATCACTACATGCAGTAACTCCATACACTGTAGTGCCATTCCCAGAAAATAAACATAGCATGAGTGAACTGCTCCAGTGGCCTAGTGGTTAAAGCATCTGCCTCAGAAGCAGGAGATCATGGGTTAGTGTTTGAACTGGTTGACCTGGTGTCAGGATAATGTGACTGGTACATATCTGCAGCATGATACCTCAGTGCTAGAAACTAAAATTTGATTTCCTATCTTGAATGTGCTGCTGTACTAATAGCCTGGAATAATGTTGATGTGCAAACAGTCTTGATGTATCAGAATGATATAATCCAAAATATTTCAAAATGAATTCACAGTAATCCCAAAATAGTGAATTAGTCCAAAAGTAATAATGAGCACTCTTTGATTCCAATGAATATTGTAAATAAATAAATCCTGTCAAATTAAAACTGAACACAACTTAAAGACTGATTCCACTTGAGATGTTAAGATAAGAATGAGTAATTCTAATATAAACAACCTTAATATAACAAAAACCTTAAACTCAGTGAAAGAACGTGAATGAGTGTAAAACATTCATTTGAGGATATTCTGAGTTATAAATAAGATCAGTTCTGTTTCTAAAACATTTGTCATGAATTTGGAAAATAATTGGTTCACCAGGAATTCCCAAGGAGAAAACCAATGTCCTAAACTAAAATCCAAGTAAACATGTTTACCAACAAATAATACTAATAGTGTTCAAAAAGAACTTCAATCATAGTGTATGTGTGTGATTTGGATTTTTAATGTAGCTTAACCAAATTTTAAGTCATACTGTTACAATGTATGCAGTTTTGGCAGTTTATAGTGATGTCTAGCACTGGAGCATCATGCAGCAGACATGTAGCATTAACAATTATAGACACAACTTGGCAATGTATTATGTCATTTACAAAAATAAGACATTAGTCAGGTAGTCTCAAACTTCTGCCCTTAATTATGGACCAAGGTCAATCACAATACAAATTAAATATACATAACATATTATCATGGACAAAGCTAAGACACAATCCAAATTAAATATACATAACACATTACATTGGTGACTTTTTTAACATCTTTTCTAACCCATAAAAGTGAATATTTTACCAATGATGAACAATCTCCATTCATATGGATATAAATTGCCCATTTTTTTTATTATTGTTGTTTTAGGGTTTAACGCCATTTTTCAGCACACGATAGGCTGTACATGGTGGCCAGTATTATTAGTGGAGGAAGAACCCAGGAAAACCCCCGGAAAAATAACCACCGACCCATGAGAAGCTACTGGCAAGCTTTCTCACATAACTACATTAGCCAAATCTTACTCGAACCCACGCAGACAGAGGTGAGATGGCAGTGATTCGTAACGGAGTGTGCTTTAGACCACTTGGCCACTCTGGACCCCACCCATTTTTTTATGTTTCAAACATAAGTGACATGGTCAGGTTAAAATAAGTATGTTTGTTTGGAAATCCTTATCAGAGATGTAACACTTACTGTATGGTATCAAATTCTGTAAGATATATGGAGAAAACTCTATCATTTTCATCCTTAAAGTAATGGGGAAATCGGTGGGAAAGAGTGTTAAATAATATATATGAAAATACAATGATGAAAAACAGCTCAGAAATGGGCAAAGCATGTCTGTATAATAGACTGGTTGGGTCAAAACTGAGAATTATGCATTTAAACTATCATAAGATCATTTATAATAATCTAGTCAGTGGTGACTTTATAGATTTAATTAAAACCTTACTGAGTATACAGGAATAAATTTGGAGCTTGCTTAAGACCTCTTAATTATTCTTTAGCGAAAGAGTCTTAAATTTCTTGGCAGTTGTTGTTTATTCTATATGTTTATTAGCTATGGTTGAGTTTCATTTGTCCATCACATCCAATTATCATCTGACTTTAGAATTATAAATTGCTTGCATTGGATTGTTTCTGTTTTTAGATTTTTTTGTATCAGCCGGTAGGAAGAAAGACATGATAAGTGTCAAATTTTGTGATGCTTCTTGGAGTTGATGCCCATCGGAATGTGTCATTTTTCAGCTCTTTTTTTCAGAAGTGTACATATTGTTAAATTAATTAGCATTGTGTCTTGAAATTAAAGTTTGGAATAATGTCTTTGTGTGTAAAACATGTACAAGAAATAATAGATAAAATGAAGAGCATGCCATCGCT
Organism: Unio delphinus; assembly: GCA_029339505.1. Lineage (NCBI taxonomy): Eukaryota > Metazoa > Mollusca > Bivalvia > Unionida > Unionidae > Unio > Unio delphinus. Next base: position 5,239,857 of record JAQISU010000034.1, on the reverse strand, counting down.
ATAGCTACTTACTGATTTTTGTATATCTACTTGCTGATTCTCTGTATATTTATATACTGGTTCTTTGTCTGTGTACATACTGTTTGTTTGTGTGACTACTTCTTAGCTTTTGCAGGTTAAAGGTTAAAGGGAAAAGTTGAAGAATTTGTATCTTGAATCATTTCAGCAACAAATGGAAGGAAAGGAAACTTATACTCGTAGTTTAGAGACACAACTATCTCAAAGGTATTCTTATTATTTCCATTTGATGTCATATTCATTAATACATGTTGCAGAAAGAATATTAAGAAAGAAAGACTCAGAAGTAAGTAAAAGAGAGAATACATGGATTAAGGAGAATAATAAAATGAAAAAATATAGACATTGTTATTGATAAGCATTGAGAATGTAATAGATATACATGAAAATGAGAGCATGTAATCATAATACCTAAAACTTTGTAATAAATATACCATTCAACTTGTATGAAATTCAGATATTTTTGTATGCATGTACATTTTTATGTTGACAGAACCATAGACCATGCAGTGTTACTCCATACTCCTCTGTAACAGCAAGTGTCCAACATTGTGTGCCTTATAGCATGTATCTGTGACAGCAAGTGTCCAACCTTGTGTGCCTCATAGCATGTATCTGTCAGTTAATTATTTTTGTTTTATTAGATGTGGGGAAATTGATGTGATGGACCAGTACAGTTACAAATGTTTCCAAGTTTAGAAAACGTTTTCTTACCTTTATAACTTTAATATTTGAGACAAGAAATTTACACATTCAGTTTTGTTTAGTTTTGAATCCAATTCACACATTCATAGTCTTGAATCCAATTAACATATTTATTGTCTTGAATCGATTTTTCAAAGAAAAATATCGCGTTAATTTTCTTTTACAAAGGCAAAACATCCAGGTCATAATGAAAAATTCAAATGATTTTCTGCAATTTAAAGTTGCCTTTTATATTAATTTGCAAAACACACTGGACTACTTACAGAACACTCCGACTTATTTTTAAAAAAATCGTTCTTGGGTCCATTTAGATGTCTGTAAAAGCCAGTGATCTTTATATACTGGAAAATATGTACTGATTTATATATAAATCATACTTTATAAACTTGCCCTTTATTTATAAGTGAACTTTATATGCAAGTGCTCATTACAGCAGATTCAGTTGCTTTCTGTAGTGTTCACTTTTTATATTTTAGCAATGCACTGCAAAAGTTCAGTGAACAGTGAATACTCATGTTACCTATTCACCAAAAGTTTAGGATACTTTTTACCCCCTCCCTCCATCACTACACCTCCTCATTCCTTCCCACAGGCCTGGATCAGAAGATGTACTTGTTCTAAAGAAGGAACTTATCTCAGTCCAAACCCTAATGGACAAAGTTGCACTGGAAAAAGAGAAGGAGAAAGAAGATATAGAAAAGGAATACATTTATCTACAGAAAGAACACAAAAAGTATGTTTCCAAGTGAAACTGGAAAAGATGGAATATATTGTGAATTCATTTTTTATTATCTTGGACAAACTGAACTAAACAATCACTTTATTTGACATGCTTGTGTATATCTGTACTTAACGGCCATGTATTCAACCATCTAGATGTCCTAACACAGGATTATGGTCCATCTTAGAGCATTAGAGTTTATATTCAAGATTTATTGAATAAATACAGTATTCAAATTTTGTCAACTGCTTTTCATGCAAAGGTTGGCCATGTCCATCCAATCTTCTACCTGTGCATCCTTCCTTCCATCCATCCAATCCACTTTCAATTCCAAATGGTAAGTCTCCTAATTATTATTACATTTCAACCAAATTTAGTAAGCATTTTGATATTGAGGAGACCTTGGCTGAATTGAATTATCAGCTTTTTACATCAAGGTTTAGTATTGTTATAGCTGGTGATTGTCTGACCCACCCACTTTTATATCTACAATAATTTCATTCATTATTATTGGATTTCGCCAATTTTGGTATACATGTTGATTTTCATGAGACTTTGGCTGCATTTGTCCATCAGTTTTCTGTATCTTTTAACAGAGTTCTTGCTCATGATTGTTAGACCCATCCACTCCCTTTTCTGAACAATAAAATCGTTTGCTGTTGGATTTCAATGAAAATTTGGTATGCAGCTTGATATTGATGTGACCTAAGAGTTAATTGTCAGCCTTTTGACTTTTTTGTTTACAAGCACTATTAACCCTAATAGTCAGAACCACCCAGTTTTGTTCCCACAGAGAAACCCATTACTTATTGTTGTATTTCAGCCATTGTATTGGGTGCTTGCTGTTGAGGAAGCCAATACAATTGCAGGACATTGTTTCGTGAAATTCACTTTTTTGGTGTCATTTTAAATAAAACACAACATTAAAGGATCTTGTGCTATGCATTTCATGATTCTGTTGACAAAAATAGGACTCTCACCAGCTTCAATGATTTCAGCATATTCAAAAATTCAGACAAAATTCATTTTCCTGAAAACCACAAAAAGGAATACTTTTAAAAGTTGATGAGTTTACAGTATTTTCAATGAAATGGAAAGTACAGCTTAAAAAATGGTTGTCTGAATTTCCCACACAAAATAGATTTTCCAGTCTGTGCATGTATCATTTCCAATCCTTTAAATACTGACCCATTACTTTCTTATTCCTTGCACTAATTATTAGCTTTAGAATGGTGTTTTCATGAGTCTGTGGCAGGGATTGTTTTATGTTGTGTAAGTGTGGCATTCTTGCCGATTGCTTGGAATGATTCGAAATTCAAACAAATTTGTGAACCCCACATAATATTTACAAGCCTTACTGTTGTGTCCTTCACTAAATTGTGCATTATATTTAGGATATAACCCCAAATGTTCAAGTGGAGGTGGAAATTTCCTCTTTAAATTTTCACTCCTAGAAAAGACTATACTGTAGAAGTCAATCCATTCATTTACAATGTTTGTGAACTCATAAAAAAAATAATAATATTTTTTTGGTTGTATGTATTTTGTGTAAACATATATTCTGTGTGTTTTGATGTTGTGAGAGTGGTTTTAAGTCAATTTTTGCCAAATACAAAAACAATGAAAGTGCTGTTAGCAAAGATATTACAATAGTCTGTACCATTAATAATTATTACAGAATTGGGATCCTTTCATACCTATTTGTCATTAAGAATTTATATAAGTATCAAAGTTACAAAATAAAATATATCACACTTATGATGTTCCAACTGTCAGTCTTCAGTCTGACCATTTGTTAATTTTGATGTAGATCAGAGGAGAAAATACAGAGATTAGAAGCTGAGCTGTCAAATAGTCCAAAAGTTGAAGAACTTGCCAGGTAATTGCATTAAAGTATATTTTAGTATAATTAATCATATTACAGTACAATCCTGTATTTCTCAGGTATTGTGTGCCCTCTTTATAAATTGTGTGGAAGGGTGTGGGCTTACCATTGGAGTGTGTTTTTGTTGGAATATAATTCTGATTTGATATATACTTGCTTTTGAATCCAACTGCGGATAAGATAGACCCTAATCTGACATTGCATAATACACTGGCAGATCAGGGTCTGTATTGTTCATTTACTGATTACTCTTAGCAAACTGTAATCCCAAATCATTTGGTACATGATGTACTGGCAGATTTGGGACTGTGGAGTTTTGATTTGACATATTGGCTATTGCATTACACTTAGCACCAGCGTCAGTGCATCAGACTTTCTTCTTTGGTCATAGACAAACATTTGGAGTGAGTTTCATAACACCAACCCCATAAGATGGAAATGATATGCTATGCATGGCAACCAGTATGTCTGGTGGAAGAACCTGTGAAAACCACAGGAAGAACCACCAAACCATGAGAAGCTACTAGCAAGTTTTCTGACTCTGACTGATGTGGACAGAAGTCAGATGGCAGTGATAGGTAATGAGCACTTTTTTGAACACTAGGCCATGTATACATACATGTCTGTATGCATGTATGTATGTATGTATGTATGTATGTATGTATGTATGTATGTATCTGTGTATGTATCTATGTATGTATGTGATTTAAGAATGTCAGTACAATAGTGTCCGGGGCCCCGAGTGGTCTAAAGCGCTATCCGTTACGGATCACTGCATGGGTTCGAGTCTAAAATTCGGCTAATGTAGTTATGTGAGAAAGCCTGCCAGTAGCTTCTCGTGGGTCAGTGGTTCTTTCCGGGGATTTTCCCGGGTTCTTCCTCCACCAATATTAATGGCCGCCATGTATAGCCTATCATGTGCTGAAAAAATGGCGTTAAACCCTAAACCAACAAACCAAAAATAGTGTCCATATTGTGCCAATTAATAGTTGTTGTGATGATTACAATAAAATTGTATAAAACATCAGATACAGGGCTTCAGAGTCAAGATCAGTTTAGCCTCAGTTTATTTTCTTCATTGAAGTTGATTATACAGTAACTTCTGGAGCCCACTAAAAGCTGTGTAGACGTGATCTGTGTAGTCATTAGTTACTGTGCTCTGGTTTTGTTTGGGCAGGCTGGATTTATGTGGTATTGGATTCTTTACTAACCTATTATGATTGGGTTTGTATTATAGAAACAACATTTTTATACCCCCAAAGTTGGTTTCTAGATTCATTGTCTATGATTTTATTATTATATATCTAGCATTTGATTTGCCATGTCAATACTGGTGCAATTAAGTTACTCAATGACTCGTTTCTTCTGACTTTAGTGAAGAGGTAACATCATCAGTGAAAGGATAAGTGACTGGTTGCATGTATATTATTATATATAGACTGGATTACAGTTTGGACTGTCACCAGTTCTTGTTTGTTTTTAGGGTTTAATGCCATTTTTCAGCACACGATAGACTATACATGGCAGCTAGTATTATCGATGTAGGAAGAACCCGGAAAAAAACCACCTACCCACAAGAAGCTACTGGCAAGCTTTCTCACATAACTACATTAGCCGAATCTTAGGCTTGAACCCATGCAGAGATGAGACAGCAGTGATCCGTAATGGAGAGCGCTTTAGACCACTCTGCCACTCTGGGACCCTACCAGTTCTTGATTTAGATTCCTTGTACTTTAGCAAGGATATATTTTGTGTAGGTCACCTTACATCAAGTAGGTCACAAATACTTACGTTCTAATCTGGGGTAAATTGCAGTGCACTGTAAATAGCTTTACATATCTTCACATGCACAAATGCTTGCAACCTCTTTCCTTTTTTGCTCTCTCTCTTTCTCTCTTTCCTTTTTTTGCTCTCTCTCTCTCTCTCTCTCTCTCTCTCTCTCTCTCTCACAAATGTATGTTTTATACCATGTAGATTATTAGTTTATATGTATGATATTTAGCTTTCTCTTAGTTTCTTGCATGAATATATATATATATATATATATATATATATATATATATATATATATATATATATATATATATATACACACACACACACACACACACACACAGTATGTCTGGAATAACAAGTTTTCTGGATAATTGAATCCTTCACATTTTTATTTTACGATATTATCACACCGTATATATATATATATATGTGTGTGTGTGTTAGCTTTAAATGTATGTTTGCTTGATGGTGTCACCATAATATATGTAAAAAGTACAACAAATATAAACTGTTAAATGCGTTATGGTAAACTAATAAAATGCAGTCATTTTTATAAGTCGTATTTTACAACTGTTACAGTTGCTAATGATTTACATCCCCATTTTATTCGGAAATGAAGCCCTATACTGTCCATAGCTTAAATATGTCAACTGTACTTGTACAGCCATCAATAAACTTAGACTTATACATACAGTTGGTAAACAGCAGAGGATTAATGACACTTTTAATTTATTTACCATATATTATATCAGAAAGCGTTGACAATTTGATCCCAGTGTGTTTATTTAATTATTAACACCCCCATCAGCGACTAGCTAAAACAGACATTGTTTATACAATCGCTGGTTACAATATGGTCACGATTAGTTATTGATAGTGGCCATAGTTTCTCAAGGGCTTCACTATTGTGTTTTATGTATTATTCTACGGACTTTATTTTCATACATATACGATTTTTCAAATTTTCTTATTTTTGGACATTATTTCCGGATTATCGAGAAAAGTTTTAATGTAATTTTACACTTTGGTCCCTGATTTTGATTTCTGGATCTGGAACACAGATTTCTTGATTAATGGAGCAAATTAATGTTTAGGAATTCTGTTCCCATATACATACATACATGGATAGATAGATAGATAGATATTGGGGGCCTTCAATACAGTTGCACTGTTCCATACTCACAGGGCTCACTTCACTTTGTTTGGGCCATTGCCAAGTTTCATGCACTTACAACTTTGCATTTGATCCCCAGTTTTTGACAGTACTTAAATATACTACACTATTATGCCCTTATACTTCATACCCACTTCCTATGGTGCATGTATGGAGTATCAGCTGATGTTTGTCATCATGGCAATCCTCAGGATCAGACTTAATCAAGTTTTGGTTATCAGTGTCCCTATATACGTTCTATCAGCCCTTTGCGGCTCCACATACAGGTGTTTAACATTCTTCACAATCATCCAAACTCCCTCAAGTCTCTCTTCCTTTGGTATTCCTATGGAAACAATTCAGAGCTTGGCTGGTGCAGAATGCTATGACAGGATTTGCCCCCATTATGCCAAAGATTATGGTCTCTCAAGATAGGTGGTCTCACATAGCAGTGGTCTTTCAAAACAGGTTTCACTGTGTGTATATATATATATATATATATATATATATATATATATATATATATATATATATATATATATATAGTGAATTATCATTTGCAGGCTTCAAACCTCAGTGTCAGAAAAAGAAACTTACATCCAAAAGCTACAAACTCAAATGGATGGCAAAGAGAGAGAAATTAAACAGCTTCTGGAGAAACAGGGGCAGGTAACTTATGACAATTTGCATCTCACAAAGACCACACTATCCAGAGATAGTTGTCTAGGTGGAAGCCATTCTTTCTTCCTTTCTTTTTTCTTTCCTGTATGTCATTTTTCTTTCAGCAACTACCTTTCTAGGATCTTAAATCTATAATTGACATTTCAAAAAGTTAAAATGATTTTTGGTATTGTTCAGATCAGTAAATTATTGAGACAACGGTAAATCCATAAACCTCATTTCATGGCAGAATGGGATTATCCATAATTCTAAGGTATGCTTAATTGTTCATCTTCATCTCACACAATGCCTTTTTTGTCACTTGTTCCTTACAGACATGTTTTTTCTTTGTTTTAAACTAGAATCCCACTTTTCTCCTCACTGTAGTCTGATTTTTCTGTTTATATTTTGATTTTTATGTATATCGTCTGTTTTCTAAATAATGGTATGTCATGTCCTATTCCACAATTTTCCTTGTAAAATATTTGTTTTGTATATTATTGAACAGACAATAGTTGTAAAGATCAAAAGTTTCTACTCATCAAAAAAATCTTTGTGTATTAGAAACGAATGGAAAAGACATGAAAGAAGCATGCTTGCAAAACATGACATCTCATGTTATTGACAGAGACCAGGACATACAAGGTTTGACGATTGTGTGGAAATGAGAATGGCTTGAATTGATGGAAATGTAATTGGTCAGTTCATAAGAAAACTGAATGCCAGAGGACTGGCGTTTTGTATCTTTGCAAGAGAATATTTTAATACTCTGCAAGAAAAGATTTTAATACTCTGCAAGAGAAGATTTTAATACTCTGCACAAGAAAAGATTTTAATACTCTGCAAAAAAAGATTTTAATACTCTACAAGAAAAGATTTTAATACTCTGCAAGAGAAGATTTTAATACTTTGCACAAGAAAAGATTTTAATACTCTACAAGAAAAGATTTTAATACTTTGCACAAGAAAAGATTTTAATACTCTACAAGAAAAGATTTTAATACTCTGCAAGAGAAGATTTTAATACTTTGCACAAGAAAAGATTTTAATACTCTGCAAGAAAAGATTTTAATACTCTACAAGAAAAGATTTTAATACTCTACAAGAAAAGATTTTAATACTCTGCAAGAGAAGATTTTAATACTTTGCACAAGAAAAGATTTTAAGACTCTACAAGAGAAGATTTTAATACTTTGCACAAGAAAAGATTTTAATACTCTACAAGAAAAGATTTTAATACTCTGCAAGAAAAGATTTTAATACTCTACAAGAAAAGATTTTAATACTCTGCAAGAGAAGATTTTAATACTTTGCACAAGAAAAGATTTTAATACTCTGCAAGAAAAGATTTTAATACTCTACAAGAAAAGATTTTAATACTCTGCAAAAAAAGATTTTAATACTCTACAAGAAAAGATTTTAATACTCTGCAAGAGAAGATTTTAATACTTTGCACAAGAAAAGATTTTAATACTCTGCAAGAAAAGATTTTAATACTCTACAAGAAAAGATTTTAATACTCTACAAGAAAAGATTTTAATACTCTACAAGAAAATATTTTAATACTCTGCAAGAGAATATTTTAATACTCTGCAAGAAAAGATTTTAATACTCTGCAAGAGAATATTTTAATACTCTGCAAGAAAAGATTTTAATACTCTACAAGAAAAGATTTTAATACTCTACAAGAAAAGATTTTAATACTCTACAAGAAAAGATTTTAATACTCTGCAAGAGAAGATTTTAATACTCTGCAAGAGAAGATTTTAATACTCTACAAGAAAAGATTTTAATACTCTACAAGAGAAGATTTTAATACTCTGCAAGAGAAGATTTTAATACTTTGCACAAGAAAAGATTTTAATACTCTACAAGAAAAGATTTTAATACTCTACAAGAAAAGATTTTAATACTCTGCAAGAAAAGATTTTAATACTCTGCAAGAGAAGATTTTAATACTCTACAAGAAAAGATTTTAATACTCTACAAGAAAAGATTTTAATACTCTGCAAGAGAAGATTTTAATACTTTGCACAAGAAAAGATTTTAATACTCTGCAAGAAAAGATTTTAATACTCTGCAAGAAAAGATTTTAATACTCTGCAAGAAAAGATTTTAATACTCTGCAAGAAAAGATTTTAATACTCTACAAGAAAAGATTTTAATACTCTACAAGAAAAGATTTTAATACTCTGCAAGAGAAGATTTTAATACTCTGCAAGAAAAGATTTTAATACTCTACAAGAAAAGATTTTAATACTCTGCAAGAAAAGATTTTAATACTCTGCAAGAAAAGATTTTAATACTCTGCAAGAAAAGATTTTAATACTCTACAAGAAAAGATTTTAATACTCTGCAAGAAAAGATTTTAATACTCTACAAGAAAAGATTTTAATACTCTGCAAGAGAAGATTTTAATACTCTGCAAGAAAAGATTTTAATACTCTGCAAGAAAAGATTTTAATACTCTGCAAGAGAAGATTTTAATACTTTGCACAAGAAAAGATTTTAATACTCTGCAAGAAAAGATTTTAATACTCTACAAGAAAAGATTTTAATACTCTGCAAGAAAAGATTTTAATACTCTGCAAGAAAAGATTTTAATACTCTACAAGAAAAGATTTTAATACTCTGCAAGAAAAGATTTTAATACTCTACAAGAAAAGATTTTAATACTCTACAAGAAAAGATTTTAATACTCTGCAAGAGAAGATTTTAATACTCTGCAAGAAAAGATTTTAATACTCTACAAGAAAAGATTTTAATACTCTGCAAGAGAAGATTTTAATACTCTGCAAGAAAAGATTTTAATACTCTGCAAGAAAAGATTTTAATACTCTGCAAGAAAAGATTTTAATACTCTGCAAGAAAAGATTTTCATACTCTACAAGAAAAGATTTTAATACTCTGCAAGAAAAGATTTTAATACTCTACAAGAAAAGATTTTAATACTCTGCAAGAGAAGATTTTAATACTCTGCAAGAAAAGATTTTAATACTCTGCAAGAAAAGATTTTAATACTCTACAAGAAAAGATTTTAATACTCTACAAGAAAAGATTTTAATACTCTACAAGAAAAGATTTTAATACTCTACAAGAAAAGATTTTAATACTCTGCAAGAGAAGATTTTAATACTCTGCAAGAGAAGATTTTAATACTCTACAAGAAAAGATTTTAATACTCTACAAGAAAAGATTTTAATACTCTACAAGAGAAGATTTTAATACTCTGCAAGAGAAGATTTTAATACTTTGCACAAGAAAAGATTTTAATACTCTACAAGAAAAGATTTTAATACTCTGCAAGAAAAGATTTTAATACTCTGCAAGAAAAGATTTTAATACTCTACAAGAAAAGATTTTAATACTCTACAAGAAAAGATTTTAATACTCTGCAAGAGAAGATTTTAATACTTTGCACAAGAAAAGATTTTAATACTCTGCAAGAAAAGATTTTAATACTCTGCAAGAAAAGATTTTAATACTCTACAAGAAAAGATTTTAATACTCTGCAAGAAAAGATTTTAATACTCTGCAAGAAAAGATTTTAATACTCTACAAGAAAAGATTTTAATACTCTACAAGAAAAGATTTTAATACTCTGCAAGAGAAGATTTTAATACTCTGCAAGAAAAGATTTTAATACTCTACAAGAAAAGATTTTAATACTCTGCAAGAGAAGATTTTAATACTCTGCAAGAAAAGATTTTAATACTCTGCAAGAGAAGATTTTAATACTCTACAAGAAAAGATTTTAATACTCTACAAGAAAAGATTTTAATACTCTGCAAGAGAAGATTTTAATACTCTGCAAGAAAAGATTTTAATACTCTACAAGAAAAGATTTTAATACTCTGCAAGAGAAGATTTTAATACTCAGCAAGAAAAGATTTTAATACTCTACAAGAAAAGATTTTAATACTCTGCAAGAGAAGATTTTAATACTTTGCACAAGAAAAGATTTTAATACTCTGCAAGAGAATATTTTAATACTCTGCAAGAAAAGATTTTAATACTCTACAAGAAAAGATTTTAATACTCTACAAGAAAAGATTTTAATACTCTACAAGAAAAGATTTTAATACTCTGCAAGAGAAGATTTTAATACTCTGCAAGAAAAGATTTTAATACTCTACAAGAAAAGATTTTAATACTCTGCAAGAGAAGATTTTAATACTCTGCAAGAAAAGATTTTAATACTCTACAAGAAAAGATTTTAATACTCTGCAAGAGAAGATTTTAATACTTTGCACAAGAAAAGATTTTAATACTCTGCAAGAGAATATTTTAATACTTTGCACAAGAAAAGATTTTAATACTCTGCAAGAGAATATTTTAATACTCTGCAAGAAAAGATTTTAATACTCTGCAAGAGAAGATTTTAATACTCTGCAAGAGAAGATTTTAATACTTTGCACAAGAAAAGATTTTAATACTCTGCAAGAAAAGATTTTAATACTCTGCAAGAAAAGATTTTAATACTCTGCAAGAGAAGATTTTAATACTTTGCACAAGAAAAGATTTTGATACTCTGCAAGAAAAGATTTTAATACTCTGCAAGAAAAGATTTTAATACTCTGCAAGAGAAGATTTTAATACTTTGCACAAGAAAAGATTTTAATACTCTGCAAGAGAATATTTTAATACTCTGCAAGAAAAGATTTTAATACTCTGCAAGAAAAGATTTTAATACTCTGCAAGAGAAGATTTTAATACTTTGCACAAGAAAAGATTTTAATACTCTGCAAGAAAAGATTTTAATACTCTGCAAGAGAATATTTTAATACTTTGCAAGAAAAGATTTTAATACTTTGCACAAGAAAAGATTTTAATACTCTACAAGAAAAGATTTTAATACTCTACAAGAAAAGATTTTAATACTCTGCAAGAAAAGATTTTAATACTCTGCAAGAAAAGATTTTAATACTCTGCAAGAGAAGATTTTAATACTCTACAAGTAAAGATTTTAATACTCTACAAGAAAAGATTTTAATACTCTGCAAGAGAATATTTTAATACTCTACAAGAAAAGATTTTAATACTCTACAAGAAAAGATTTTAATACTCTGCAAGAGAAGATTTTAATACTCTACAAGAAAAGATTTTAATACTCTGCACAAGAGAAGATTTTAATACTCTACAAGAAAAGATTTTAATACTCTGCAAGAGAAGATTTTAATACTTTGCACAAGAAAAGATTTTAATACTCTACAAGAAAAGATTTTAATACTCTGCAAGAGAAGATTTTAATACTTTGCACAAGAAAAGATTTTAATACTCTGCAAGAGAAGATTTTAATATTCTGCAAGAAAAGATTTTAATACTCTACAAGAAAAGATTTTAATACTCTGCAAGAAAAGATTTTAATACTCTGCAAGAGAAGATTTTAATACTCTACAAGAAAAGATTTTAATACTCTACAAGAAAAGATTTTAATACTCTGCAAGAGAATATTTTAATACTCTGCAAGAGAATATTTTAATACTCTACAAGAAAAGATTTTAATACTCTACAAGAAAAGATTTTAATACTCTGCAAAAGAAGATTTTAATACTCTACAAGAAAAGATTTTAATACTCTGCACAAGAGAAGATTTTAATACTCTACAAGAAAAGATTTTAATACTCTGCAAGAGAAGATTTTAATACTTTGCACAAGAAAAGATTTTAATACTCTACAAGAAAAGATTTTAATACTCTGCAAGAGAAGATTTTAATACTTTGCACAAGAAAAGATTTTAATACTCTGCAAGAGAAGATTTTAATATTCTGCAAGAAAAGTTGCCCATCTACATCAAGTTTCTTAAGTCTGTGGCTGCAGTTTGTGTCCAATGCTGTAAAAGACAAGTAAATTTATGTGACTATTTGTATATACATAGTTGACATATTTGGGTGACTTTAGTCGCAGATTTCTTATGAAAAGAAAACAGTATAAGAGAATATGTACTTCAAACATTGACAAATCAATGTGACTGAATTACTGTGTGAACACTGACATGCACATGTAATAATTTCAGTACTAATATTGGAGAAAGAGTTGATTTGAAAATGAACATTGTTTAAAGTTTTGGTGAGTTTGTTATTTGTTATTTTTTCAAATGATTTTGTTGGAATAAAGTAACAATACTGCAATAGATTCTGATAATAAGGTCCACCAGGAGCAGTTCTGTATGAGTCTAAAATACATTTTAGCCAGATTCAAACCCCTAATCAAGAGTGCCACCCCTTGAGACCATGTTGGGTTAGGAGCCTCAAATCCCCCCTCACAAATTCAGTTTTTCAAAAATTGTGTCTGGTCTTAATCACAGTATGGCTCAATGAGTCAGCTGCAGAAGTACTGGAAAAGTGCATGAAAACAATAAGTTTTCCTTGAAAGTGCGAAAACTTGAAAAATAAGTGTGCTTTAATTGGAAAACATTATTATGCTTATATAAATATTGAAACACTATACAAATCCATTAAAAAGGTGAAAAACTCAAGTTATCTGTATATCAGTCTTGAGTTGCTTGTATATGCATTAGTATTTTGGCCTTGTTTAGGATTATACAGTCCTCTGTTTCCCTCATTAACCTCAGCTGCAGTCTTCAGCTTGGTCTAGTTTTAAAAAAATGATGTTTCAGAGTTTTTTTCTATGAATAAAATACTGAAGTTGGAAATTTTGTCAACTTTGAAATGAAATTTTGGTTCTTTGTGCTTGAAATTTCCTGATGAAATATCTATGTATCATGTCAATATATGTACTAAAAATAGATAAACCATGACCTGATGGCTGTTCAAAAGCCACTCAGACATACAAAATCTGGGCATGAGCGACTTTTAAATTTAATTAGAGACTTTGACCACAAGTGAGATCATCAAAGTCTAGGTCTGTTTTTGTTAAGAATTATTTACTGTCCCAACTGACTGCAGAAGGTTCTTGTTGATTGTCTTTTCAATCCATCCATATGTACGGTACGTTGCACATTCTATGTGCTAGTCTCTCTGTCGGTCATTCGTACAACTGTGAAAATACACTGAGTTTAAATAACACACAATACATAGGTTCCATAGACTCTTTATTGTACCTATAATATAATCTTTGGCATAATGGGGGCAAATCCTATCACAGCACACTGCACCAGCCTAGCTCTGAATTGTTTCCATAGGAATACCTCAAGAAGAGATACTTGGGTGAGTTTGAAGGGTTGTGAAGAGTGTCTGACACCTGTATGTGGAGATGCAAGGGGCTGATACAAGGTACTTAGAGACACTGATAACCGAAACTGAACAAGTCTATACCTGAGGATGCTATGATAGCAAATATCAGCCATACATGCCATACATGGACACCAAGAGGCTTGTATGAATGCCGAATACCAACTAGATATAGTTTTATAGTTTGAAATGTTAGGTGCAGGATCTGCGAAAATGCCCAGTAAAGTTAATCAAGATGTCCTCATTCACAACAGGGGCAAACTATATCCTGGAATCCACAATCCTACCATTAGCAAGAAAGACCTGGAGGTTTTAGAAGCCTGTTGAAAAAAGCACATCTGGTGCCCATAACCAAAGAAAAGTCCCACATCATATTTACTCTAGGTAATCTTTCCGTAGGAGGGCACTCACATGGTTGCTCTTCAGCTGTAGATGCCAGCTGCCAGAATCTAGCAATCTGTAAATGAGATATTTTTTCAGCTATATCATTTTCCTTCCCTGGTATATGTTCAGCACTGTGGGATACAATTCAACAGAAAGCTATAGACAGTTTATGGGCTCTTATGGACATAGATTTACAATACAGGTGCTAGTCTCTGTTAGTCATTAGCACAATTGTAAAAAAAAAAAAAAAACACTCAGTTGTATAAATGAAACTTGGCATACATATTTGTTTGCATTTGTAGATCACCCAGTTACATTTTAAGACCATTACAGTAGTTTATAATATTTTTAACACATTTCGTTTGACTAGTTTTAAACAAAAAGTTGTTTCCCTGTATTTTAGCTCTCCCAGAAAAATGAAGACTTTCAAAAACTGCTTGAAGATAGGACAGCAGCTGTTAACAAATTTCAGTCAGAACTGGCAGAAATGACCAATTCTCTGAAACAAACGCGTGGAGAACTTGCCATTAAGACTGAACATCTTCAGAATCTGCAGAGTGATGACACAAAGGTAACTCTGTTGGAACAATTTAGTGTAATTAAAAACTGATCTGTATTTTCTTGTTTATATAATTCTATAGCTAATGTACATTTTCTGTATTGCTATTCAGATTTTGTATTTTATTTGACTATAATTTTATAACAAATATGTTTGTAAAGTTGATTCAGTTTATATAAAAAAATTAAAACAATATGCAATACTACGAATGCTGCTACACAAATATGGAAGTGATATTTAGTGTTCCTGTGTTTGTCCGTCCTTCTGGTAACACTTTTGAGTTTTGGTTACATTAATGTTTTGAAAAAGTAGAGTTAGGAAAATGACACTTACACACTCTTGTTTATGACAAGGGTGAGCAAAACAACATTGACACACTCGTTGTTTATGACAAAAATTATCATAATGACACCTAAACTTGTTTATGACAAGGGCAAAGCAAAATAACATTGACACACTCTTTGTTCATGAAAAAAAACTAGCATAATGACACCTGCACACTCTTTGTTTATGACAATAACTAGCATAATGACACCTACACACTTTTGTTTATGACAAAGGCAAGTAAAATGACATTGACACACTCTTTGTTCATGATAATAACTAGCATAATGACACCTAAACACTTTTGTTTATGAGAGTTATGTCAAAATAATTGTCTGCATTTCATTTTGTAAAACAATTGTTACGGCTGTTGGATTTAATTTTATTTATTTTTAATTATTAAATCCAAATTTGTCATTTAAGGTTTATTATTATTTAAATGGGAAATTTTTCTAGAAAATTCACTTGACCTGGACTTTTCTGGTAAACAGGCTGACCTTGGCTTGGTTACCTCAATATCTGACCTTGCTTTAGACATTGTCAACAAGTCTTCAATTCTATTGGTTGGTTTCGGGGACAGCATTTTATTAGTGGCTGATTTTTCCTTCTGGTTCATTCTATCTCTACGTGACTTGAAGAAGGTATTTTTTCCATGACCTTCCAGACTCACATGATTCCTCTTGTTTACGAGGGAATTACAATATATATAGCTGTGTTTTTTTAGAAGCTAACTTTAGTAGAATATAAATTAGGCTTATTTTAAAGAAGTTGTGTATTTTCTGTTTTGAGTTTAATATCTTGTTCTGGACTTGTGTCAATTCGTTGGAAAAGAAGAATTATTCTATTTATCTGGAAAAGGACATATGTTTCATAATTTCATCTGGATGATTTAAAAACAAGAACTGCATCACGTGACATTGTCAGCCATTTTGGATTATTACCTCGTCAAGATTCGAACCTGGAACTATTAGAACATTTATTTATCAGGACTTGCAATTCTATTAGTGGATTATTTTGTGAATTCTATATTTGTTGGATTTGACTCTCTAAAACTGTAAGTTCAATTGTTTTATTTAAATAATTGTACTTAATAAATTCATTGTTAAAGTTATACAAGCGTGTTAGTTTTCACTCTTTCTGTGTTGCTGCTTATTCGAGCCTAAGCACGTAACATAGAATTGGTGGCTATCGTCTCGGGATTGAGATTGAGATTGAAATAAATTGGAATTTAAATTTGAATTTCCCCTAGTTTTTGAAAAAATTTAAATCTTTAGTGAGACTAGCACGCTTGTATCAAAATGACATCTAAGGTAGAAATATTTCTTTCTAATCCTACCCAGGAGCAATTAGATCTTTTCAAAAAAGACGAGTTGGTTCAACTTGCCAGAAAATACGATCTTTCTGAAGTGAAGGCTTCTTTAACGAAACAAGATATCAAAAAGATTTTGGTCCAGTATTTGGTAGAACAGGATGTTTTTGAACAAAGTGCTTTGATTCCAGTCAGTAAGTCTACACCAGACTCTGACATTAAACTGAAGGAATTAGAATTAAAATTCAAGATGGAATTAGAGTTGAAGAAGCTGGAATTTCAGAGAGAGAGTGAATTAGAGTAAAAGAAGCTGGAGTTTCAGGAAAGGGAGAAAGAGAAACAAATTGAATTACAAAAAGAGCAAATGCGGATTGATAGAGAGAGAGAGGAGAAAGAGAGACAATTACAATCTGAAAAAGAGGAGAAAGAGAGACAATTACAATCTGAAAAAGAGGAGAGAGAGAGACAAGAGAGGGATAAAGAAAGACAATTACAATCTGAATTAGAGTTTAAGAAGCTGGAATTTCATGAAAGAGAGAAAGAAAGACAATTACAATTTGAAAAAGAGGAGAGAGAGAGACAGGAAAGGTTACAAGAAAAACAAATTGAACGAGAGAGAGAGAAGGAAGAAAGGGAATATCAGTGTAAAATGAAAGAATTAGACCTGGCAAGTGAGAATCACCGTCATACTTCAAATCAAAATTTTGATTTAGCAAGGAATATTAGATTAGTGCCCCCTTTTAAAGAAAAAGAAGTAGACAAATATTTTATTCTTTTTGAAAAAGTTGCAGAAAATTTAAAGTGGCCAAGAGAGAATTGGACTCAGTTACTACAATGTGTACTTACTGGTAAGGCTAGTGAGATTTACACTTCACTGTCTGTTCAGCAAAGTGGTGATTATGACGTAGTTAAAGAATGCATTTTAAGAGGTTATGAGTTAGTTCCTGAAGCTTATAGGCAAAAATTTAGAAATTACAGAAAAGAAGCTGGACAAACTCATGTCGAATTTGCTAGACAAAAAGAGCAGTTGTTTGATAGATGGTGTTTAGCCAAGATAGTTGAGCAAGATTATCAAAATCTCAAGCAAATTATATTAATTGAAGAGTTTAAAAACTGTGTCCATAATGATGTTAAAACTTATCTTGAGGAGCATCAGATTGAAACCTTGGAAAATGCTGCTCGAGCTGCTGACGAATATTCTTTGACACATAAAGTTCCTTTTGTTAACAAGACTTCTACTCAACAATTTACTGGCAGAAAAGAATTTCCGCCTAATTCAAGCCCTTCTAAAACTCAAACTAACACAACTTTCAAAAATCAGACTTCAGAGAAGTTTGATTCTAGATCCTTGTCTCTTCCGACGTGTAACTTTTGCAAGAAAAAAGGACACGTTATTTCTGATTGCTACAAATTGAAAAATAGGCAACAGAATCAAGATAGACCAGTTCCAAATGCTCTTATTTACAAGAGGTCAAGGTCACAGTCATGTATTGAAAGCAATACAATTGTTGGGTCTAATAAATCCCAGTCTGATTTTGACATGGAGAATTATGAACCATTCATATCGAAGGGTTCTATATCACTCTTGGGTGATTCAGCCAATCCCACCCCTATTAAAATTTTAAGGGACACAGGAGCCTCTCAGAGTCTTTTATTATCAGGTACTTTGCCTTTATCTGAGAAGTCTTCTTCTAATGAAAGTGTTCTTATTCAGGGGTTAGAGTGCTGCTTTGTTAATGTTCCTCTCCATTGTGTAAATTTGTCATCAGACTTAGTGTCAGGACCTGTGACAATTGGAACAGTCTCGGTTTTGCCCGTAGAGGGAATAGATTTATTGCTAGGCAACGACTTAGCTGGAGACAAGGTTGTGGTTAATCAGGGTTCGTACGGTCTTTGAAGGTCTTTGAAAGTTTGGGAAAAATGAGGTAGCGTTTTCAAGGCCTTGAAAGTTTGGGAAAATCGAGCATATTACCCTGAGGTCTTTGAAAGTCTTTGAAAATTGAAATAAACCCCCCAAAAAATAATTTCTTTCCAGAATCACAAATAAAATTATCCGAGGTTGTTAGATTCAGATGTAATCTAGTTATCCTGGTTTCTTTCTTTGTATGACCCGTTCAGTTTATTGCCGCCGCAATAACAAAAGAGGCTTTGTTTTGTTTGGCCATCCAAAGTATGCCGCGGCGGCGACTTCAATCACACATGCACTCTTCATCAAAGCAATACGGTGCCGCTACACACTTCATCAAAGGAAGTCACCAATAAAATTGCCCAAGGTCGTTAGCTTCGGATGCAGCTGGTTTTCCTGGCTTCTTTCGTTTGACGAATAGTTCAATTTGACTGGACGAGTCCATCAGTTTTAGCCAATCAAAATGTTAATTACACTAATTCTACGTAGAAAGTTCGCGAAAGTTATACGCTCGAGAATTCAAAATTTCTTCATTCGATTTACATCGTCTGCAAGTTCAGTGTTTAAAAATGCCAGGTCTTTGCTCTTTCAACGATATCTGGCTTGAACAAGAGAAGTACAAGGAATGGCTGCAAAAGAATAAGTTATGCAAACGAAAGGCGTTTTGTACGCTGTGTAAAAAGACGATCAACTTGGCTTCAATGGGAGAAGGAACCCTTACAAGTCATGCCAAAGGTAGGTTGCAAATTAGTAACTACATGATCATTTAGTGGAACAAAGATGCAGAAGTATAAGCAATTGGTAGTTTTTGGAAAAATAATGGTAATCCATTACTCGTCGGGTATAAAATAAGATCGTTTAGTTTGATGATTTGGGAGATATAGCAAAAGAGGGCCTGTTTAAATTTACTTCTACCGTCGGTTTATTTAACACGTTTGAGGAACAAAAATCATTTTCGAAAAATTTGTTCTACATAACAATATTCCTTGATTTAATACAGAAACATCCATTGTAATAAATTAAATTCACGGATAAACAGTTTCAAAGTGCGCATGCGTACACTATATTAGAGTTAAACAAGAGTTCTTGTTCTTGAATTGCGAGTAAAAAAAAAAAAAAAAAAAAAAAACTCTCAACGAAACAAACAGGTTGCTATATATAGAACCTGTTTTGTCCAGTACTTTGAAGTGCGTGAAATATTACTAAATTTAAAGATGTTTATTACAAAAAATGGGGAAAAACATGTCCTGGGCTGACCCTGGACTTGTGCAATCAGGATCAGACAAGGAAAAGGGAGAAACAAAACTTCGTAGGGTCCTAAAAATTATGTGTGAGGCAAAAAGAGAAGTAGAGTCCCGATGTGATTTAATATTAACTCAGTACGGAAAATTAGTGGATGAAGTTATCCAATCGGACAATCATCCATTGAAATGCTTCAGTAGAACAGATGACAGACTTGATGAAGTGTTTTATTCTGTCCTTTCCAAAAGAAATGAATATGTTGAACTTTAGAATGTTCTCCAGAAAATGTTGTTATCACATGGGCAGGCAAGAGAGAGGATTTTCTATCAACAAACAGGTATCTGTTGAGAACCTCAGCAGAGAAAGCCTCAGAGCTCAAAGGTTAATCATTGACACAATGAGAAAAGCTGGTGGACCTTTGGAAATCATCATTAGCAATGAAATGATGACATATGCCTCCTCTGCAAGACATAAGTACCATGCCTATCTGGATAAGAAGAAAGCAGAGGAGAAGGATGAGAAAAAAAACCCAAAAGGAAAGAAACGGGAGTTGACCTTGGATGGAAGAACTTAAAGCCAAAAAGCTGCGTCTTGACGCTGACATTGCCAGCCTACATGCTTCCTCTGTACAGAAAGCAGAAGAGGCAGAATTAAAAGGACTCATTGTGCTTGTCACAGAGTCAAATGCTCTTAGGAGAAGAGCAGAGGAAAAGATGACAGTGGTGGCATCTCTTTCCAAAATGATTAAAGAGAAAAAAAAGCAAATAAAAGAATGCATTTAAAGCAGTACTGATGTCTTTTAAGAGAACAATTTATGTTGTATTAAATCTGACACGTATGTTACATATTTCTGGAGAAAAAAACAACAAATGTTAACCTATTTTCTAGATCATTATAATGCAATTTTAGGCAATTCAGTATAGTTTGACTTTAATCAGTAAAACATATTGTGGTATCTGGCATTCGTTGTTTTCTCTTATAACCTGTATACACAATGTTAGCAAAAATAGGTCTTGGAAATCTCTGTTTGTGGTCTTTGAAAGTTTGGGAAAAGTCTTTGAATTTATCAGTCATAGTTGAGTATGAACCCTGTTAATCCACTTGTAACTGACAAGCCTAATTTGGATCAGAAAGTTGATCCAATTGAAAAAGAAATCCCTGATATATTTCAAGCTTGTACAGTTACTAGAGCTATGGCAAAGAAAGCTCTTGAGAATGAAGTTGAAAAGGGCAGTATTCCCTTCGTTGACACATGCATGGGTCAGGCTTATGTTGTTGAGGGCAGTAATCCCTTATCTGATACATGCGTGGGTCAGGCTTATGTTGAAAAAGCCAGTATTCCTTCAACTGACGCTTGTAAAGGTCAGGTGTTTGATGAGGACACTTTTACTCTTGGTTTAGATCAATCAGAAAGTATTGATCATAGTGATCCTCTTTTGACAACTCATTCTCTTTATTTTAATCAGGGTGATGATTTTGAGAGTGATGTTACAGAAGGCAGCATTCCTTCAACTGGCACTTGTATAGGTCAGGTTTTTGATGAGATCACTTTTACTCTTGGTTTAGATCAATCAGAAGGTATTGATCATAGTGATCCTCTTTTAATAACTCATTCTCTTAATCAGGGTGATAAACGACAGTCACTTGTCGTTGAACAGGAAAAAGATCCTGAGATCTCCTGTTTGTTTCAAAGGGTCATAAATGAGACTGAAGTTACTGAAGTTCCAGTCTGTTATTTTATTAAAAATGGAATTCTTATGAGAAAATGGAGACCTTCTGAGGTACCTGCTGGTGATGAATGGTCAGTGAACTATCAAATAGTAGTTCCAAAACCTTACAGACAGGAAATACTTAATCTGGCCCATGAAACTCCTTTGGCTGGTCATTTAGGGATTAATAAAATGTATCGCAAGATCTTGACTCACTTCTATTGGCCAGACATCAAAAGTGATGTTGTCAAATATTGTAGATCTTGTCATGCTTGTCAAATGGTAGGAAAACCCAATCAGAAGATACGTAAGGCTCATCTGCAACCTATTCCTACGTTTGATGAAACATTCAGTGGAATTATAGTAGATTGTGTGGATTCCTTACCCAAGACCAAGTCAAGTAAACAATTAAAGTTAAAAATGAAGCTAAGGTTTGATAGAACTGAAAGGGAGAGAACTTTTGAGTATGATAATGGAGTTGTGTTACTCTTGTTCATTCTTCTTACTTTTCTTCAAATTAGATATTACGGCCCTTACAAAGTTAAGAAGAAAATGAATTAGTTAAATTATAGTATTAGTGCTCCTGGGATCTAAATTAATTATAGGAGTACCAGTATATTGAAAGAGATAGCCATGTTAAATATGTAATTAATTTAGTTGTACCAGTCCCTCTTAGTGAAGGAATATCATCAGGATTCTACTGACGTTGGAGCGACGAATTGTTGGAATTCAGAAATTATAAAAAAAAATAAAAAAAATTAAGACCAGAAACTTTCACAGTTGCAAGTGCAAGGAAGAAATGAACTGAAAGTTATTATTATATGAGCACTTATTTCCAGATATTCCTACAAGGACAAACGAAAATTTACATGACGTTGAGATTGAGAATTCCATGCAGGATGAGTCCACTCAAACAGGAATACTTGAAAAAGGAAATTCAGCATTTGCTGAAGAATGATTTTATCAAGCCCAGTAAAAGTGATTGGAGTTCACTATGCATATTTGTTCCTAAGCCAGATAAAACTCTCCGTATGTGTACTGATTATAGAAAGGTGAACAGAGTGACAAAAACAGATTTATTCCCATTAACAAGAATTGACTATTCTATTGATAAAATTGGGAATGCCAAGTACGTCACCAAATTCTGACCTTCTGAAAGGATTTTGGCAGATTCCACTACGGAAAGAGCAAAGGAAAACTCAATATTGCGACTCCAAAAGGACTCTACCAATATAAAGAAACTCCATTTCAACGTCTCATAAAAATGTTCATCACTGGTCTAGAGATTTGTGACGTCATCATTTACAATGACACCTGGAGAGAACATCTAGCAACAATTCGATAATTCTTTAACAGACTCACTAATGTATGTTTGACAATTAGTTTGTCTAAAAGTGAGTTCTGCTGTATTTGTGTGCCTTTTTTTTAGGACATTTTGTGGGACATGGACAAGTTAAAAGGTTGAGGCTATTTCTTGATAAAATAATTGTAGACACTTTTTCCCGTGTATAATTCATTATATTGTGTAATTTTTAATTTCAGATGTAAATTGGTTTGTGATAAAAAGAAAGTTTTATCATATAAACCTTTCTTTTTATTTTATGGGGGAAGGTGTTACGGCTATTGGATTTAATTTTATTTATTTTTAATTATTAAATCCAAATTTGTCATTTAAGGTTTATTATTATTTAAATGGGAAATTTTTCTAGAAAATTCACTTGACCTGGACTTTTCTGGTAAACAGGCTGACCTTGGCTTGGTTACCTCAATATCTGACCTTGCTTTAGACATTGTCAACAAGTCTTCAATTCTATTGGTTGGTTTCGGGGACAGCATTTTATTAGTGGCTGATTTTTCCTTCTGGTTCATTCTATCTCTACGTGACTTGAAGAAGGTACTTTTTCCATGACCTTCCAGACTCACATGATTCCTCTTGTTTACGAGGGAATTACAATATATATAGCTGTGTTTTTTTAGAAGCTAACTTTAGTAGAATATAAATTAGGCTTATTTTAAAGAAGTTGTGTATTTTCTGTTTTGAGTTTAATATCTTGTTCTGGACTTGTGTCAATTCGTTGGAAAAGAAGAATTATTCTATTTATCTGGAAAAGGACATATGTTTCATAATTTCATCTGGATGATTTAAAAACAAGAACTGCATCACGTGACATTGTCAGCCATTTTGGATTATTACCTCGTCAAGATTCGAACCTGGAACTATTAGAACATTTATTTATCAGGACTTGCAATTCTATTAGTGGATTATTTTGTGAATTCTATATTTGTTGGATTTGATTCTCTAAAACTGTAAGTTCAATTGTTTTATTTAAATAATTGTACTTAATAAATTCATTGTTAAAGTTATACAAGCGTGTTAGTTTTCACTCTTTCTGTGTTGCTGCTTATTCGAGCCTAAGCACGTAACACAATCATGACTTAACAATTTGTCTGCATAGAGGTAATTTCTTCACATGTACCTGAACTAACACTTATATGTTTTGCAGCATATTGCTAATTTATATCTTTGTCACAGAAATACCAAGAAGTAAAAAACAGGCAATATCTCAAGCAGATTTAGATAAAATTATTTACTTAATTCCTTGCTTCAGATGTTCTGTTTCTTTAGTGTTAAGTTCATAATATCATGGTCTTGTATTGGTATAATTGGTATCAGGTTCTGTACAGTGTAACATTAATAATGTGTGTTTTCTTGAATAATTTCTCAAGGTACCTTGAATGCTGAACTATTTGTACCCATTGCTACATCAAAATTAAGTACACAATTTTGCTAAAAAATGTCATGAAAATGAAATAATTTTTGAATAATTTCACATTACAAGCCAGTCTTCTCTCTATAAATGCAAATTTAAGCTTATACTTGTATTATATTTCAAGACACCTGGTGATATGGAAAATGCTGTGGCAGCTTCTTGAGTCTTGGCAAAGAAATACGGTTATTTTCTCTAATGTAAACTATCAAAATGAATTGTCCTAAAATCTTTTTCTTTTAATTCAGCTATCTGAGAAGCTTGA
The DNA here is from genome assembly GCA_029339505.1 of Unio delphinus. NCBI lineage: Eukaryota > Metazoa > Mollusca > Bivalvia > Unionida > Unionidae > Unio > Unio delphinus. The sequence goes on along the minus strand of JAQISU010000034.1, from coordinate 5,215,280 downwards.
ATATTATGTGCACCAGCTGGAAGAAAGGGAGGCAGCTGTGAACAGACTGCAGTCCGAGTTGTCAGAGACTTCAAATACTTTGAAACAGAAAGAGACTGAGTTGGAGTCAAGAGAAGAACACCTAGAACAACTTCAGAATGAATTAGCACAGGTACATAACAATATGGGGAGGGCGGCTTGATTGGTTTTCTGTTTCTCAGTTGGATTATTTATCCTTTTAGCTGCAAACTGATGCAAACGGCGGTTGCATTAATGTTTAAAACAATACTACCACCTATATGTGTACAAATCAAAGATCTGGCAAGTTCAATACTTACACCGTGCCTTTGACCAAGTGAATAACATCAATCGAAGCCAACTCAGCCAACAACTCTAAAACAAGACTTCAATCTCTATGAGCATAAATAAAACACCTGTCAAGATTCATCAGTTTTGCCATGTTTTCATTTGAGTGTTCAACATCAAAGGAAGCCAACACAGCCAACAAAACCAGACAAATCAGTTATTAAAGTACATGTGAACAATCTCTTTCTTAAACCACTGCCCATCAAGTTGCACCATCAGTACTTTCTGACTATCATGACATTAACACAGTGACATGAGAATGGAAAAATTCAAGTTAGTTGCCTCTCGGCTACTGAACTTCAGAAACCCATCAGAATCTGCGAACCAGGTGCAGGCACTTTATATACTGTTATTATTGTATTATTCTTTTTTTCATTTTTAGAATTACTATTGTTTGAATACTTTATGCTTTTTCTATGTCTCTCTATCCTTACCTCATGTATCGATTTAAGGCAATGAGTATAAATTTTACGGCTATCAGATACAGTGCCTTATCAAATGTGGGCATTGAAAGAATATAAAATAATTCTTACTTTAAAAGGTTTTAAAAATAAAATAAACACATCTCAAAGCTAATAATTAATTACCAAAATACAATATGACCTTGATTAATCAAATACAAGTAGCTGTGTTAATTTCTAGGAATGAAACACTGTAAGAGGGAGGGGGTCATCATCCTAGGTGGCTAATTTTTTTGTTTGAGATTTAAATTTTTGGTTCATTGCAACAACAAAATCCATGAAAATTGGACCCCCATGAATATTGATGATACTACAGTATTTGCTCTAAGTTTGTTTTCTGAATGAAGCATTCAGTTGACCACCAGTCATTCTGATAATTTTTTTTAACCATTTCAGTTTTAAGTAAAACCTTAAGGGATATTTACTGATCAAGATGCATCCCCTATTTTATTTTAGTTCGGATTAACTACAGAATGCATAGCATTTTGCATTAAGTTGAATCTTATGCAGGGCACTTTCTATCGATTGCAGTATAAAATTAGACATAAGCAAATCTTTTGCCAAATATGTGTTGTAAATTACCCAATGCCTAGGTTGTGTGAATAGTATTCTTGTTCATATTACTTCCTGTTATATCACTACCTGAACAAGCTATTTTGATACTGTTTTAAAACATTTCAATAAGCTCACATTTATACCTCAGTATCAGAAACATTCAGTGTTACTCACAAATCAATTAAGAAAATTGATAATTCAGGTCAGGGAAGTTACAGCTTTCTATAAACCTTCTGTCGGGTCCTAAGTTTGAGCCATCCTGAGTGACTGAGTCACCTATGTTCTAGTAATTCCAATTCAACTAAACATTTGCAGTTGTAAAGTGGTTCAAATAACAATTTAATAGGTTCTAAGATTTTTGACAGATGTCAGTAATACCGTCATTTCTGTTATACAAGGTTTCTCAGAAGCTTGGGAAAAGTGAACAGCTCTCAGCAGAAATGGAGACAGTTATCAGCAAACTTCATTCGGAAGTATCAGAGTTATCTGCCAGCCTAAAGCAAGCTCAGGGAGAACTTGCTTTAAAGACAGAACACCTTAGCCAGTTGCAGAGTGATATATCAAAGGTAGTTTATCAGAATGTCCTAAAAGTCATATGAATTGTCAATTAGGCTTTATACATATCACTGTTAACTATATGTACATTTTCCATTCATGCATTACAAAGTTCACTTATTGCTTTACACATTTGTATAATTATGCACACTTATTTACAACTAGTCTTTTTCAGAGTAGATATCATGTGCCATTTTCTGTAGTTTTGTTTAAATAATTTTTTTCTGTTATATTACATGTGAAATAATGAAATGTATTCAATGTATTGTATATATTTTAAGTGATAGATATAGCATATAAACTAATTGTCTACAGAAATACCTGCATTGTGCATTTGTAGATATATATAGTCTAGCTACCACTGCTCTGGTGGCCTAGTGGTTTGAGCATCGGGCTCAGATGCAGGATATTATGGGTTCAAACCCCAAGTAAGTCATACACAAGACTGATAAAAATGGTACTAGCAGCTGCCTCACTTGGCACTCAGCATTAAGAGGTTAGTACTAGGACTGGTCAGCCTGGTGTCAGAATAATGTGATTGTGACATAATGATACGTGTCTGTGGCATGATGCCTCAGTGCTGGACATCACTATAACTGTAGACATAGTGATATGATTGAATTTATTTTAAAGCTACATTAAAAATCCAAATCACACACACACACAGAGTATAGCAAAGTTATGTGGGTTTTTTTAAAAACAAGGTCAAGAATTGCATTCCTCAAGAATCCCCAGACTCCATTATAGTAGAAAACTGCTAACAAAATTCAGAAAACTGAGGATCCAGGACCAGGAACTTAAAATTGAGGTCCTTGAAGCATGGAATCCTACTGCATTGAGCTTTGATCCAGGAAATTCCATCTCAAGATAATAGCACGAGGTTGCCATACAATTTGGGAGGATTTTTGCTGATCAGGGAGATATGACATGAGGGTCTTATTGTTTGCAATAGATGGGGAAGGGCTGCACACTTTGTTATTGTTGTTTGATGTGCAATTATGGTGCACATACTCCAACATCATTTAAGATGATATTATCATTTTGGGTGGTTGTTGTTGTTTTTATAGGGTTTAACACCATTTTTTCAGCACAAGATAGGCTATACATGGCAGCCAGTATTGATGGTGGAGAAGGAACTCGTGGAAAACCCTGGAAAGAACCACAGCCACAAGAAGCTACTGGCAAGCTTTCTCACATACCCATATTGACTGAATCCGAGACTCGAACCCATGCAGACAGGTGAGATTCAGTGATCCATAACTGAGCATCTTGGGTGGTGCTAGTGGAATGGTAGCAATGAAAATTGGTAACTTGGATAGCATTTGGATGATATTGAATGGCTGGTAATTTTATTTACACTTCAGGGTCATGAGCAGACCACAACAGTTCAGCAGCAGTTGATGGAAAGAGCCAATAAGATATCTGAGCTGAATTTAGCCCTTGACAGTAAATCCTCAGAAGTTCTAAAGTTAAACCAGGATCTGGAAGGAATGTCTTCAGAATGGAAGGAAACTAAGAATGAACTTAATAATGTAAGTGAGGGAACTTTACTAATAAAAAAATATAAAGTCACTGTAAAATATATAACCCTTGGGAAATAACTCATGATTTATTATCTTCCTTACTAGCTATGCAGGCTTTATGTTTTGTAGAAAGTAGATATGATCTGAATAATAGTGACATATAGAGAAAAAAATCATTTAGGGCTATTCCATTTAAACATACCACTACCCCACGGATGGCAAAGTAAAAATCTTTCATGCATGGTCATCAATAAACAATAATCACTTCTATTCCATGTCATATAAAAAGAAAAAATGCTTCTATCGGTGGTGCCTATTTTATTTTAATAATACGTTTCTATAATGCCATCGATCGTTGTGTTTGTTTTCTCTTCTGTCTCTCTGTCTCTCTCTCTCTCTCTCTCTCTCTCTCTCCCCCCCCCCCCCCGTTAACATTGCGGATTACTCATTGTAATTCGCAGGATTTCAGGGAAAAGAAAAACTAAATTGGCAATTTCCGATGGATTGTTACGGAAATACAGAAACAATGGGAACGTGGATATCCCGAAGTCTTCGGATGTAGCCATATATGGTATGTTTGCTGCAGCTGAATATTTAGAACATGACAATAAATGGCAATAGAAATACAATGTAACATGTAGTCCATGGAAGATGTGCGGATATGGCTGCCTTCAATCGGCCTGGAGTCAGCTGTTGCTACTTTTAGAGGTGAGAACTTGACGATAGACAGATACAAGATTGAGACATTCTTCAGCGTCAGAATTAAGTTTTGAAAATCGTACATTTGAAATTCCGCAAACTTAGAAAAAGTCCCTTTCTCTTAGCTTCCATTTGATTGGTTAGAACTATTTGTATGATAAGTATGTGCTTCCGAAAAAAATACATCCTTGAAATAAACTGGGTTGTGCACTTTCTCACGCGACCTTTTAAGCAAAATTGCACGTAACATAATAATTTTGGTTCCTATGTTTTGCTCAGGCATTTGACTTTGTATGCATACTAAAACTTTGACGTATATACATTTATGGAATGCCAGGCCATTTTTTCCCAAGCTATAGCTCGACATGGCCATGATTGCACCTACTTAATATGCAAGTGCATCACACAGAATGTAATGCTGTCTTCTCATTGGTTGACTGAAAAGGAGGTACTGAACCTAGGTAGAAACTGATTTTCAGTTGACTATAAAGGGGACAGTATTCCATTTTTTTGCGTGGCATGGGAAAATGGTAGGGCATTCCGTAAATTTATAAATACTATTAAAAGTTTTAGTAGGAGTATGAAGTCGAATGCCTATGCGAAACATCAGTAAGTACCAAATTTATTACGCTACGCGCAGTTTAGCTTAAAGTATCAGCGTTGACTCTTCAACAGTTTGCGTGAGAAGGCAGAGAAGTGTCCTCCCTTGTAGTATTTTATAGTGCATGTATGACTGATAATTAAAAATTAAGCAACTATGCACGTCCCTGTGACTCTTCGTTGAATTTATGCGATTCGGTCATACCAATCATAACTTATCGAGTATCGCCGTATCACTTTGACATATTTAAAAATTCTGTCCATTAGTACAAAATGAAAATACATTCGAATCCCACTATAATGCGATAATTGGGGTCCAAGAAATTGGATCGCATTAATAGCGTGGTCTTGTTAATGCAGCAAACACCGCATTAGCATATATACGTGTACTCGTGTCGAATGTAAAAAATCGGAGTATTATTGGACAAATATTAAATGGAATGCAGTAATAAGACTTATTCAAAATAATAGATGGATACTATATTAATAGGTTATTACTTTGCCTTAAATAGTTTTACTGATTTTTATTGTTTGTTTTTTTTCCTCGAAAATACATGTTGATTGATAATACCCCGAGTGACGTTATTTAATGAATAGGGTATAATCATAGTTTACCATCGTGCCATCGTGGTATGCAGTTCATCCATAATGCATGAATTCCACTGGAAAATTGCCCAGATTTAAAATATTCAATAATTTTGTCCTAGATATATATATAGCATGAACAGAGTATTAACACCATTTACTTACCGTCCGATATAGTACCGTCGTGGAATGCAGCTAATCCATAATACGTGTAATTCCATTGCATAAATTGCAAACGTATTTAAACTATTCAATATTTTTGTCATAAATCATTATGTGTCTGAATTAAATCAGAAAAATTAATTGAAAATTAGGTTAAGAAGGATGAAGCGAGTTTACATTTCATTACGTTCCAGGATGAACGGTGTCTATACAGATTGTAAACTTTATTTTCCTTAACGATAAAATATTTTTTTGATATTTTTATATTTAAAAATAAATTAGGAAATTAATGACAAGTTCATAAACAATCACCATACATATAAAGTCCTAGAACTAAATGAAGTGAGTCTGTAATGGTCAAGCACCACTGATGTTTTTTTTTTAAAGCTGTACACATTTACAATTTCAGACACTTTCAATTTCCAGCTAAAAGCTGACATTGTTTACTAGTCAAACGATTCCCTCTGATAACACTGCCAAGCCCCAAAACATGTTGGCGGCTTTCGCTTTTTGATGTTTATTTAATTGTGAAAATCTTGTATCAACTACCGCATTGTCTGCTGCTTGGTTGTGTATGCAGTTAAAGAACACGTGTCTTTGTGCTTGGATCGATAATATCTCCGATAATGTTTATTTAGGCGTAACAATTCAAAATATTACATTTCAGAAGCTGCATTTTACACACTATTTCTCGTACTTTATCATATTATAATCGTATTTATATGAATTAATACACGATCTCTTCCCCAAAATCAAAATAAAATTTGTATTTGCGCAAAGTGCCATTTGTGAACTTGCTTTTCCGTAATGGTAAAATATTTTTTTTATCAAAAAATAGAAGGGGAAATTAATAACAATTTAATAAGCAAACCCTATACGCATGTAAAACCAGAGAAGTAAGTGCAATAGGCCTGCAATGGTCACAAGTCACTTTTATAATTGGTTTTTAAGCTGAACGCATGTACAATTTCATACCCTCTCAATTTCCAGCTAGTAAAGCGGACATTATTTACTGGTCAACGGATTGTGTCTAATAACACCACCAAGCCCAGAAAACATGTTGGCGGCTTTAGTTTTTAAACTGTGAGACACGTGTATCAACCACCGCATTGTCTGCTGCATGGTTGTGTGTGCAGTTAAAGAAGAAACGCACATTGGCTATTGTTTGAGTAATGATTCTATACAGATTTAATTGAAGACAACTACAAAGACCACATGTTTATTTTGGCATAAAACTTCAAAAACCTGGAGAAATTGTTAAATTTAAGAAGCTACGCCACGATAGTATTATATTATAATTCACACGCAAACTCTTCCCCAAAATGACAGCAGACGTTTTACTCAATATTTCTCGTACTTAAAAACTATAAAAATGTCTCGGAACGAGAAAAATACACGTACATATATTTAAAATTTCAGGGACCAAGCCACGATGGTATTTTATTCGAATTCATATGCGATCTCTTCCAGAAAATGATGATAAATTCGTAATATACTATTTCACGTACTTTGAAGAAGAAAAAAAGTCATGTATTAATAAATATACGAAATTTCGGGAGCAACACTGCGACCGCGTTATATCTGAATTCGTGTTAACGTGGGGCACGTTATAGCGGGGTTCCACTGCACATCATGTGGATATAATAGTACTAATATTAGTACCCTTACTCGTACCTCAACCGCAGCAAATCAAGTTGAGGTTATGACATAGTATCTAGTGGGTATAAATGAAATATTGCTGTTTCTGTATATGCAGTTTTCTTTGCCCAATCTTTCATATTGACCTGAGATCAAATGGGAGAGATATATAATTAGCTTGCTCATGCACCAAGGTGTTACTATGCCCAAATTTTTTTAGTTACTTTATTAAAAGTCTCATTTGTTGAGTTACTTTATGAAAAACCTCGACTTGTCACCGTGGAAATAAAAGTAATTCAGGCATCTTGTGGTTTTAATATTTCTTTAATCCCTTCATATAAAATACATATTACTTTTTCTAACTTGAAAATAATATTTTAGACTTACATGTATGGCCCTGATTACAAATTTCATATATAATTTCTGGGTGCTATTATTTAGGTGCTTATAAACAGATTGATCTTAAACCATGTAAATATTGGGGTTTTAATCCAAATAAACTGTCAAGGCAATGTTTCATCTTTAAACTTGAAAACCATAAATACCCGGTTGATCAAAAATGAACAACTCATTTTATTATTACTATTCACAAAATGTTTTTTATTTATCATATTATCTCTAATTATAAATATTAATTAGAGCCATTATATTTTATTTCTGACTATTAAGTTTAATACTTCAATTCAAGTTACAAATAATACGAATTAATCAATATATAATTCACTTCTAGTAAAGTAATTTGTATGCACGGTAATAAATTTAAAAGATTTGCTTCTATGCATGGGTATGGGTGTCCAAAATTCACTGCTATGACTGGTGGTGGTAGAAAAAAATCACTTTTATGGGTGGTCATCCATTTTTGAATGTGCCTTCCTCTACCTAGGGGTATGTTTAAATGGAATAGCCCTTAGCAACATACCCATTTCTTGTTCTGTTTGGTAATAGAAGTCTGTGAACTTCACTCTGTGAAAAGTTTATGGATTTTAATACACATTCTGGTGTTATTTGTTATGGATATTTTGTGACAAGGCACTGTTTTACTTATTTATGTAATGACTCTTACTTGGAAATACATATTCATCTTCTAGTGGTGAAAGAAAATGCATGGGAACCTAATTTACTGATTTTGTTCTGAGTGGATTGCTGCTATGTAAAATATATGTTTTAAATGACTAATATGTTCATTATTTCACAAGTGATCTTCCTTAAACAGGAAGCTTGGTCATCATTATGTCATAATCAGGTGAGACAACACATCCTGCAGAAACCTTGTTTTTCGTTTTCAAATATAACTATTGTAAATTTAAGAGTAGTAAATCTCATAATTTCAGGCCTTGAAATCATTGGAGGAAAGAGACAGAGTGATCTCCGAACTCGAGAAAGGCCTGGTAGAGATGAGATCAGAATCACAGAGCCAGCTGCATCACAAAGAACAGGAGATCAATGATCTCAGATTACAGTTGGAAAAAGTGGGTATTCAAACTAGAGTAAATCACTTATGTTGCATGAAAATTTATTTCTGAGTTAATTTTAGAGGATTTTCACTTAAGAATTTGAATATATTTTTTCATTGATATTTTAAAGTTCTTTCAAAAGCATAATACACCATATGTGGTCTAATATCCTTCAATATCATCTTCATCTATTCATGGGAAAGCAATGTGTACAGTAATACCTCGAACATTCACGTTTCTGGATTTGCGAATTCACAGATTCGCGAAATTTTGATTGGAACCTAACTAATTTGCATCTGCAATGTTCTTCACAGATCTGCGAAATATTTCTCATTCGTTACTTGGTTTTACCTTACTGTGAGTGCAAAAGAAAACGGCAGCCAATGAATTAGTATAAGGGTAATGTTAGTATAACACTGTAAATGCGCTAATGTGGCAAACACCCATTTAGTCCGAGTTTCCTCTGACTCTTGCCACCCCATTTTTGATATTTGGACATTTATGTTGGGGTGTAGGTTCAGAGCGCATTCCCTATCGAAAAGTTGGAATTTGCTGACACCAATTGGTGTCGGCATGAGGTAGCTGCTTGCTTGCCGGCCCAACAAACTTGAACAATCTTTCATCAATATAGACCTGCATGAAATCGATAGGAATATGATTTATTTTATCAATAATCATGATAATAGTATTCGTTACGTCTTTAATCCACTGATAGACAAGACGAAAATACATCGTTGCTCAAATTTGACCCAATCTAGTCATTTGCATTCTTTGTCATGTGACACACAAATCTCACAACCTACATGTTAATGACATCAGAGGTCAGACAGTCACATGATATCAACAATACGCCATTTCTAGTGTTCTGTAGGAAAACAAATCCAACTTAAAAATGAACATCAGGTATTTTTTTTTTATAGATAAATGAAGAAATAAATCATATTCCTATTGATTTCATGCAGGTATATATCGATGAAAGATCATTCAAGTTTGCTGGGCTGGCAAGTAAACGGCTAACCCAAATGTCCAAATATCAAAAATGGGGTGAAACTCGGACTAATACCCATTAGGCGATACTGTACTCTATTTTTATGCCAACCATTTATTTCTTTTTTTAAGGGTAATGTATTAAGCAAACTTTTAAATTAAAATGAAGTGCTTTGGGAGCATGATTTGGGTCATATTTAGGGTTTAAACTCTAGAAATCAGCATTTATTAGCATTTTTAGTGACTTATACCAAACATTTGTGATTCCTCCTAATCCGTGATGGGTTCTGGAACCTAACCTCATGAATGTTCAAGGTATTACTGTATTTCCAAAAAAAGAGCCATGAAGAAACACTGAATTATTTACAGTAGATATTGTTTCTACTCTAATTCACTATGCTTCACTGAATACCAAATTTCTATATTTTACACAACTGTTAGTGTGATAGGTTACCCTTAATAAGTAAGCCATTATTGAATATTGGTTACAAGTAACCTGCATTGAATATGTGGTTACAACAGGTGGTTCTTTCTGGGTTCTTCCTCCACCATTTATACTGGCCACCATGTAAAGCCTATATTTTGCTGAAAAATGGCATTAAACAAAGCAACAACAACAACAAGTAGCCCTGCATTAAATATATGGTTACAACAAGTAATCATGCATTGAATATGTGGTTACATCAAGTAACCTGGTATTGAATATGTGGTTGAAAAGTTATTAGATGAGTTGACTACAAGCAGTAGGCATGTTGTGGCTGATCAAGGTAATTAACGATGTGCAAGCTATGCTTCAGTCAATATGGGTTCAATATTCAGAACTGTTCATGTCAGAATCATCCAATATATATATATATATATATATTGTATGTATGATTTCAAATTTATTTATTGACATGGGTTTAATTATTTTGTTTATCTCATGACCATACAGTGTAAAACTGATAAACTATGAAACATTAAACATGGCGAGAGATTAAATTGTAAGTTTGATATTCACTTCTCAGGCCCAGTACATGCTATAATCATGAAATTGATGACATACATTTTTGTTACCAGTACTCATTGTGACGTATATTTCATATTTTGTAGGTTTGGGTTATGTTACTAAATTCGACTTGTCATTTGGCACACTTGGTAATGGGATGCATCTTGATAAGTTCTACATTTTTATTCCAAAATAGGTGTATGTGACCCACATTTAATGGTTCACTGATTCTGTTGAACTCTTGTGATTAAAGTTCATTTGTTGGGTGTCATTTATTTTTCAATCTTGAAATGTGACAATTAATTGGTACTACACCCTTAGAAAGAAAGGTCACATTAAGCCATATTTTATGCTTTACTAACATGGGATAAATATTTATATATGACCATACCATTTCTGACCATTGTAGTGTGAATACATATGCATTTTCAGTTCTAAACTTTCCATATTATTTATTTATTTTTTTGTGCAACTATTTCCTATCTACAGTGGAAGTTGGGAAAATATTTCTATTATAAATGATAAAGAAGTGACTATTTCAACTTTTGTCAGAATTATGTCACTGTTTTGCCAAACTTCTGTGAAGCTGGATAAATTTGTAAATGACTTTATCTGCATCAGCTTGTTTAAAAATGTAATTGATTTTAAATAAATGCTTTTCAATCTTTTTAAAGGTACAGTCTGACTGTGATGCAAAGATGTCAGAAATTGCAGAACTATCCCAACAGCTGTTGAATTTGCAACAGCAAAATCAAGCTGAGGTAATCTGATAGTCATTTAAGTTAAGAATTTAATTATATTCTATGGTATGATTGGGAAATAAAAGTTTAAATGTTTAATAGCTTATTTAAATTAATAAAATAAAACCACAAACCTGTTTTTGTGATATTGATTGAGGCTTGCTTTCCCCACAGTATCCACACATTATTATTGAATTGATTTTTTAAAAGCCACAATTTCTGAGGATAGATAGAGCAGTAGAGATTGGTTGATATAAGTAGGTAGATGGTTGATATAAGTAGGTAGATGGTTGATATAAGTAGGTAGATGGTTGATATAAGTAGGTAGATGGTAAAGAATCTTTATTTACCTATCTTTCCTCTCATATGGCTCCAGTATTTACTGTACACATATAAAGATATGAATTGATAAAAATAAACATTTTTTTTGTCCATGTAGTGTTCTACCAATGATGACCTGAAATGCCAGATAGGAGAGAAGGAAGCAGTAATAGCAGAACTGGAGAGAAAAGCTAAAGCAAGGTGAAGTCCACTTTATTAATAATTGGCAGATACTTTTTTTTATGTCAAAATGCTAAATATACCAGATTTCATAATGTTACAGGGGGCTTAAATATTAAGATTTAAAATAGCATAATTTATATTATCACATAGTAGGTAAAGTTTTCCTGTAGTATGTGCATTTTCTTATCTTTGGTATTACCACATGTTAAAGTATCACTGTATGTGACTTTGATTGGTCCACATAAGCTCATGAAATTATTGAGCAGTATCCTCTTTAATGACTAACTGGGATTGTAAGAAAACATTTGTAATCCCGCCTTCTGGAACATTTTGCTTTTTATGAACATTATTGGCAGCCATTTTTTAACTCAACTCACAAAAAGAAATTGAGGAAAAATTATTTGGTTGTCTGAATATGAATATGTGACTCTTTTCTCTGTGTAGGCACTAAGTGGAATTCTAATACAGCACTAAATGTTTTCTCTCTTTAGGCACTAAGTGGAATGCTGCTTACAGAGCACTGTCTAGTCTTTTCTCTGTGTATGCACTAAGTGGAATTCTCACACAGTACTGTAAGTCTTTTCTCTGTGTAGGCACTTAGTGGAATTCTTACACAGTACTGTAAGTCTTTTCTCTGTGTAGGCACTTAGCGGAATTCTCTGTGTAGGCATTTAGTGGAATTCTTACATAGCACTGTAAGTCTTTTCTCTGTGTAGGCACTAAGTGGAATGCTTACACAGTACTGTAAGTCTTTCCTCTGTGTAGGCACTAAGTGGAATGCTAACACAGCACTAAATGTTTTCTCTCTTTAGGCACTTAGTGGAATGCTTACACAGCACTGTCTAGTCTTTTCTCTGTGTATGCACTAAGTGGAATTCTCACACAGTACTGTAAATCTTTTCTCTGTGTAGGCACTAAGTGGAATGCTTACACAGTACTGTAAGTCTTTTCTCTGTAGGCACTTAGTGAAATTCTTACACAGTACTGTAAGTCTTTTCTCTGTGTAGGCACTAAGTGGAATGCTTACACAGTAATGTAAGTCTTCTCTGTGTAGGCACTAAGTGGAATGCTTACACAGTACTTAAGTCTTTTCTCTGTGTATGCACTAAGTGGAATGCTTACACAGTACTGTAAGTCTTTCCTCTGTGTAGGCATTAAGGGGAATGCTTACACAGTACTTAAGTTTTTTCTCTGTGTAGGCACTAAGTGGAATGCTTACACAGTAATGTAAGTCTTTTCTCTGTGTAGGCACTAAGTGGAATGCTTACACAGTACTGTAAGTCTTTTTTCTGTGTAGGCACTAAGTGGAATGCTTAAGCATCACTAAGTCTTTTCTCAGTATAGGTATTATGTTGAATGTATTGCCACAGCACTATCCAGGCCTTTTGCTGTTTAGGCACTGTGTAGAATGCTCAAAAGAAGCAAAATGTACAAATTTGCCATGATAACCCATGAATAATTTCTTAATTTGTATTCCAGGTTTTTTTATTTTTTATTAAAATATTGTTTTTTAGAATTCCACATTATGTTTTATCTTTGGTTTTTGCTAAATGGCTCTTGTTCTCCACAATACAGTTTCCAAAGTTTATGGATACCTTTCACTTGAGGTACGGAATAAACTGGTCGATTTCAGGGTTAAAAAATCAAGTTCAGTTAGTTAACCCTTTGAACCCTAATCTCCCCCATATTTCAGCACATTAACCCGAGCCTCCCCGACAATTTTTGACAATTTTTAAAAAAAGTAAAATTTTGCAAAATAAAAGTAATATTATGCTTTAGAATGATAATCCACTATGATATAACAGCAGATATCAAATTGTCTCTTTTCAAACATGCTTATAAAATGCTTTTTATTACTATGACTATGTAACAAACTGTCTCGAAATTTTTTTCATGTTGTACCATTCATGCAAGATCTATATTTCACTGACCTAGCGCCAAAACTGTACTTTCAAGTGATATAATTCAAAACAGTTATCATTGCCAGAAGCGATGCACAAAAACACTTCACACGATTTACACCAGTAAACAGTTTTAGCGCGCTTTGGTAGGTCTATATTTTACAAATATAAAAATTATCAGTTTTCACTCATCAAGCGATATTACTTTCACTTTTCCTTTGACCAGTACAATTTTCCGGAAGTCTATTTTTAGACCGGAAAAACAACAACACAATAACCATGCGCCATCTAGCGAATAACATAACACAGGCTGGGATAACGGCCTGTCGGGTTATGATGGTAGATAGCTAGGTCTGTATACCGGCCTTTCGGGTATATACACCGTTACAACAGGCCGGTAAACCAAAGGGTTAAGGAAGAACAATGATTTCTGCCTAATAATTGGTGTTCTCTAACATGTACATTTACTGTACTTTGTGGATTGCTTGAACTAATAGTATAGAAGAACACTATTGATTTTGGGCTCAAGATCACTGACTGAACAATATCATTTGTTGTAAATGATATTCCTCAACCAATCATTTTGAATGCCTTGCACTTGGAATATGTTGGAAGCCTATTGATTTGGCGTCAGAGGTAAATGGCCTGGGTGGAAGAAGAAAATTGGTGTCCATACAATAATATTAGTGTAACAGACCCAGAACAAACATTGTGGATGGCTTGCAGTTAGATTATGGAAGAAGCCTATACATTTCATGGTCAAAGATCAAATTCACTTGAAAGGAAAGAAGAAAAACTTTTCTGTGAACAACTTCTTTCTCTATAATCTAGTTGCTAAATTTCTGGATGGCTTGCACTTGCAATCCTTTTGATTTCAATTTCAACAGGTCAAAGTTCAATTTCAACAGGTCAAAGTCACTGTGATTGAAAGAATTAAGCTTGTTTCCACACAACAACATTTGTCCTAATTGACATAACTGAACCAAACCTTTTGGATTTCTTGCACCTGAGATCAGTTAGAAGCCTTATATTTGTTGGAATCAAGAGGTCAAAGTTCAAGGTAACTGACAGAATAATAATAATAATAATAATAATAATAACAATAATAATAATAATAATGCGGACTTTGTATAGTGCCTAATCTTTAGAAGCTCTAATCGCTTCTCAACATCTATAATGATATGACTACAATACAGATAAACAAACAGCAAAAACCATGAAATTGGTAAACATAAAAACATGCTGAAAACATATAAGATACAAAACATCATTAGATCTCTAAGTTTGTTCCTGCATCGGAAAAGGTGAGTTTTAAGAGCACTCTTAAAAGGGACCACTGTGTCTTTGCGTCTAATTTCAATGGGCAATTCGTTCCACTTTAGCTCAACATCATAGACCTGGAACAAACTTTGTGGATGTCTTGTCATTATATTAAGGAAGAAGCCCATTGATTTTGGGGTCAAACGGTCAAGGTTACTTTAAAGAAATACATTCTCTGCAGAACTTTTTTTTATCTATATAGTACTCTTGTTGAGGATTATGGAACTCATCACATACTATTATTTGAAATAGGCTTTTTGCTCAGATTGCTTATGGCATGTTTTTCTGTATATTTTATTCTCTCCTTGATTGTAAAGCTTAATGCATAAACCATTCCTATACTTATAGAGAAGAGAAATTACAAGAGACAGAAGATCATCTTGCCAAATCAAAAGAGAGAAATGACCAGCTTGAGAAGGAAAGAAGTGAATTAATTGCCAAGGTTTGTTGTTTTATGTTTTACTGATACAAGTTCTAATGACTTTTGGTATAGATGTGAAAATAAGGGTATATTCAATATTAGTACACTATTTATGATCCTTTCTATAGCCATTATCAAAACCTGGGATAAAAATTACAATTAATAGCATGTCATCAACACAAAAATTGATTGCCTTTCAAAATATAGCACTTGTTGTTGTTCTTAAATATATGTTATATTAAACTAAGTAATAAAAAGAAGCAAAACCAACAACTGTATTAAAATCAAGAACATTTTTGTTCACAATATGAAAATTTAAAAGGAAATTTTCGTTATTTTGATTTAAATTTAAGATAATCCTAAAATTTAAATCACAGGTCCAAAAGTATATTGCGTTCCAAATGAATTACAATGTGCTGATGTACCAGTTGTCTTGAATAGGTGAAGTACAATCAGTCTTGAATCCATAATGTTCTTTAAGTTTTAAATTAATGATTCCTCTAAAATTATATTTGAAAACATCAGTAAATAATTACAAAGAGTGAACTTGAACAAGGAATAATAATTTTGTTGACAACACCATTATATAAAAACCTAATACAATAAAATGACCAGCATGAGGGTCTGAAGCTTGCTTCTAGAACATTCTAAATTTCAGTTAGAAAGACCTTGAGCTTAAATATTAGTAATAGTAAACCACCTATGTACCAAATCTCTATCCTTAATCATGGACAAAGGACAAGCACACAGTGCAAATTATATTTATGTAAGTCTATACACATTTGCAATAAACACGTGAAGAAACTAGTACTTTTTGTAGTCATATCATTAAAATACATGCCAGTTTTAACAGTGGTAAATCTTTAATATGCCAAAAGGGACTGATTATCAATAGTAGTGTACTGGTATATAAAGGTGACATGTGTAAATTGTGGACCATTATTATGCAGTAATTTAGACAGCTTACCAGTCTAAGGTGACTGGTGTAAATTGTGAACCATTATTATTATGTAGTAATTTAGACAGCTTACCAGTCTAAGGTGACTGGTGTAAATTGTGGACCATTATTATGCAGTAATTTAGACAGCTTACCAGTCTAAGGTGACTGGTGTAAATTGTGGACCATTATTATGTAGTAATTTAGACAGCTTACCAGTCTAAGGTGACTGGTGTAAATTGTGGACCATTATTATGTAGTAATTTAGACAGCTTACCAGTTTATTAAAGTACCAAACTGGACAAATTTCACTATACTGTAATATGTGACTAAAATGGGCTTATATGAATTTTAGTGCACATTAAGAATAAAATGGTATATGAGCCTCATTGTTTTCTTTTAGCAACATCTTTTCTTTACAACTCTTCTTTCCCTTTTATTTGTATTGTAATAATATTTGTATTAAGATTGTCATTGGCTTTTAACATGGCATACTATTCATTTGTATGAACTGTAACTAATCACATGACCTAAATAAATTTAATATGTGCTTGTTGTCCAGATCTCACACAATTTATTTACACTTATGTATAATCATATAGGTGTGCCATCAGCATATATGTAATCAGGAAATATTCATTGGGAACCAAAGAAGTATTTTATTAATCAAGAAATGTACATGTATTTGTGATGTTAAGTAGGAATAGTAATGTCAAGGAATGTTATAAGTTGCACTAAAATTGTTTTTATGCTGCACTACCTAGTATCACAAATCATTCGCTTTGAATAGTATTGTCTTATAAAATGTATGCTGTACTGTAAAAGAAAACCTAGAAATATTTGTTACATTTTGATAGAATACTTTACAATATATATCATACTGTGACAAGACCTAGCAATGTACATCACATTGTGACAGAAGACCTTGCAGTGTCTGTTACTATGAAAGAATGACATATGTGACAGAAAATCTAGCAGTATGTGTTAAATTGCGATATAACATTCAGCAATGTATATCATGTTGAAGCTCATACTACTGTAAATCTTGGTAACAAAGCAACTAGCAATGTAAGTAACTGAACACTGAATAATATATATCACATAATGCCAAAAGACCTTGCACACCCAGCACTCCAAACATTTGTCATTCAGACATAAGATCTAAAATAATTAGTAATCCAGATTGCCTGTATTCCAGCAGATCATTATTCAATTTGATTCTTAAACTCTAGTGTATAATACGGATAAATGTGCTAATGCTTAAAACTCACTTTGCAGATTGAAGCTGGAGAGGGTGTAGAGACAGCCATCAATCAGCTGAAGCAAGAAAAGGTTTGAGTTTCTTTTTTCTTTTTGTGTATTTGACTTCTTTATCAATTTCTTTATCAATTTCTTTTTTTTTCTTCTATGCTTCACTTAAAACAAGCAACTAACACCAGAATTCCAATTTTCGTGTATTCAAAATAAGAATTTTAACAACAATTGTTTTTTCAAATACTTCACCCCATCATAACACCTTGGGAGTCTGAACACTATATTACAAATACCGACGTGTCAAGCTCAAACTGAGAGTTAAAAGTTGTCTGCACAGGGAATCAGAGTAATCTCCCCATCCCCAAAAATCTGTCTGGACTAAAGGTATTCTTTCTGCTCATGCTGGGTTGCATTCTCTTTGTAGTAATCACAAAATTCCAATATCAGGAGTTGTCTCACTGCAGAGTGAAGTTCCACATATACTTTGTCAATGTGTGGGCAATGTAAGTAATTTCAGAGAGGCTTCAGATTCAGTTATCATGCCCCAACCTCCCTGCTCATCATGGAAGTTCCACCAGACTTGGATAGAATCAGCAAGTGGACAGTAGAAATTGTTCAAAAACTGTAGTCTTTGGGGTTTTATTGCAGGCTTTCTATTCTGCAAAAAGGCCAAAGCCTGTTCAGGTCAATCTTTGTCATTGTCACCAATACATAGTTCCACCATAATTAAAGATGGAGAAGGCACGTTCTATCTAACTTTCATTCACAATTAGTGTTGAATTGACCAATGCATACTTTCCACCTGGTATTACATACATTTGTTTGATTGCTTATCAAGGGAATTGGGTTTTTTAAGGAACATCTATATTGTGCACTTAACTTTTGTCTATTATTGTGAATATCTATAATATATGTTTAACTTTTGGTCATGATTGTAGAATTTAATCTAAGATAATGTAAACATGTTTACATGTCATTTTGACCTTGGACAGTTCTAGAAGACCTGCCTTCATTTTGTCTTGCTTGTAGACTATAAATAGGTTGTTTACTGATGTTTGAGTTCAAGGTCTATTTTTATTTAGAAATTCAGACTGTTCTGGAAGATAACAGATCAGCCACTTTTGTCCTTATTGTAGTTTGTACTTTAAGATAATGTAAAAATATTGACATCGCCTTTTAACCTAAGAAGATGTTCTTGCATTTTGTCTTGTTTGTAAGTTATAAATAGCTTGTTTACTGATGTTTGAGTTCAAGATCTATTTGTTTTAGTTATTTAAAATGCTATGGAAGAGAATCTTTGACCATCCTGGTCATTTAATTGTGTCTTAGATTTTTTATAAGGTTATTGTTATCAAAATTATTCGTTCCTACATTAAGTTCAGTCTCAAAAATTATTGTTTGTTGTGTTCAGATATAATATGAGAGGATTCTTTTTATTTAAAATTATTCATTAGCATTACAAAGTGCTCACTGATATTTTGAACTAAATCATTATTTTTTTATTATTATGCAAAATTATTGGTACATTGGGACAGGCATTCTCCTATCTCATCTGAGCCATCCCAGTGTTTTATCCCCTAGAGTATGAAACCTTTCTTGGGTTTTGACATGGCTTAATCCAGTAAATTCAAGTCTTTAGTAAGAGCCTTGTTGAAGCTTCTATCATGCAAAATGTGCTTCCTGATAGTTTATCTTTCTCATTCATGGTGAATGAGATATAATAGCTTTCAGTGGAACCAAGCTATTTTCATTTCAGAATCGGTGGTTCCATGAATCTACCAGATTTCATAGGAAGAATAGGCTGCCATCATTCACTCACTCATTTGGATAACTACATTCAGAGATGTAGCAGATCCACATTCAAGGCTGTCACATTCTGGACAGATTAAATATATTAGTAGACTTATTTTTCCTAAAGTATCAACTTACAGAATCTGATTGGTTACTGGATCTGAATATATACATTGTTAGACTTATTATGCATGAGAATTAATTATTTTTTTTAATTTAAGGCTAGTCTACAAGAGAAGGTAATTGCACTGGAGGAAACATTAAAGAACCAGACTGTTGAGCATGCTGGGAAGCTTGAGGAGGTGCATAAACTATTACAAGAAGTCAAAGGGCAGTTGCAAAAATCCCAAGCCAAATGTGGGAAGCTAAATGCGAGTCTGGATGAAAAGTCAGAGAAACTAAATTCAACCCAACAGAAACTCCAAGAACTGGAAACTAATTTGAAGACTAAGGTAATTATCAATGTAAATGTAAATTATTTTGCTTTGGAAGTAAATTATGCACTAAAATCCCTACATTAATAAGCTCCATATTTTTGTCTCCCTAACTGTCACTGTTTGTCTGGCTCTAAGTGTTTGATTTGTAGTTGATTTTTACTGATTCAGTTAGTTTGTGTTTCATTCCTAAAGTAAAATATTTTTAAAAATCATTTGTGATTTTCTTTGCACTTTTAACTTGTGAAAACATCATTGTGCACAGTTTTGAAAGAGTCGGTTAATTTAAAGTAGTTTATTACATACACAATACATTTATAACAGTGCTCGATTAGTCAAATGAAGTAAGTAGGATTAGTCCGATTTTTGTGTCTTTTAACTTTTCTAAATTTTGCCTCCTTTATTTGACTCAAAAGACATAATTAACATGATAATACAAAGGAGGCCAGCTTTTAATTTAGTGCAACAATACAACAAATACTTCTGCAGGTCAGTGATCAAAACACGGTCTGCACTTAATTAGGTTCTCAGAGAAACACTTGCAGACATGACTGTTACTGAAAATTGACACATTTTATGTTTAATTACAAGAGTACACATGGCATTATGACGATTTCACTTAAAAGGTTCTAAAAGATAGAACTAAAACACAAATTTCAATTGATAAAAAATTATTTAATTTGTATTTGTTTATTAAAGTAGTGCCTCCACTTAGCATAAGTGACATTTTCATTGATCAAAATTTCCTTACAGATTGTTAATTTCAGTGTACTAGGAATGTCATTTTGAAACAAAATGTGAAACATTGTGTAACCTATTTTTAAATTTGATATTTCATAATGTTGATTAAAATTTACAGGTCCTATCTAGCACTTTAAACGATAAAACAAAGTGATATATCAAAGATTCTGTTACCAATTTTGATTGTGATTTTCTTCAAGTTCAATAAATACGGATCAATTTTTGGGGTATTTTTCTGATTTAGAAAATGGGATCCATACCTGACCCATCATTATAATTGGGCTAGCAAAATATCAGGGCATGCGAAATCAAGAGAGTGGTGTACATTGATTATCATTTAAGATGTAATTTTGTACATTAGTCATTTGTGTTAAGATGTAAATTTGTGTAAAAATCTCATTTTTATGCAGAGTGAGCTACTACTAGCATCAGAGGCAGGAAAAGTCAGTCAGAGGGCAGATTTGGAGAACCACATCAAGACAGCTCAGAACAGTTTGGAAGAAAAGAAGAATGAACTCAACAGAGTCAAACAGCAACTTGAGCAGGTACAAAAACACTTCTTTTTAAACTTATTTTTATATTGTTGGCTGGACTTAAGCTAATTTGAAATGTGCAAGTAACTGCCTTTAGCATCAACTGTTTAAAGATACTTTGTGTTGCCAACATTCTGAAATAGTCATTTAGTTTATGTTTTTGCTTCTGACTTATTATTGCTTAGTTGATAGAATGTCTGACGTAAATTTTAGAGTCACTGGTTGAGTACCTAGTCAGGCCAGCCCATGTTGACAGCCAAAGTTACTATGTCCATGGGAATGACACATTGTTCACTTCTTCATCATAACTAGTATTATGTTGAAAGTACTGTTAAAAACAACAACCAAATATAAGAAGCAGGTCTGCATTAAAGGGGTCAAATCTGGCAAACTTGTCACCATTGGTTTAGCAAATTCTCTCCCATTTGAGAGGAAAGTTAATTCAACTCTGTACTTTGCACAGCCTCCACCTAATTTAACCATTAAATCTTTTACTCTTTTCTACAGAAATCTTTACTTGTGTGTTATTTTATGTCTTCATTGCAAAGCACTACTGATTAACAGATTGATGATGTTGGTTAAGATCTCTATCTGTCTTGTGTCAACACTGAGGTTACAGTTTGCTTTTAGGTCATTTGTATGTCTTGTGTCTAGTATTACACATTTAAAACACAGAGTTTGGATGTCTTTTATTTAGCATTACATATTTCAAACACAGAGTTAGCATTTGTATGTCATGAGTTTAATATTACACATTACTAACACAGAGTTGGCATTTGTATGTCTCGTGTTTAGTATTAAACATTTCTAACACAGAGTTTGCATTTGTATACCTTGTGTTTAGTATTACACATCTGGGGTCATCAGTATGGGTTAACTGTCAGTATAGCTAAGTTCCTCTAGGCTGGGGTTTGTGTTCATATCATGTTGTAATGGTTATTACTTGTAGAATCTCACAAGTTAGTATTTAGAGATATAACATATATTACTGCCTTTTTCGTTGCTGATTAGGTTACTGTGATATATTTCATATTGCCATTGAAGTCTCATAACTTACTATGAATCTATATCATGAAAAGTTCTACAGCCATCAGTGAAAATTTGGCCAGTGACCTAAATTTCATGGTTCATTTTCTTAAGTTTACCTTTTTATTAAGCATCATTCCTCTAGATACGGGTTTACATTTCGATAAAATTCTCAAATACTAATGTGTGCAGAGTCATAGAACTTGCAATAAGGATGCATCATAGGGAGTTTTACACTCCAGAAGAAACTAACTTACCATTAACCACCATACTCGCTTGCATTAAACTTTGTCTTTAGCTTGGTTTCAGTTATTTTTTCTTAATGTGACTTAACTGTGTAGATGCATTATGAAGAGTGCTACATGCTTAAGTAAAAACTAGGTCACTGTGATGTATTGGAGGTGGGTGGAATAGAATCAAAAAGAGGATTTACATAACATATAAATGAATAACCAGTTATTCTTTTTAGTTAAGGTCTATTATATTTATATTAGTAAAATCCAAGTTATTCAGCACTTTTACTGATATATTTAATATTTAAAAATATTCTCATTTTCCAAAAATATAATGTGTGCATGTACACTTAGTAAATAATTACAATATCATGCCTGAAGGAGAAAATGTGAATGATCTTGACATTGACTGCAAAATGGAAATGTGTATTTATGGCATTACATATGGAGTACTAATAGTCCCCAACTCAGTTTTTTGGACTTGCCTGTGGGCAAGTGATTTGGAAACTTTGATACTAGTTTCTCATCAGAAGCCATTCACTATATAATTTAGCGGACTGTCTAATGCTGTTCATTGATTCCAGACCCAGTCAGATTTGGGAAGCAAGAAGAAAAAGATAGCAGAGCAGGAAACCAGTCTGAAAGAACAGACAGACAAACACAATCAGTTATTACAGCAACACACTGCCCTGGAGAGACAACTGGCAGAGAAGGTAGTATTTCTTTTCATCACCAGTTAGATAAACATAACCTTTATGTGTAACTGTCCTGAATGAATCTTCAGGAATATTTTTTCTTTATATCGATTGCATGATAATAACCATGTTATGGATACTATCATGACATAAGTATAAATAGTGATATTTAGTCAGGGACCTATCACATCACAGTTTGAAATTGGATGGGTTTCAAATGATTGATTTGTTCGTTTCCATATGCTAAAATCATTGTATCTAGTTCACAATATGTATCAGTATGCATGCACATTTATAATGTGCAAATTATATTCCAATTATGGATTGGCTGAGCAACACATTTGCAGGCAGGTTAATCATAGCTGACAACCCTCACGATTTTGGCATGAACTTCACAATTTTTTTCAGCAATTCACGAATTTATGCCACATGCAAAAAATTCATGAATTCCCCAATTCTAAATTTGTTAAAATATTTAATTATTGTGATATTGGCAGTTGCTGAAATGGTTCGTTACTACTGGTCACGTCATTAGTGAACTATAGCTGATTGGTACTCTTGGCCTGGTAGCAATTATTTTAGTGTATTTTAAACTGAAGCCTAACTAAATTTTGTTCTGCACATGCACCTCAAATGCTGATTTGAATTACCATTTGACAACTTATCTTGAAAATGTCTTCACTACCAAGGATAAATATATTTTCTCTGATCCTTGTTACCCCATTTTGACTTTTGTAATTTGTTTCTTGTCCATATCACTTGACTGTATGACTTTATGTGTAGGTTGCGAGATTTATATAGTCATGTGACTCTGACTGAAAATAGCCAGATCCAGGTCATATTTCAGCAACGATGTACTTGCATCTCTTCTGTCAGTGGATTAAAGACATAACAAATGCTATGCTCATGATTTTTTAGAAAATAGATCATATTCATATTGATTTCATGCAGGTATATCTTGATGAAAGGCCGTTAAAGTTTGCTGGGCCAGCATGTAAGCATCTACCCCATGCCGACATCAAATGGTGTCAGCAAATTCCAACTTTTCGATAGGGAATAGACTCTGACCCTACACCCCATCATAAATGTCCAAATATAAAAAATGATGTGGCAAGGGTCAGAGTAAACTCAGAATAGTAAACTGAAATATATGGCGCAAAAAAAGTGAAGTTCAATTTTGAATATATCAAACAGTTGCTGTGCATTCATTTGTTCGGACATATTTATGGACTCGAAGATCACTTCACGAATTCATGTCAATATTCACTCATTTTTATAACCATTTTCACAAATTGAAAACCTGGAGGGTTGGCAGATATGGGTTACTTTTATCTTACATACCTAATAAGGAATTGGGTTATTATGAGTAATTTTGAAACCAAAATTCTCTGCCAATTTTTGTGTGTGTTTTAATTGTTAATGTTTAATCAAGTATGATCTTGTATTATTTATGTTATTGACAGGTCACTCTGCTGGAAAATGCAGAGAAACAGTGTCAGGAACTAAATGACAACCTGGCTTCAATGAAAAAGTCTTCCGAAGAAACAAGACTCAAACTTGTCCATACAGAGCAGGAATTGTTGAATGTAAGACATGAAGTTTTGTAATTATTATTAAAAAATTATAATGCTTTCTTATTGCTGTCTGACATGTGTATTAGGCATTGCAAAACCTAGTTATCAAGTGTCTGACTGAGATGATAATTATAGGGACATAAACAAATTCTGTATTAAAGTTTTGTGTTTTTGAAGTCAGATTGGTAGGGATACATCTGTAGGCCATATCTCAAAGTCACAGAAGTGATTGAATTCTGCATAAAGGGTTTATGGTTGTTTTGGATGCAAGGAATTTTGAATATTCTTTCATAAAATGTTACCATTGGGTTGAAGGCAAGACACTGCATTTCATGTAGCCCTTGTCTTGCTGTCAGGAATGTATGGAAAGTATTTCCATGAATTTAAATTTTCAATACTCCATCCATGTGGATTCAACTTTATTTATTTTGAAAAGCTTATATTTAGTGTATCAGTGGTATGTTATTTGAATTTGAATATAGGTTGATATTGGAAGAGAAAAGATTTTTGATTACACTACAAATCCAAAATGAACATCACATGTTTTACAGTCTTTTGAAAGAGGCTATATTTTACTTTCAATAAAAAGAATTTGGAATACTTTATCACTAGTTTAAACCATTTTCTTGCATTTTAATGACACTCTATGAAAAAGTGACACTTCTTTGATGATCTCCAATAAAGCCTTAAACTGCTTTATACTGACAGAATAATCAGACATTTATTCCCAGAGTAAGCCATGGTTTGAGATTTGAGTTACCTACTTGCCTTGAAATTTGAAGTTTTTCAGCTGTTCTTTGGAGTGATTGACTAGGATTCTTTCTCAATCCAAATGATAAGGATGAGAACAAAATAGTCTGGATTAAGGGTTTATTGTGCATGTGTGTGTTCATGTTTGTGTGTGTGACCTTACCATTTTACACAATTGAATTTTATTTATTTATATATATATATATATATATATATATATATATATATATATATATATATATATATATATATATATATATATATATATATATATATAGTTAAATTTTGTAAAATGATAAGGTCAATTTTGAAGACAGTTGTATTACTGTGAAATCACTTTTTCATGGGACGGTAAAACCTTTTGTGGTTGACTTTGTTGCTGCTGCAAAGCAAAGAATTTGAAGACCTAATGAGAACTGTTATTTATTATATTGAGAATTTTCTTTTTTTATTATGTTGAGAAATGTTATGTTGAGAATTTCTTTAATGTTTTTATTGAGAAATTGTATTTATTATATTGCAGACATGGTTGGACTTCTTCCCCTGTCCATAAATTTAAGTATGTTTGAAAGTGTAACTTTGCCCAACACCATTAAAATTGATACCCACAAAGATAAATGAATTCACCATATATTGTTTTACAAAAGTAACTTCTTGTTTTACATATTAATTTTGAATTTTGATGATTATTATTTTGATTATTTTTTCATTTAGTTGAAAAGTTCAAGTATAGCAGAAGCTAAAAATCTTCAAGAAAAAGTGGGAAAATTGACAGATAAAGAAACTAGTCTTAATCAGAATCTACAAGAAAAGGTAAGGTTTAACAGTGCATACATTTTTGGCCTTCATGGTCATTTGATGCCAAATTATCTTATTTAAAACTCTTGTGCAATGAATCACTTTCCATTTTTTCAGAAATGTACACAGTGTTTATTTTAGTGAATGGTTAAGTTTCAAAAATTTGCTTAGTAGCTGCAATATATTACATGAAATTGTTGTGTTGTAGCATCTTTTTGGGGTGCTTGTCCCCAGTCCAAAGAGATTATTCCATCCACCAATTAGATCAGGATTAAAATAACAACATGATCCCAGTCTGATAACTTAGTAACCTTCAATAAAAATAACATCCTTCTTTTCAAGCCTGTTCTTATTGGTCTCCTGGGCACTTAACAAGTCATTTTTGTTAACTTTTCAGCCATGTCCTTTTTATTTGTATTTATTACTTTTTGCCCAGTCTTTTAGTGTATATGTGTTCCTTTTAGTTGAATTGGAGAGTTTTGAGTACCTTGTTAGGTAAGTGGTGCTTCCTCATTTTTCATCATTTTGTTAGTAATTAGTTTTAAGTATTTCCTACCCAATTCTTGTTCCAGTTCTTTATTTATTGTAATTTCTAGCAGCATTCATGGCATGCATGAATGTGGTCATAAAAAGGCTAATAGTGATGATATACAACCCATCTGCTAAGCATGTGCTGTGTATATGTATGCACAAATGGTTTGTAAATTGTTGACTTGCGCCATGTGAGGTATGGGACTTTCTGGAAAATTATGCCTATATGGCTAGAAAGATGAGACTGCTTCTTCCACTTTACTCGAAGAACTCCTCCATTCCGAGGAGGGGTCTACAGCATTTCCTGATTTAGGGAATTGCTAGCTTCCTTATGGGAGGGTTTCATGGGCTTTTCCAGGTAGTATGTAAATTTCAAGAATGGGATTGCTGAAGGAAGTTGTCAGCTCTATAATGGAACTATAATGTGTGTGTGTGTGTGTGTGTTTGTGTGTGTGTGTTTTCAGTCAGAACGCTTTGATGTCTGCAGTGAGGCAGTTTATAGTGATGACCATACTGGGACATCATGCCACAGTTTAACCACTAGGCCACTGGAGTGGTCTCAGATATAGATAGCAACAGTCTTCAGGTAATAGGGAGTGGAGAAAATGAATTTTCTACAGGCTGAAACCTTAGCCTTCAAACCAGGCATGTATCTTCAGTATGTTGTGTAGAAAATAACTTGTTGCTAATATAGATTCAAGATATCATTATGACATCATAAAGAAGTGGCAGTATCACCTTCAGGCACACAACAACATCACTATTTGAGATATTAGCCATGTATCTGTTGTGTGTGTATAGTCAGGGTAACATTGCCAGCCCAAAATGATTTGTCTTTAAATATTTTCAGGTAACAGAGCTTAATACCTTAAAGAAGTCAAAGGAAGAAATTCAGAAATCCTTGGATAATTGTCAGAAGCAACTCACAGACACACAGGAAAAACTGTCACAGTCACAACAAAGTCTAGAAAAGGTGATCTAAAAGTGAAAGTACATGAACTCTTATTTTTAACTGAATAACTTTAAATCTATGTAAATTGTTTTCTATTGTTGTTTTTATAAGGATTATAAGAGTATATGCTTAGAGTATAGGGTTAAATGCTTTATTAAAATTATGCATAAGGTGGCTTCCTGCTTACATATCAACCATGTGGAAAACCTATTTTCATCTTCAGAATGGTTTAGTTGATTTTAATCAAACTTGGTAAGAATGTTAGGACACATTCTCACAAGTTGAAAACCTATTTTCTACTACTTCTTTTGAATGGCTGAGTCGATTTTGATCAAACTTGGTATCATTGTTTCTTATGAAATTTGTTATCAGAATTTTTTGCCAGGGTGGCTACCCTAGCAACTGTATGGAAGAACCATTTTCAGCTTCTCTAGAATTGCTGAGACAGTTTTGGTAAAACCTGATAGCAATGTGTTTTTTACGAAATCAGAAATGTATTTTGTGTCACTCCTCTAGCATCAATCAACAATGGTAGGAATGTTTGTTATATACTGTGTTATGTGTTCACCTAGCAATGACATGGCTTCCATAGAAATCATATGAAAACCCATGTGTTTTATTTCTTTAAAATTGCATAATTATTTTTGATCCAGCTTGGTATAAATGTTTTGTCAATTGTACAGGTTACAATTCCTATAAATAGGCAAAGTTTGATTATGGTGAATACTGAACTCTAAATAACCACGTAAATGCTTTTTTTAATGATATAAAAGCAAAAAAAAGAAATGAAGCAAGAGTACTACCCATAAAAGCTCTTTTTGCACTTCCACTGATATGTGAAACAGATCATTGGTTTGGTTTGATATTTTATGGAACTGCAACACCAGAGGTTATTTAGTACCCAGGCATTTGGAGTAATTGCCTTGCACATAGATAAGTTATGTTTGTTGCAAAGAGACCATGAAGGGAAAAAGAAAATGTCACTGATGATGATCAGATGAAATTCAGGCATTAAAATATTGTAAGGTCATACATGCTTAGTGAATACTTGAGATATTTTGAATAAATGCATAAGAATTCCAATATGACAACATTGAGGTAAAACATGTCGAAGATCATTTCTAATTGTCCATTGCTTTGAGAAAGCTGGCCTTATGGTAAAATATTGCCATTTTGGAATTATTTATGTAACAAATGTATGTGTGTACCAAACAACTTGATGGACATCATCATGTTTATTCAGTCATTTTATCCAAAAATCTGTGAAAATTGAACTTTAGTAATATTTTAATTTATTTTATCACGTTAATGAAGTTTAACTATAAAAAAAAAATCAGACCTTTGTTGATTGCTAAAATGATTAACTAAGAAATAGGTCAGAGTATTTCTGAATCACACATGGCTCATGGTTTGGAGCAACCATAAAATGAAAATTGGGACACATCTTAACTTTTTGAGACTACTATTTCTTTACTGCCATGTAAATTTGTTGAATATGACCATATATGGAGTTTAGCTAGATTCTTCAACAAGCCTTTGTTCTTGCATTATAGCATTAGCTAGAAATGTTGTCCAATAAAAATAATCATTAAAAGCTTATGGGACAGTCAGCATTTTAGAAAGTTCAATCAGTCAGCACAGAAGTATAAAAAGAATAATTAAAATTCTTGCCACAAGGCTTGAAAAAAATAAATTTTGTCACAGATTGACTAAATCTATGTGGATTAGTACGAGAGTATAGACACAAATCAAATTAATAAATTTATTTATGCATAACACTCACTTTAGCTAATCCACATGTCTGACTTTCGCTGAATGGTCAAAAAGTCCATGAATGATAAATGCTTTATTACATAACTGCAAAATTCTTCTCACTATTGATTTGTTCTTTTAATGAAGCCTTTTAGGTTTAACAAAATTCATACATTATCCATACATTTTTCAGTAGTATAACATCCATGAGTCCATTAATAAAGCCAGTTTTGATTAATATCTGGCACCATGTATTCTTTGAATTAGACTGGTCAACTACATATGTTTGTTTTGAATTTTAATGAATCTGTGACACATGGTTGCACATTCAAGAAACCCTTTTGTTTTCTTAGTACTGTTTCATGTACATCTACTATAAATAGAAAATAAGGAAAGTAGATTGGGGTCTAACAATACATAAATGCACAACAGTCAATTGTCACATGAAACGAGCCTCAAACTCTTAATCATTATTCTTTGTCTTGTCTCTCTTGATGTTGCCTAGCATCTTTGATCTCAACTTGGAAACATGTTTTGTTTTCTGTAGGGGTAGGTTTAAAAACAGGTAGCTGGTTTTGCCTGTTTTATTACCCAGGGTATTATCAATGGGCAGGTACCTGTATTATATGCCAATATTAAGTGACAGTCAGATTTTTTGTATATCACCTGTTTTCAGAATAGAGTGAAATCTTGATGACACACAAACATTCACTTAAGTAGAAACCAATATTTGTAAACTCACAATCATTGAAATATGTTCTTTAATGCTGTTGCACTCTGAAGTTTATTGGACAGTTTTGTCATGTTTCTACATTAAAGCCCCCTTCCCCCACCCCCAATAATGTTCACTGTATTAATCTGCACAAGAAATGTGTTTACAAAATTACAAATCTTGTTATTTTCATATGAAGCAGTAATTACTTGAGCAAAATACACAGTTTGATGAGCTATTTAGTCAATGGAATTTTGTAAAATGTCCTGGTCTATTAATTAAACTCTCCATAATTAATGTTTTTTACCTTAAAAATATTATATATATATATATATATATATATATATATATATGCACACACACACACGTGTGGAAATATTTTGTAATGTCACAAACAGTGATTAAATGTTTCCACTTCACATGTGAGATATTTTTTATATATACTCTAGTTGTGTAGATATCTTTTGTACATTTATTGAAAATTTGTTTCATATTGACTTCACACTGAGGAGATCTTAAGGCATGCTTGTTAGCATATTACATGTGAAAATAATCAGAGAAAACTATGATAAACTTTCTGGTTTTATCAGATTGATTGAAAATAAAAATACAACAGAACATCAGTATAAAATATAAATTGCTTTCTATGATGATCATGTGACATATAGAACAATTTCATGGAACTGTGATATCAGCCAAATCAACGTACTCCTTTGAGAGAAACTAAATACATTGTGGCAAGCCAACCCATAAAATTAAATTATAACTCATCACCTGAAGTCAGTAAAGGATTTAAGTATAGGTAGATTACATTGGAAGAAATCTAAATTAATTTGAATCAATCACAGGGTTAATACATATAAGTTACTTTTTACCATGGTGTCAAAGCAAAATTAAGTATTTCTAAGAAAAGATTAATGTGAAGTTGCAACATTTAAAGCTACGTATTTGCAATATGTGAATTTGAAACTGGTGACCTCAGTGAAATATTTTAGAGGAAAGGTATGAGCATCAGATAGAAAACAGGTTTACTGCTTACTGTACATTGATTGCTTACTGTACATTGACTGCTTACTGTACATTGATTGATCTACTTTTGTGATTGGCAGTCTCTGTCATTACAGAATTGAAAGCAGTTCACATGACAAAGTCTTTATTCCATTGAACCTAGTTGCTTATCAGGAGCTATGAAAATCATTTTTTACAAAATATACAATGTTCATGTTGTAACGTTGAGTTGACACTTTCAAAACCTAAGTATTGCTCGACATTTTAAGATGGACATTAGTTCCCTTGTCATTTTACTATTGTTATGGTATATATGTGCGTGCTCATCTGCCCTTAATTGTCTTTTATTGATGGGTCTCACTGGATTGTAGTCAGTAACTATGCATTTGAGAAAGCATACTTTCAAAAAGGGGCCTTATTAACCCACATATATTTTCTATTTGCAGCTAAAAACAGAAAGTGAAGCTAATATTAAGAAACAAAAAGAATTGGTTCAAAATTTAAAACACAAGGAAGCTGATCTTACCAAGAATTTGAACGAGAGGGTGAGTTTTTTTAAAAAAATATTCACAATGTTTGCAGCCTTGGAAATGTACAGTATTTAATTTTAGCACAATTTGGACAATAATAATAAAGGTTCTGCATGCAGTTCCTTTCTAAAATATAGGCTGTGATATAAAACTTCCAGAATAGCTTTTTTTAATTAACTTTAAAGTTATCATCAGGTTGCTGAATCAGCCATGATACACTGTGATAGGTTAGTTAAGGAGATTGCTGTATAGGGAGAAAAGAGTTTGAGCTAACTGTTTAAAACTTTTACCTCTTTTTTTTTATATACAGAATTTTCAACAGTCATAAAATTAAAACTTATTTTCTTATGTATTAGATGTTTTTAAAAATTGCAATTTCCATATCATAATAGTTATGTTGATATTAATTACCATTTTGACTCGATTACAAGTCAGTTCCAACTGTAATCAACATAGAACCTGATCTGCCATTGCATATTATGCCAGCAGATCAGGTTCTATGATCTTTGATTACTCTTAACAAACTGCATTGACCCAGGTCTGTTGGTGCATTATATGATGCACTTTGCAGTTAAACTCAACTTATAAGCAAATATATATACTACATAATTTAAATACTGAGGAGGAAAAACTTAAGTCAGCTTGAACTTTCAGTTTATATTCTTTGTAGTTTTTACATCTGTATCCAAAGAAGTCCTTATCTACCAAGATTATTGTATAATGCTGTTAAGATTCCTACAGCATCTTTCTTAATAGGCTTCCTGTTTTATGCACAAATTTTGGCTTTTGTTTTTTATTGAATTAAATTAATAGACAATCAGAATTTTGAATGTTAGTCTGACTTAGGAATTGTATATAATTTTATAATCAAGAATGCGACTTTCCTATATGTTTAATTCTGTTATATTTTATAAATAATTTGATTTTCCTATGCATTTAAATGTGTGTAGTTTTATGATCAATAAGTTATTTTATATATTGTTTCTCCTTTGAATACGTTCCCCAATCACATTACTTTAGGGATATTAGCCTGCTACCTCGCGAATCCAGCCCTACCAAAAGACGAAAATTCGTCTTTCCTGTCTATGTCATATAGATAAAGGGCAATAACTCTTGCCCATTACCTCCCCTTGCCGCCCGTTAGGTGTCGCTTCTTTAGTTTTTTAGCTTCGCTGTACGCGAAAACACGTACAATTAGAACTCCAATGAATCCAAGCCATCTTAGTGTAAATTCTGACCATCCGAAGTTAAATTTGGAATTACTGTGTTGGATAATCATTCCTCTACAGGTCGTATACATTATTTTACAATATTTTCCAATTTGAGTGACTTTGTCACCTTTTCTAGACTTCGGACCAGGTTGCAACGTGGTCAAAGCACGCTTATGGCGGTACTAGCATGTAATACATGTAGCACTCAATAATTTTGCTTATTCCGTATGTAACGTTTACGATATTAGCGACTAATAACGTGCTGCATTGATAATGTGTGCTTTATTTATCTTCTTTGACGTTTCAGTAGACTTCAAAAAAGTCTTTGAACGACCAATTTGCGACTTTAATGGCGAACTTCGTCTTGTAGTCACGAGTTCACGCAACACTTAATCATTTCGCTTCCTCCGTTAGTTACGGTTATGGAATAGCGACTTAATAGCGTACTGAATTTTTAATTTGTGCTTTGTTTATCTTTTTCTCCGTTTCAGTAGACTTCGTCTCTGAACGACCAGTTGCGACTATTAATGGCGGAATTTCGGGTTGTAGTCACAAGTTCACGCGACACTAAATCATTTCGCTTCCTCCGTTAGTTACGGTTATGGTAATAGCGACTTAATAGCGTGCTGAATTGCTAATTGTGCTTTGTTTATCATCTTTTTCGTTTCAGTAGACTTCGTCTTGAACGAACCATTGCAACACGCTCACGGCGATAACTAGTGTTGTCATTAAGAGTTAACATGGCACGGAATAATTTGACTACTCCGTTAATAACGGTTATAGTATTATCGAATTAATAATATGCTGAATTTTTAATTTGTGCTTTGGCGGAATTCATGTTGTAGTCATGAGTTCACGCGACACTAAATCATTTCACTTCCTCCGTTAGTTACGGTTATGGTAATAGCGACTTAATAGCGTGCTGAATTGCTAATTGTGCTTTGTTTATCATCTTTTTCGTTTCAGTAGACTTCGTCTTGAACGAACCATTGCAACACGCTCACGGCGATAACTAGTGTTGTCATTAAGAGTTAACATGGCACGGAATAATTTGACTACTCCGTTAATAACGGTTATAGTATTATCGAATTAATAATATGCTGAATTTTTAATTTGTGCGTTGTTCTCTTCTTTTGTCGTTTCAGTAAGTTAAGTCGACAACGAAGGCATGAATGGCAAAATGGGTGTTGGCAATGTGGAAATGGAGGAAATTATGTTGACATGGTTTAGGCTGCCCAGTGGGTGTAAATTTCACCGCAGATCCGTACATGGCTTTCGGGCCTGTAAGTCCGGACGCATGGAGTCTATGCTGGATCAATTGGATCCATTTTAATATGCACTTTCGCCGGCCTTCCAGCTGTCAGTCCAGCCGACACCGTCAGTTCAGCCGGCACTTCAGCAGGCAAACCGGCATTAACCGTCCATCCGGCACCGTCCGTTCAGCCCAAATGGCACCGGACGGCCAGCCGACCTTCCAGCTTGCATCAACAGGCACCGGCCGTTCAGCCCAAATGGCACCGGTCGTCCAGCCGACCTTCCAGCCGGCATCAACCGACACCGGCCGTCCATACGGCAACGACCGTTCAGCCCAAATGGCACCGGTCGTCCAGCCGACCTTCCAGCCGGCATCAACCGACACCGGCCGTCCATCCGGCAACGACCGTTCAGCCCAATTGGCACCGGTCGTCCAGGCGACCTTCCAGCCGGTATCAACCGGCACCGGCCGTCCATCCGGCAACGACTGTTCAGCCCAAATGGCACCGGTCGTCCAGCCAACCTTCCAGCCGGCATCAACCTGCACCGGCCGTCCATCCGGCAGCGACCGTTCAGCCCAAATGGCACCGGTCGTCCAGCCGACCTTCCAGCCGGCATCAACCGGCACCGGCCGACCATCCGGCAACGACCGTTAAGCCCAAATGGCACCGGTCTTCCAGCCGGCATCAACCTGCACCGGCTGTACATTTGATTTACGGAGATTATAGTGATGTACCCGTCAGTCAATCTACACTACTGGTTACATATCACTACCATGAGAGAAATGTTATAGATGAATCTCCCTCCAATCAGACCATTCGAGAGGCAGGTGCCGGTCATAGCCGGACCTTCGCCGACATTCCGGCCGACCATATACCAGACAAATTAGTCGGTATTGCCGGTGTACACCTCCCGTCATGTCAAATACGTGACGGTGTGATTTTAAAACAAGGGAGAATTAGTGACATTATCAGAGGTGACGGAATTGAGTTATCTATGCCACTTGGTATGCGCTACCCAGATATGACAGCTTTACCAGAACAGGTCTTTCAGGCCGACCATCCGCCAGTTCAATCAGCCGGCAGTGCCGGCCGTCCATATGTTCACGGCTTCTCCACAAGGGAGATTTAGTGAAAGTGTCAATTATGACAGAATTGCGTCATCTAAGTCACCTTGTATGCTGTACAGATATGCAAGCTGTACCAGAACCAACATTCCCTCTGAGCGAATGGTAGATGGGCGCGCAGTGCTGGACGCACTACATAAGCATTATGTAATTGTTATTACCTTACAGTCGGCACCATCCGGCACCGGGCGTCCATCCGGCAATGACCGTTCAGCCCATATGGCACCGGTCATCCAGCAGACCTTCCAGCCGGCACTAACCGGCACCGGGCGATCCGGCAATGACCGTTCAGCCCATATGGCACCGGTCGTCCAGCCAAGCTTTCAGCCGACACTTGCCGGCACTGACCGTTCATCCGGCTCCGGCCGTCCAGCCCAACAGGCACCGGTCGTCCAACCGTATGGAGATTTTAGTCTTATACCAGTCCATCCGACTATACCGCTGTACCAGCACGGGGACTTTTATCATACCGCAATCCGCACAAATCGGATTGACGAAGATTCTAATGATGTTTCCGTCTGTCAATCCGTACTACCGGTTACATATCACTACCATGACACAGATAGTTGGCGAGGAATCTCTCGATCCAACCCGACCATTCGAGCGGTCGGTGCCGGTCATAGCCGGCCCGTCGCAGTCATTCAGGCCAAACATATGCCAATCAATTCATTCGGCATTGCCGGCCGTCCATAGGCTAACAGCTCATCCACAAGGGAGAGTGAATGCCTTTATCAGAGATGATGGAATCGAGTCATCTATGCCACCTGGTATGCATTACCCCGATATGGATGCTTTACCAGAGCAAGATTATGTACATAGTGAGTGCGATGAGTCGCAGGCAAATCAGCGGTATGCAGATCCAACTATGGAACGGACTGAGTTCAGCTTCAAAGCCGCAGTGGAGGAAATTTATAGGGTGTTGGCCCCTTCAGAATGCCCTCCACCTCCTGCTGACATTACCGACTATAAGGTTAGAGCGTCGGTCGATCTGGATGAGGGGGAAGAGACTCTATCCTTCCGCCTCCTTCCCCAGTCGACAAAATTAAGGAAATTAATGACCGTCTGTCGACACGTATAGGGGATCCAGGAATTGCTAAGGTTTTTCTTTTCTGAAAGCCAAGTACCAGCGTCGTTTTCAGGTCGATGGTACAAAACTCACTCCGGTGCGTTCAGTACTGAGGTCCCGGCTCTGGATAAAAATATGGCAGCAGTCCATATGTCTGCTCCATTGTCTTATAAAGTGGACTAAACGGTGTTCAATGCCAAGTCCAAGCTGGTTCGAAATGTAGTCGCTACGTCTTCACTGTTAGATCTAGCCTCCCTAGCCATTTTCAGGATCGCTGATAAATCTGGCAATGAACATGCTTGGGATTCGACGGCCCGGTTAGCTAGGGTTCTTAACAGGGCAGCTCACCATTCCATGGCCAATGCGCTGACTGCTTCTGCCAACCTAGACCTGATACGTCGTGACGCATGTCTGAAGGGCACGTCGCTTAAACCCCATCATATGCTGGCTAGATATGACCGACGCACATTTCACGTCCCTATCCCACGAGTTGCGGACATTCTCCGTTGTGCTTGTTGGGACTAGGCTTATCAGTTCCATGTCATACCTTTTGGCCTAAATTTAAGCCCTTGGGCTAGTACCAAGGTTATGGATTACGTCGTCACCCTGTTCCGCTCGACTTCATCTATTGCGTCGGCAGTATATTTGGACGACATCCTCCAGTAACATCTGTCAAGTTCTACTCTGCTCAAAGGCAGAAACGATCTTATATCACTTTACGTCATATAGGCTTTCTCGTGAACTGGATAAAGTCTGATCTCTGTCCAATCCGGATTTTGGTCCATCTGGGTGTGGAGTTTCTCCCGATCTGAATCTGGTAAGGCTTCTTCGAGTTTGCGATCATCCAGATAATTCCACTCGTAGAGTCCGTTTCCGACAGGATGCGCATTTTAGCGAGAGAGTTGCAGATCCTCGGATTATTCAATGCGGCAGCAGACTTGATCCCTCTCAGCCGTCCTTTTAGGCGCCCTTTACAAAGGACTTTGCTAGCGTAATTGCGCCATTTTCAAGTCCCTTCGATCCCAGAAAACAGTCATGCTCACGCCAGAGATACGATCATTCTTGAGTCAATGGCACAACCCCTGTAGGCTGTCCACAGGGATTACTCTGGAGATACCCCAAGGGGATAACGGTATGTTCCGCCACTAATACCTACGGTTGGGGTGCCCACCTGTTGCCTGACTTAGATACTGTCAGCGGCACGTGGGTGCCAGGGGCGAGCCCTTTCCACATCAACCTTTCAGAAATAACGGCTGTCATCAATGCCTTTCATTTCGGGCAGGATCAACTCTTATTACAAACTGCCCTCATTATGTCAGACAACATTGTGGTGGTGCCTTGCCTCAAAACAAGGGGACACCAATCACCAGACCTGTGCAATCTGAACTGGCAGTTTCTACATTGGTTCGACAATCTCCACCTCAATGTACAATTCAGACACACAGAATGGTCACTCCATCAATCGGACTTTCTTCCAATCGACACACTTTGGAGACGTCCGATGATTGATCTTTTGCAACAAGGTGGAATAGCAAATTCTCCACCTTTCATCTCACAGGTTCCAGACCCAGAAGCTTGGGTCGTGGATGCTCGATCAATCACCTGGGAAGGGTTGTGGTCATTCTCCTACCCTCCCACGGTCTTGGTACTGGAATTAATCCAGAAGTTAAGGGGTCAGAATTGTCAGATGGTTCTGATTACCCTTCTCAGATGGAACAACTACTGGGTCTCCGATCTACTCAATCTAGGCGATAGATCTACCCAGGAAGATTACAGTCAGCACAAGTATTCACAAGCAACCGAGGCCAGGGGTGTTCCACCCCTGTCCGGACCGTCTTTTTGTTCAAGCTTGGCTCTTGTCCAGACAGCCTTGCAAGACAAACAATTTAAATCTTTGATTGCGGAGAGAATCTCGAGAGCAAGAAGGCCCTCTACTCTGAAGGTTTACGAGGGCAAGTGGCATGTTTTCAGAGACTGGTACCATATCATTCACATTGTTCCTCTGAGTGTCACAATCCCTCAACTGGCCAACTTTTCTCTGGCTTTTCAAGGAGAAACATCTGGCTCCAGTTATTCTCAAATGTTACCGCTCCATGATATCAGACACATTCCGCCATTCTGGTACATGTGCTATCAGCCATGACAAAGATTTGTCAGATCTTTTAGACATTTAAAAAAAAAAAAAAAAAAAAAAAAAAAAATTCAATCGACTTATATCCCTCACCCTGTTTCCAAATGGAATCTGTCCTGGGTTTTAACATGACTCAATTCAGACAGTATTGAGTCTTTAACCCACGATTAGTTAAAGCTACTATCATACAAATTGGGTTTCTTGATAGCCTTAGCTTCAGCATGCAGGGTGAGCGAGTTACATGTCCTTTCTAGTGACCCGAACTCTCTTCCGTTCCGATCAGAGGGTTTGATGGTCCTCTTGACGCAACCAGGCTTCGTAGTCCAAAATAGATTACCATACATTGGCGATCAACGAGTCGTCATTAGCTCGCTTTCTTTATAGATAAGTCAGGATCAACAGCCATGTAAGATCCTGTTTGGGCACTCTAGCACCATTTCAATGCATAGAGGTGAGTCAGGTCACATACAAGCACCTCTTTTTTCTGGTGATAGCTGGGATATGAGACATCACCATTCAAGCCCTTGCTTCATGGCTGTAGTGGGTTATACGCTCGGCGTACTCTGAGAATTCGCAAATCAGTCACCTTATAGAAGCTGTTGGCTGACATGCAGAGTCAACCTTCTACAGTTTTATCTTCAAGTTTGTACTCGCAGAGGCAAACATTGATTCTAGTAGGTCCGGTGTTGGGCAGCCCAGACGCCCACCAGACTCATGTACAACAATCAGCACAGCCTATTAGCTTCGCTGGATTCGCCAGATAAATTTTCGTAGGTAAGAAGATTTCAATATCTATCTTCTTAACCGTATAAAAGGGTCACATATCACGTGACCCTGGGCTGTGTTGCTGATTGAAAATTAGGAGACCGGGTTATCATTCACATGGGGAATCCAACCATCATTCCCTAGAGGATACCCGTGTGGAGGTCGGATGCTCCGCATTCCCTCCTCCTATTACTTATTCTCCTAAAGTAATGTGATTGGGGAACGTATTCAAAGGAGAAAGCAAATTTTGTAGTAAATTATGTTTCTCCGAGAATACTTACCCAATCACATTACTAAGAAACCCTCCCAACCACCCCGCCATGCGAGCATCCTCGTGTTTTATATATCACTCAGCTTAAAAACTAAAGAAGCGACACCTAACGGGCGGCAAGGGGAGGTAATGGGCAAGAGTTATTGCCCTTTGTCTATATGACATAGACAGGAAAGACGAATTTTCGTCTTTTGGTAGGGCTGGATTCGCGAGGTAGCAGGCTAATATCCCTAAAGTAATGTGATTTGGTAAGTATTCTCGGAGAAACATAATTTACTACAAAATTTGCTGTCTTCTATGATATATCGACATATCTTTGTTCTAATGGAAGATTTAAATATGTTAGATTTTATC
The DNA here is from genome assembly GCA_029339505.1 of Unio delphinus. Lineage (NCBI taxonomy): Eukaryota > Metazoa > Mollusca > Bivalvia > Unionida > Unionidae > Unio > Unio delphinus. The sequence goes on along the minus strand of JAQISU010000034.1, from coordinate 5,175,413 downwards.
TTTGAAATCGCTTGAGAGAAATTTTTATGAAAATGTGTAAGATTAAAATATTTTTTAAACAGATTGTCTCAGTGATATTCTTTTGAATGAAGTTTGATAAATAAGATGTTTTTTCTGCTCAGAATATTATTGTAAAATTGGTATTTCTTGCCAGGTCTTTAAGCATTTTGATTTTGTTTTCCAGAATGAAGAAAACAGTGCTTTGGAGAAGTCAAAGGAAGAAATTCAGAAAGTTTTAGACAATACACAAATCCATCTAAGTGATGTTCAAGAAAAATTGTCCCAGTCAAAACAAACACTTGACAAGGTAATCAACATACAGCCACCTGTATTGTATGTAGAAACAGAAAGCATTTGTGTCTAAATTTATGTGCATAATTACACATTTTTAGCTTCTGCTCCGTAACAATTTGTTATTAATATTTGCATTTATTCAGTTTTCTTGCTAGGGAAGAAATTTTTATGGAAAGTATCTGGTCGAGTCCATAGCCTTGCACCAGTTCCTGGGCAAGTGTGACCAATATTTTACCTGTCATTGACTTAGGCTACCTTCATTGTTGCAATCAATATTTCTGCCTCTACTCTCAGACAAGAAACATGGTGTGGACATGTATACTAATCTATTAGTAGTCACGATCTATTGGTTCTGAATTAGATCTTCTAATGTGACTTCTATTTTATGAGATAGTGAGATGTATCAGCTTACAACTTGAATTGAGATTGGTATTGCATTATGATTAAACATATATATATTTATGACCTTTATTAAACTTTTATGTACGGTGTCAGACTCACATAAATTTAAGTGTTTCTTATTCAGAAACAAAGGTTTGTTGTTAAAAAACAAAGTTGATGCGAGTTGAACAGTCTAACTCTGAATGTAGTAAATTTTTACAACACCTTGACACAAAAGTGGCCATGTGGTACCAACTAATGGTCAATTTAAAATATTTTAAACGTTAATTGCACAGAAATTTAGGAACAGGAATCCAATTATTAGCACATTTTGCACAAGATAAATATAAATGGTATGGTGGTTAAAATTCTGTAAAATGTCCATAAAAAGTTTAATAGTCTGCTTCATAGACACAAATTGTGATGATAATAACATCAAAGACTTCTGATATTTACATCATGAATTTAGGAAGTGCACATACACTCACTACATCATATCATTAAAATTGTAAAAAGCATTGTAAAAATATAGGGTCTACTGAATCTCATTTGTTTGATGTTTACAATATTAAATCAATAATTGGTTCAAAAAAATTCTTAGCTAAATTCTTGATAAGAATTTTTTCAAAATGTATTAATGCCCCAAAAGTGTCATTATAAATATTTTTAAAACATGTATTAGTGTAAAAAAAGTTATTATATTTAAAAATAACTTTTTGTGCATTTCAGACCATTAAAATACATGAAAATGAAATCTCACAACTAAAAGACCAGCTTCAAGCAGTGCAACAGAAATCACAAGAAGAAAGGAGTCAACTTGAAAAGCAGGTAGATCGTGATTATAAAAGCAGGTAGATCATGATTATAAAAGCAGGTAGATCATGATTATAAAAGCAGGTAGATCATGATTATAAAAGCAGGTAGATCGTGATTATAAAAGCAGGTAGATCATGATTATAAAAGCAGGTAGATCATGATTATAAAAGCAGGTAGATCATGATTATAAAAGCAGGTAGATCTTGATTATAAAAGCAGGTAGATCGTGATTATAAAAGCAGGTAGATCATGATTATAAAAGCAGGTAGATCATGATTATAAAAGCAGGTAGATCCTGATTATAAAAGCGGTGATGATAATCGTTGTGATAATAAGGACGTTATTTGAAGGATTCAGTACCTTTACATTGATATCCACAATTCTCTCAATTGCAAGGATTGAAGTACTCTGATTATTGTAGGAAATTTATTTAAGTAAGTGAAATCTGTTACCACAAAAGACCAAATCTTTACTCAGTTTGAAATAGAAACTCTTGAAAGATGGAATCAGTGATTATAAGCTCTCCCTTGTTATAATGTGCAATAATGACATGGACCCATCATTAAATTAAATCACTATAATTAGGTTAGTTTATCAAATGTATAATAACATGAGTTGAAAGATAACCACATGAAGCTAATTATTATATGTTTATTTCCTTTTTTAAACATTATTATTTACCAACTTTTCAATCTTTCATACTATATTGTGGTTTGATGCATAATATGGATCTGACATAACGTGGTCAGCAATTATGGACTTTGGTCACTGCATTATAGCAAAGTTAAATTTCTTATCATGGGAAATATTTAGCACAGAAGTCAAATACATAGTCAGTTTGTATTATTTTGGAACAAAGACATGAAAAATGGATTCTAGGTTTTTGTAGTATTGATGAATCATTAGGGGTCATAAATAAAACATGTTTTACTAGAAGATGCATGTGGCAACTACACAATCCTTACTTTATGTACCCAGGGATATAAAGTGTTTTTTTGATATTCTAGAACTTTGTATAGCAAGCTTAGTTAGTGATGTATTGTTTAAAAAAGTGTTGGATTCTTAGGATAAACTCTTAATATGCATAATTTCTTTTACTTATTTTTTGTTGCAGATGGATGATTTGAAATCTGAGAAAAGTAAACTCTCAGAAGAAAAATTAACTCTCGAGCAAAGAATATTAGATCTGCAGTCCACAGTAAAGAGAATAGAAGAAGAAAATGCTTCCATTAAAAAAGCATTAGAAAAAGAAGAGGTACAGTTTGGGATAGCAGACTTTATAATTTATGGATTTGTATATGACTGTTCCATTTTAATATACCAAGCAGAGGGGAATGTACTTTTGTTTTTTGTTGTTTTTTACAATGGGGTATGGTTTAAAGTTATAACATGTATCAGAGGATTTTAATTATCATGAGTAAGGTGTTTGATACAATTTAAATTGTTGAACTTATGTTTCTGTATATGATAAATATTACAGTCACTTTTCCAATGTAGATGTTTTGTTAGATTGTTATGGTACTGTGAATTCATTTGGGATAGGGTTAGTATTAGTGGTTGCCCAGAAACTGATATATTTGGTTGTATTTGTTCTCATGGATTGGGAAAGGAGTTTCTGTTGTCATCAATGTCAGAATATTTGTTTGCTAGGCTTTAAATATATGGTTTATAGAACCATATAGTCCACGAAAATAGATGCCTTTAAAAAATGTGTAACTTGTAATATTGATTTAACAGTTTTCAGTTTTAGATGTGCTCAATTTGTGGGCCATTGCCAGATTTGTTTTATGTAGTTGTTAATAATTTCTTTATAGTGAATACTTTGTTATCATCTGGTTGTAGACCAGACAAGTTTATGGGATGGTCTTTAGTCCACTTTCTAATGTCGTTTAGCATTAGTACAAGTTTGTAGTCACTATGACTGTCACAGCGGTCATCTTGAAAAACTTGTTATTGCTACTCCTACTGAATAGATTGTCATATTAATATGGGGTTTTAATTCCATGACCTATTATGATGTCTGCTTGACACTTTATAAAAACTGTGCTTGTTTGACATTCAATAATTAATGCTACTCCTCCAAACAAACATTAATGACAAAAATGATAATTTTTCTTTTTTTTAAAATCTGAAATTTTTCCAAAAGTTGAATTTGGCCTTATATTTTTCACAAATTTTCAGATAGCCACAATGCTAAAATACTTTACACTTCTCAAACATGTGATTGAAGATTCATAAATAAATGTTTTGTCTGCAGTATTTGAAATTAATTTGTCACAAATCTTTTCTGTATAAAAAAATGTTTTTATTTATTTTTGTCATGAAAAGTTAAAATATGCTTTTAATATCATTAAATTTGTAACTAGATTACTGAGGAATTGCCATAAATTCTTTACTGACATAAATTACCAAAGTGAAGAGTATTGGGGTATATTACACCATAAATAAATACCATGGTAAACTGGTAGTACCACACTTATCTCTAGTATTTACTTATTTATAGCATGACCTTGGTGACAAGAACCACATTCATGAAATTCATCATCATCATCATCATCATCATCATCTCCCTTTAACATCATGAAATTATGTCATGTAGAATGATGACTTTCCTACATGCCATATAAACCAGTTGTGTGTACAATCCTTCATTTAGTTTAACTTTTCCACTGAATTTCTATATAATTACTTACAGAGTGAATTATGTACAACTCGGGAAGAAAGCAGGAATACATCAGAGAGGTTAATGGCACAAATCTCCTCACTTGAGATGCATCTGACTCAGGAGAAGGTACACTGCAGAAAAATTTGCCCATTGAAAAATTATAATTGAGAGAACTGTTAGGACATATTGCTTTTGTACTTATTTCTATGTTTAATATGTAGATTTTATGTGCAGGTTGAAATAAATAAAACAACCAGTTAGATGTTAGATTATTTTAAAAGTTTAAAGCATCTTAAACTTCTACAGGAGTGACATGTTAAAAGATTTATTTCTTTGGCACTAGTATTGTGGTAGTTTTAATCATGCATGATCTAGAGCAAAACTTGATGATAATTACAGTTATGATATATATTCCACAGGAAGTTTTGTGTTTCATGTTTGTTAAAAAAAATCATTGAGTTTGTCAGGTTTTGTACATAAAACAGTCAGATGAAGATGTGCAGTCTTTTCATAAAGTAAGACAATATGACCTAATCATACACAGGACAAACTTGCATAAATGGAAAAGGACACATTTTGGTAATCCTAATATTTGGTATTAAACTATTTCTGTTTCAGTTAGCTTAAACCAGGCTGAGCAAAGAGTCAATATTTTGTTAAGTATGAAAGGAATTTAGAAATTCTCCAAATTATAAAATATATCTAAGTTTGACTATTGGTGAATGTATTTTTACAAAATCTTGACCAGTATCTTGAGTTTAATAGTTTGAATGAATTAGTTTACATTACATAGAAATATATGAAGTTTACAATTCTCTACAGCTTTAAATTGAGTGCTACAAAAGGTGGTCCCAAATTCACTTTAAAGGATTCATAAAAGGGAGTTAATGCTACTGAGGAAGAATGTTTGTCAAACTCGCATGATCACTAGCTAATACTGATGAAGGAAACACTGTCAAATAGTTATCTTTTTTTTCTTCTTCTATTTTTCAGGAAGCTGTGTCCAGAAAGAGTGAAAATGAGTCACACCTTCAGAGAAAGGTACAAAATTTTAGTCATTTCATTCAACTTGCTGTTATAACTGAAATTACCTCCACACACACACACACACACACACACACACACACACACACGCAAATAACTGCTTTATATATGCTGGCCACAAGACTGCATTATATATAAATGTCATAAAACTGCTTTATATATACCTGCCACAAGACTGCGCTATTTATGAATGCCACAAGACTACTTTATATATGCCTGCCACAAGACTGCGTTATAAATGCCTGCCACATGACTGCTTTATATATGCTTGCCACAAGACTGTGTATATGCCTGCCACATGACTGCTTTATATATGCTTGCCACAAGACTGTGTTATATATGCCTGCCACATGACTGTTTTATATATGCTTGCCACAAGACTGTGTTATATATGCCTGCCACATGACTGTTTTATATATGCTTGCCACAAGACTGTGTTATATATGCCTGCCACATGACTGCTTTATATATGCTTGCCACAAGACTGCATTATATATGCCTGCCACATGACTGCTTTATATATGCTTGCCACAAGACTGCATTATTTATGCCTGCCATAAGATTGCATTATTTATGAATGCCACAAGACTGCGTTATATATGCCTGCTACAGACTGCTTTATATATTCCTGCTTTGAGACAGAGTACATTATGATGTTGTCCATGAATCTATTACAAAATTTCATTTCCAAACAATAACTCAAACTGTCCAACATCTACAATTACCAGACTTGTGAATGGCATGCTTTTGCGATAAGGATGATCTCTATCGATTTCATGGTCAGAAATTCAAAGATCAAAGTCACTGACTGAAAAAAGAAATGGATTCCAAGGGTGGGTGTGAACCCTGTTTAGGGTCAAAAGATCATAGTTCACTTTGACTGAAAGAAGACATGGATTCCAGGAGTGGGTAGGAGTCCTATCAAGTTTAGGGTTAAAAGATCAGAGGTCATTATGACTGACAGAATAAAAATGTTTAGTACAATGAAATTGGTTCTGCATAACATACCCTGACCATGCTTTGTAAATAGCTTGTGTGTGTGTGATTTGAATTTTTAACATAGCTTTTTTTTTTAATCAGTCATTTTTAAACTAACTTGTGCATTTGCTATGATACATAGAATATATTAAATACGATTTAATTTCATACAGAATGTCTTGTAAGTATATTTACAAATTTGATACTACTACCACTTTTAACTATTTGTTATGATCCAGATACAGTATCATAAGACTGTTTCATGTACAAAATTAATGATATTTTTGAAGAAAACTTTCATTTATGAAAAATAGTTTACAAATCATTGAAAAATATTGATAATTGATTCTTTTGCTTAGTTGTCCAGCTAGACAGAAATATCAGTATGCCCCACTCTGCCTACCCATTTTTCATTCCACAACTCTCGACTCCCACCCATCTGCCCCCAGACCCAAATCACAATGGAAGCTGATTATAATGATTCATCCTTCCACTACATTTTGTTTTCATTTTTACCAGTGATGTTCAGAAAGATATTTTCAATATAGTGTTTTATATATTTGGTTATGGTACCACGCATTAAAATAATTTCTATGAATCTGTATGCACTCTGTCTGTCAGTCTGCTCAGTACTCTGTCAGCCTGTTCAGCACTACATGTCAATCTTTTCAGCACTCCATCTATCAGTCTGTTTGGCACTCAATCTGTCCGTTGAGCCATCTCAGTCTGTTGAGCATTCAATCTGTTCAGCACTACATTTTAAAGTCTGTTCAGCACTCCATCTGTCAATCTGTTCACACTTCTTGTTACCAAGATACTTACTTAAACCTCACACATATTTGGATACTGTTTGGTATGTTAATTTCCTGTTGCATGTAGATGCCTTTTAAATGTTTCTTCTTCTTAGGTGTATTTTGATTTATTACCTTTCTTGGATCAGTTTGAAATCACTTCTTCAAATTTTTAATACCAGCATCGCTTTGGAATAGTGTAACATATTCAGATTCAGTTTGCTGTGTACATTTTCTTACAGACCTGAAATGTGTCTTGCATGGGTTTTGTCTGATCAGCTTCATTTTTTTAATAGATTTATGCTTCTTGACAGTTAAATTTGATTCATTACATGCAGCATCACTTGTAACTGGCATAGCTCAAGAACTGTTGAAAATATTTTGATGCAGTTTGATATGAACATTGTCTCATTGACTTAAATAAGCCTTTTAAGATTTTTGTTTTGTCTACTCAATTTTTGGACAGAGTTGCTTGTATAAATGAGACCTTGAAGGAATTGGTTTTTCATGAATTCTATGTCATCTGTCACAACTTGACAAATAAAATTAATGATAGGCCTGTCTGTATGCTTGTGTACAAGGGTAGTAAGCAACAACTGCACACAAATACATGATATAAGAACTATCATTGAATCTATATAAAATCGTATATAAATTCACAATTCATATTATTAACACTTCATTCATTACACAAGACATCAAGCTATCACTAAATTCGGGCTAAATTAATATGAAAGTATGTCATAAGTCCTGTACTCATAAAAGTTTTTACTACACAGATTATTGTCTTCACACATACAGGGAATATGACACATCTACACTGGATGGATGTATGTTCTCACACAGAACAATACTGGTCGACACAGGATGAAATTATGCAAGCCAACATGAGATTAAATATTTGCACTGACATTGGGAACAATTACATGTCCACACAGAACTGGAATACATCTGCTCACACAGGACAAGACTTCTGCATCCAGACAGGAAAATTAATACATGTCTACACAGGACTAGATTATGTCTGCCCACACAGGATATACATCTGCATCAACACAGAAAAATGAATACATATCCATGCAGGACTAGATTATGTCTTCACACACAGGATAGACATCTGCATCAACACAGAGAAATGAATACATATCCACACAGGACTCAATTATACCTCTTACCTGCTTATTCAGCATAACATGGTGTAGTACAACAGCTAGACTGTCTGGGTTTACTTGAGTAGCCTCCTGGTACCTTGATAAGCTAGCAAGCTACCTACAAATAAACTAAGCCGCTTTGGTGGCCTAGTGGTTTGAACATCTGCCTCAGAAGCAGGTGGTCATGGGCTCAAGCCCTGACCGAGTCGTACCAAAGATTTACAAAAATGGTACTAAGAGCTACCTCTTTTGGCATTCAACATTAAGAGGTTAATGTTAGGATGACCTGGTTGGCCTGGTGTCAGGATAATGTGACTGGGTGGGACATCATTTTACATGTCTGCAGCATGATGCCCCAATGCTAGACATCACTATAACTGCCACACTGCAGACATCATAGTGATGTAGCTGAAAAATTATTAAAGCTACCGTATTTTCCGGCGTACAAGTCGAGACTTTTTTACTTGAAAGTTCGGTCTTCGTCTTATACTCCGAATCGACTTATATATGGATTATGTCATTGAAATTGCATCGACTTATATATGGATTACAGTATCCGGTATGCTATTGATATTGCTCTATAATCGGCATAATCAAAAACAGGTCACATAGATTTACAAATTCATGTTAAATTACTATGTCAATAAATTGTCATAAAATAATATGACTGCATTTATATTTGTAAGTTTTGTCATTATTTATTTTGCATTCTGCGTGTTTTTTCTTATTTCTCAAACATAAAATAAAAGAAAACAATTACCGGTAAAAACTTCACTGGGCCGCATAGCACACTTACGGTCTATACTCGATAGTGTACTGTACTAATTCAAAGCATATTGTTTGTTCCTAAAAAAAAAAAAAAGATATGAAATAACTGGTCCATTAATATTTGATTTTCCAGTATAATGTTGGACACACGTGAGCAGTTACCGGCATAGCTTTTTTTTTATTGATCCAATTGATCCTACAAAGGGATGTAATCCATATTAACTGGAGCGTTCTATGATTATTTATAAAATAATGTAGATCATGCATTCTGCTGAATCCCCCAAATCATATGTTTATATGGTACTTTATCATTTTAGCTGTGCTGATATTTACAGTGACATAATTCAGTGGTTAAAATACAGCCAGTTCTGCCTGCTGTATTTATTAGAGTACATCAAAAGAACATGACGCTATAGCTGGGCGGCAAGTTCAAAGAACTTTGACTAGCAGCTTGGGTGGGAAAATGTGCTGAAATTTACAATGACTGAATTCAGAGACAGAAAGATCCTGAGATGTACATGTAGTTATTATAAGAATACACTTTAGCTTCCATTATTTAATCTACGGACATGTACTATTTCATCATTCATTATGTACACCCATTACGTAATTTTTGTTATTTTCTTTTCATTGAATTCAGTCATATAATGATCTGTGACAAAACTATTGAATATTTTACATCCGTGTGTGGATATTTTCGATGGAAATATTTGTATTATGGATTCAATGTATGCTACAAGATTCGCTGGTGAGTACACGGTGTTGATACTCTTTTCATGCAATAGATTATACATGTATATATAAATTAGACACGTGTATGTACCAATGCATGGTTCTCTGAATAAAGTACCGTAATTGTATTTGACAAAGTTTCTCAAATAAATTACCATAGGTTTAAACTTTCAACTGGAAGGAATGATCATAGCTCTTGTTACAATGGATATTGCCGGTAATTTGGAATATCATACGACGATACCATCAATATTCATGCAACCGGAAGTTACTACCGGTAGCATAAAATACAAAGCCAAGTTATTGACCTGGCCTCGTCTTATACTCCGAATCAACTTATATATGGACGAAGGATGGAAAATTTACAAAATTGGTCAATTCGACTTATACTCCGCATCGACCTATAGGCCGGAAAATACGGTACATTAAAAATCCTAATCACACTCACACAAATAAACTATTTAGTTTAACTAGGTGCAGACCCATTAGTTCTTTCATAACATTATTATAATATCATTAATATAATATGAGAATCATTTGTTTAAATGCCAGAGTAATTTATTCCTCAGCTGACAAATATGTACAAATTGCAAGAAACAATAATACAATAAATGTGAAGATATACCCATTGTTGATCTCTATTTGGTAAATGCCTACACTGCTTTTACCACTGGCAATTCTGCAGCAAGAATACCTTCTTGTACAATTTAAGATCTTTATGTGAGAAGTTAGTGCTAATGCTCATTTATGCAATATGTGCATCACAACATATAATGTATTGTGTACCTGAAAAATTTGACAACTATTTATTGGGCATTATCTATACTGCATAATATAAGTAAGATGCCTATACAAATGTCCATTCATCTGCCAGCTATATTTTTAAATAACCATTTTAGGTACATAGAGCTCTAACAATTATGAATTTGTCAGTTTATGTGTCACAGACCAAAAAGATTTTTTTTTGTGTTAACCTTGGTTTCCCAAAACAAGTCTTAAAATTTAGAACCCATTTGATCAAATTTGCTCATATAGATCTTGGAATCTCAGCTGTTTATTTATACAGTACCCAATATATACCCATTTTTCAATTAATTAATATAAATTATACATACTCCACCTTTCCAACTATTTGTTTGTTGATATTAATTAGTAATGTTCTTCATTCAGATGACAGATAAATCTTGTTCACTTTTACAGTGTTTGTTTGATATTTAGAAATTTGAATCATCAAAATACATCTGCCCTTCTCTTTCAATGTGGTGGTAGAAAACACATCACCATGTAAATTCAAATGCACTTTTGCTTGACAAGGTCATTCATATCTCATCTACAAGCACTTGAACAAAAATGTGCTATTGTTAATATTTTGTTTCGCAAACGCACAAAAATATTGGTACCCACAGAAACTAATGAATTAACATTGTATTTTATTCCGCACCTGTTAATTCCAGGTTTCAGAGCTGGAAACTCTCAGATCTGATCTGGAAAAGAGGACAGAAGAACAGGAGAAACAGATAGCCAACCTTCAATTACAGCTCAAGACTCAGGTTAGTGAAATCTTTTACCTCTGAAATGATTTTTGCAGATAGATGACAGCTAGTATATAGTAACATCGCGTTTATTAAATTTACCTTTCTAACTGCAAATGGTGTGCTTAATTTTATGTAAGGAATCTGGATTTATTTACTGGAAATGCTAGGACTTTAAGGGTGAGAGAAAAACATGAAAATGTCATAAAAACAGCATTTTGTATGTAACTCAAAAAATAACTTGAAAGTTCAAAAATAGACATGTTTACAAACATTATCTTGTGAAAATATGATTCTAAATTTAATCTGAACCTGACATGTTTGCAGAACATGAGCATTTATATTTATTTTTAAAAAGATGAAAGCATGTAGATAGTTTAAGAAATGGATTATGTTATAACACATTGCTGTTGCTGTACATCATGTTCAGTAATGAATGAAAACAAAAAATATTACATGACTGCCTTCAAACATTGTTGAGTTTGTCATTTGTGGTTGTCTGGATTGTGTCACATCAATTGTATATTCAGTTGGAGTTTAGTTTCTGAATATTACAAATTCATAGTGACTAGTTTCATTTTAACTAACAATTCATCAACAGATATCCACGCTGGAGTCAGTGAAGGCTGACTGGGAGGCATACAAACTAGATCAGGGGAAACAACTCTCACACCTGAAATCACAGCTCAAAACTAGGGTAGAAGGATAAACTCCTATGTACATCATTTTACCCTAGTAAATGCATTCTCTCCCAGCTTCATACAGGCTGTCACAAGGCATTTATCAACTAATTTTGACACACATTTATTGTTATCCATTGTTGAAGTTTTTATCTTTCTTTGTAATTCATACATCTACATGTAAGATAGGTGACACTTGATGGAGAAGACATAAGTTAAAGTAACACAAATTGATTAAGATTTAATTGCTAATTTGCAGTACATGACTACTTTGGAAAATGTTAGTTATAAGTGTTATTAATAACACTTTGCTCTGAAGAATTTTAACTAAAAATAAGTTTCGAAAAAAGCAATCATTAAAGTAAATTATATATAGGTAATATCAGAGTTGCACAGGTATTTTAGAACATGCCTCTTTCATCCAGTAACTTTTATTTCTTAATGTATTGACACAATTACTGCAGTACTTAAGTAGAAAGCCATGGCAAAGTAGTTTTTCATTTTTCTGTATCATTATTTTCCCACAACCCATATAACCACCTTTTTCACTTACAACTCCTCCACAATCTGAACAAAAAAGATGGACACAAGAAATAGACTTTATTGCCAATGTCTAAACATTATATGAAAGGGCATTTATAATGCTGGATATAGAAAACATTTTCCATATGTAGCAAACATTTTTAAGGCAGAAATAGAAAAGGAATCAACATAATGATTTTGTGTTGAAATTAAGTCGGTAGATATTCTGCCTATAGTACAGTATAGTGTGATTTTAAAGGTAAACTAGTAATCTATGTCCTTTTGCATATGGTATTTATTTTTGAGAAAATTTTATCGGAAACCATATTCAGACATTTTGTGTTACTGCTTTTATTTATTATTATTTTTTGTTAAAAGTAGAATTTATTTGAAAATTATGGACTAGAGTCATTATTATGATTACATTTGGACTTTTTCAAATTTTGTAGCCTTCTGAAATTTGCACCAAGGCTATTTTGATAGGTTTGGTTTTGAGATGTTTTTGGTTTGCAGAAAACGAATACAATTAAAAGATTGGAAATTTAGGACCAAATAATTATTTTAACTTCAAGAGTTTTTTTAGGTACCTGAGGTTGTGGTCTTTAGAGATTTCACTGTACTTTTTAATTTCTAAATTAAAATATTGGTAATCATAGCATCATAATTAAATTATTATCTCAAGTGTTTTCATGCAATCATACAGTCTAATGATTGAAATTAAGGAATTATAACTGCAAATATTTATGATATTTGGTAAAAAAGAAATATTTAAAAAAAAATGTTTTTAGTCGTAATCATCATGACCTACTAACAGTAATGGATAATTGAAAATTGTATGTACTTTTTATAATTCATTTGGCAACTTGCATTTATCTTAATATATTGTTTAAAACAAAATGTTCTTTGCTGGCACTGTCATCGGCCTTACTGTTAATAATAAATATGCAGATGGCAGATAATGGAATAGAATCTTTGTAAGACAAATAATTCAGTGAAACATGTACTCACTATCTCCCAGCTTAAAATTTTTAGTACACATTGTAAATAAACCCATAAATTTATCTGCACTTGTAAAACAGATACATGAATTTATTTACTCCTTAGTAAATAATTCTTTGAAAAATAAATCCCATAGGTAGCTCCCTGCTTGTATTTTTCTATTCCATATGTATCAAACTTGTATACTTTTATCACTGTTAATTTAAACGTATTCTAAGCTTTATGAAAACTGAATCTATTTTGATGTGATCATTTTAAAAATTATTAATGTTGATACCAATTCAGTTTTGTGTTTTATTATCATTTTTGCCATTGAACAGGAGGAAGGCACGGGTAATAAGATAAGTGACCTTGAAACAAAATGGCTAGAATCACAAAAGGAGGCTGAAGATTTCAAGAAAAAATATGAGGTATGTAATGTAACTGAATTGTATTTTTTTGTGAAAGAATGTCATAATAACTCAGTGAAAAATGGATTTTGTTTTCCTTTTTTTTTTGCTTGTCTTAGGAATATAGTTATTATACTATTGTTGGCTTTGGTGTTGATGTCAGCATATATATATATATATATATATATATATATATATATATATATATATATATATATATATATATATATGCTGCCTCACTGCATCAACCATTCTTTCTTTTCTGTATCTTGGGCAACAGTTTGGAGTAGGTTAACAACACAGACACCAACATTTTTTCAAAATTTGGTTTTAATTGGCACTGTATAGCTGTTTGGGCTGATACGATATTTAATACTAATATGTCATAGGGCTGATACGATATTAAACACTAATGTGTCATAGGGCTGATCTGATATTTAATACTAATATGTCATAGGGCTGATACGATATTAAATACTAATATGTCATAGGACTGATACGATATTAAACACTAATGTGTCATAGGGCTGATCTGATATTTAATACTAATATGTCATAGGGCTGATACGATATTAAACACTAATATGTCATAGAGCTGATACGATATTAAACACTAATATGTCATAGGCCTGATACGATATTAAACACTAATATGTCATTGGGCGGACATGATATTAAACACTAATATGTCATAGGGCTGATACCATATTAAACACTAATATATCTTAGAGCGGACATGATATTAAACACAAATATGTCATAGGGCTGATATGATATTAAACACTATTATGTCATAGGGCGGACATGATATTAAACACTAATGTGTCATAGGGCTGATCTGATATTTAACACTAATATGTCATAGGGCTGATATGATATTAAACACTATTATGTCATAGGGCTGATATGATATTAAACACTATTATGTCATAGGGCGGACATGATATTAAACACTAATGTGTCATAGGGCTGATCTGATATTTAACACTAATATGTCATAGGGCTGATATGATATTAAACACTAATATGTCGCAGGGCTGATATGATATTAAACACTAATATGTCATAGGGCTGATACGATATTAAACACTAATATGTCATAACAGAATCATCCAATTAGAAGAATGTATGCATCTTTATTAATACCACGCCCATACAACAAAAGTCACGTTTCACATTTAGGGTCCCCAAGTGGCCAAGTGGTCTAAAGCGCTTTCCGTTACGGATCACTGCCGTCTCACTTCTGTCTGCATGGGTTTGAGTCTAAGATTTGGCTAATGTAGTGATGTGAGAAAGCTTGCCAGTAGCTTCTCATGAGTCGGTGGTTCTTTCCAGGGGTTTTCCCGGGTTCTTCCTCCACCAATAATACTGGCTGAAATGTATAGTCTATTGTGTGCTGAAAAATGGCGTTAAACCCTCAAACAAACAGCATTTCACATTTTACTGGCTTAGGTGAAGTCTTTGTGTTTGTCTTATGTCCATTTATGTTTTTTCGCCTTGTACACATACTGTTATTCCTACAGTCATGAAACTTTGTGATGGGATGCGTCTTTATGAGCACTACAACCTTAACATGGAAAAACTAGGTCACCATGACTCAAATTTCATGCTTCACTTACTTCGATTGACTTATGTGTTTTAAGTTTATTTCTCAAGTACTGTGCATGATGCAATCATCAAACTAGTTAGTTGCTTGCATTTCTGTTACAACCACAACTTTATAACAAAAGATCAAAGTGACCTACATTGCAGATGGAATTGTGATAGGTTCAGTTTTTGCTTTTAGCTCATGACTACCTAGGTTTTTTGCATGCTATATGCAAATTATTATGCTAGAAACCATGAAACGTCATAAGGCAGTGCAATAATATGAGTAATACACCCACATTGCACAAGGCGGTCACTGTGATCCATATTTCATTCTTCACTGATTTTGATTAAATTTTGGATTTATCTCTAGATGCTAGAAACATTACACTAAATAATTGTACACATCATTATTACCGTATTTTTTGGCCTTTAAGTCGATGAGGAGTATAAGTGGAATTCACCAATTCGACTTATTTTCCATCCTTTGTCCATATATAAGTCGATTCGGATTATAAGACAATATTTTTAAAAATGGTATCATTGTATGATATTCGTTATTACCGGAAATCTTCAAATTGCATTACAGCGGTTGCATGCTTGTGATTTTCTTTCTGAACTATTCGCTGCTATATTCTGTTATTAACTGACACAGCTGAATAAACAGTCCATGCTTGTTTTATTATAACTGAAAGCACATCCGTGTTGTAGTTCATTTTATTACCTGTAGTTACAAACATAACTTATATAAACTTTTCAGTGACACAATCCATATATATGTCGATTCGGAGTATAAGACGAAGTCCCGACTTTCAAGTAAAAAAGTATCGACTTATACGCCAGAAAATACGGTAGTACTAAGTATACTAGAAGGGTCATCATGACCTACATGTTACATTTGGTGGGTTTAGGTTGAGATTTTGCATTTAGGTCATGACCACAAAGAATTTTTTGTACACTCAGAACACACAGTCATATCTTGAATCATGAAACTTGGTGAGGGGATTTATCTTTATAAGTACTGTACCGATATTGAAAAAGAGGTCTCTATGGCCTATATTTCATGAGTCAGTGACCTTACAGACTTTTTCTTTTAAAGGTCATTTATTGGATTTTTTTTAAAATCATGAACTTGATAATTGGATGCATCTGTTATTACTACAGTCTTTAACTGCTCTGGTGGCCAAGTGGTTAGAGCATCTGCCACGGAAGCTGGAGGTCGTGTGTTCAATCCCCAGCTGAGTCACACCAAAGACTTACAGAAATGGTACTAATTGACTCGCTTGGCGCTCAGCATTAAGAGGTTAGTGTTAGGACTGGTTGGCCTGATGTCATGATAATGGGACTGGGTGGGACACCATGCTACATGTCTGCGGCATGATGCCTCAGTACTAGACATCACGATTAACTGCCTCACTGCAGACATCTTAGTGATATGACTGAGAAATTGTTAAAGCTACGTTAAAAATCCAAATCGCACGAACATTCTTTCAGGTAACCATTTTAGTTTAATATGTTGTACAGACAATTGATTTCACTCTTACAGGTAACAATTTTTGGTTAATGAGTTGTACAGACAATTGATTTCACTCTTACAGGTAACCATTTTGGGTTAATATGTTGTACAGACGATTGATTTCACTCTTACAGGTAACCATTTTGGGTTAGTGTGTTGTACAGACAATTGATTTCACTCTTACAGGTAACCATTTTGGGTTAATGTGTTGTACAGACAATTGATTTCACTCTTACAGGTAACTATTTTGGGTTAATGTGTTGTACAGATAATTGTATTAACTTATTACAGGAAACATCAGGACATGTTACCAGATTCCAAAGTGAAGTAGAAAAACTAAAGAAAGAGTTAGGTGACCTGCAGCAGAAGTTGACCTTAACCCAAGATGACCTTGCAAAGACCAAGGACAGGGAGACTGAGCTCAACAATTCCTTTGAGGAACTCAGTGAAGTAAGTGTCCTTGCTGTTAACGGTACATGTAGTGGTGATGGACTCCTTATTCCACTTGCTGTAAATATTGTGATTTGATACATTTTTATCAGCAATACATTGATGCAAAAGGAGAACAATGAATTCGTGTAATGATTGAACAGTAACAACTACAGTGAAAGATAGATTATATTTAGTTCATCCTTATTTTGCAATACTTTTTATTGGGAATGTACAGTATTCATTAATACTGTGAAATGTAATGATGAATTTATTATTATTTCAGTATTCCACAAGAATAGAGAAAGTAATTGTTTTCATTTTTATGATGTCAGTCATTTATTATGGATTAATTAGTTTGTGTGCTTTACCAGTTGTTGTAGATTTTTGGGTTGTTTCAAGGCACGGATCTAATGAGAGGTTTTTCACTTTTGAAAGCAACAGACATCAGAGATCCTTCTGTGAATTTATGTATCCATCAATAGATCATGTTTTACACATCCACAAAATTGATACCAATTAAAATTAATAATTAACAGTCATATATTCAGCAGCAGGTTTGGATAACTGTTGTTAAAAATGATTCTTTGTGCTATAATCTTGATCTTGTTTTTTTCAAATTTATTTTGAAAGATAGGTTTTTTTGCACAGTAACTGATAGCAAATGTTGTTTTTTGTCCCATGAAACTAATTCCATATTTGTATCACACCAGAATAAAATGTACTGTAGGATAGTCATTGATACCACCTGTCTGAAGGGGCCCCAAGCGGTCTAAAGCGCTCTCCGTTATGAATCACTGCCATCTCACCTCTGTCTGTGTGGGTTCGAGTCTCAGATTCAGCCAATGTTGGTATGTGAGAAAGCTTGTCAGTAGCTTCTCATGGCTCGTGGTTCTTTCTGGGGTTTTCCGCAGGTTCTTCCTACACCATTAATTCTGGCCACCAGGTATACGTGTCCTGAAAAATGGTGTTAAACCATACAAAACAACAACAGCCATCATTGTTGTCCTGTTAGGTGTTACCTTTAAGTTTCGCTTTTGACTTCAATGTTTGATACCATTTCATGTACATTTGAAGGATGCATTTATCACAAGAAATACTGAAAACTATAATCTCAAGTATATCACAGTGTTAAACTATGTTAGTATAAGGTTTAGGATTGGGGCCAGTGTATGGGGTGAGTGAAAGTTCATATTAATGTATAGTATCAGTCAGTACAATTAAGATGTTGCATCCAACAGGATTCATGCTTCTTTATGAACTCTTGCATAACCACATTCTGATATGGATAACATTGACTCAGACCTGCCATCACATAATGTGCTCACAAGTCAGGGTCTATGATGTATTCTTTAAGTTCACGTGAAAACCTGTGTTTTGGGTTCTGTTCAAATATATGCGATTGCTGGTATTTATGCTGGTTTCTCGAAACTTACCCAGAAAGTCAAACAAGTGTTAATAAATTATCCATGATATTTGCAAACTCTACCTTTGCTTGCTTTGATAAATATTTAGAAAATATTTCCTTTGTTTTGAACAGAAGAGGGAATCAGGCCCTAAAGTTTCATTTTTAGTATAGACTATAATGGTTATGCAATGGCATGCAGATTTGGGTCTTTGTTTTATGCACATGTAAATACAATGTTTGACAAAGTTTCAATTTCACCAACAAGCCTAGACATAATACTTGATCAGTCAGTTTCAAGTTGGACTTGAGTTTTAGCCAGTCAGATAGCCAGTTTCTAGACTTAGGTTTAGTCCAGGCCTAAGTTCTTTTGGAGGAAATCAGGCCAGATTTATAAATGTGAATTAAGCGAGAATAATTTTTATATTTAATTGTATGAAAAATGCAGTGCTATAAGTATTTGCCATATGAATAAAGTCAAATTTTGTATGGATTAATTTTAACAATTTTTACTTAAAAGTTCATGCTCACAGTAGCAACAACACTTGAAAAGTTTGTTTTTGCAGGATCTCTCTCACTCGCTATATATATATATATATATATATATATATATATATATATATATATATATATATATATATATATATATATATATTCTATATCATCCTATTTCATCCATATTGTTCGTTGTCATCTTGAAAAGGTGCATTAGACAGTTTGACCATGGTCCATTTGCTTGCTTTATAATAAGGAGAAAGTAAAGCTATTATCATGGCCACATTCACAAAGTGTGCAGTACCACTGGTTGGCTTAACAGCCGTACAGAAATTCATTATGATGGTTCAGCAGTTCTATGATGTTATGTTTGATCATGTCAAAGATAGAGACAAATCATCTTCGGAGTCATTGCCAGTCACCATTAGAGTTAAGCAAGGCTCTGTGTTAACCCCAGCCCACTTCACTGTGATGTTTTCTATCATGCTTATAGATGCCCTCCATATCTGTGACACTGGCATCAACATCAGATGCCAGACTAATTGCTAGATTTTTCATTTGAGGAGACTGCAGGTGAAGAAGAAGTGACTGTCACAGAATTAGGCGAAAATTGAATTTATTTTTTCTTGAATACAAACTAATTTTACCATTTTTTTGTTTCGTTGTACACGCGTTACCTGGGGTGAATAAGTGTTTTTCAAGGTAAGCAACGTGTAGCAATTTACATGTACCTGACTAGAAATCACTTGAAGTCAGGAACATTATAATCACGGGGTGCACGGGAATTTAGCTGTGAATTCTGCTCACCTATTTGGGGACATATAAGGCAGAATATTTCTAAAAAGATTAGAGTCAAAAGTATCTTGTCAAAGGAGAGATAGCTCGTCATTCTTTCTCCAGCCAAAGGGGTGAGTGTTAAATTTATATTTCGTTTTATTGTGAATTTTATTCAGTTTATCATTTCATGTAATGATGCCTTTATTACAATGCAGATTTAAACCGTTGAATATTTGGAATTACTAGTCACTATTAGACTTTAAATGCAATAGCGTAATCTAAATTGTAGATTGTTTTAGAAACAACTATTATTAGTTTGATTTCTTTATTGTAGCTGAATGTGATTGATTGCTCCAGCAAAAGGGCTGAATGTGATTGATTGTGCTGTTTAATTGTGCCATTTGATTGTGTGATCAAATTGAAGTGTCTGACTGTCTGTCTGTCAGACTGTCTGTCCATCTACGTTTGTATCTGGCATGAACAGAAGGTCATGATGTCTGAGGATATCTGGCGAGATGTGTAAATATCCGGGACTATCTAGAAGTCTAAATATCCGAGTGTCAGGAGCTGTCTAGAGGTGTAAACGTCCAGGGTAGCATCTAAGTGTTTGGGACCAGTGGTTCTAGTAGGTGCTGTATGCTGTCTGTACGTATAACTGTAGTGGATCCGTGAAGGGCAAGTGGCCGATAAAAGTATTGGGTCAACCCTAGGTATTCAGAGAAGCTGTGCGGCGATTCAACAGTTGGTGAATCATACGGTTGTACAGGGTCGAGACGCATGTGTGTGTTTCAGTTGTGGTTACAATTGAATACATTGTTATATTTACATGTAGTTACTTTGAATCACAGTAGTATTCCAAGGGATTACATGAATCTCAATAAGTTAGTAACTTGATTTAATACATATAGATGTTTGTACTTGTTGTCGCAATCCATACGTGCGATAATATAGTTTGATGTTTGTATTTGTTATCGCAATTTATACGTGCGATAATATAACTTTTGTAAAGGTTCCATTTTATTTGAAATATTTGTGCAGTCCAGGAGGTTCCTTGGATCTGTGTTTATTTTGTATTAATATTTAATTTATTTTTAAATTGTGAATGGTTGTGAAGTGTGATTGTGGGTTGAACACATGAGTTATTGTGTTGATACATCATTATTTTTCATTAATAATTTATTTCATAAATTTACATCATCTTTCACATATTGTGTTTGTGTTGTTCATTTAATCCACCAACCACTCGGTAACAATTCTGTTACAGTGACTGTTCGTGATCTATTTGCTGATGACTGTTCCCAGAATGCCAAATCTGAGTCTGACAAAGTATGGAACATTTCTCTTAAGCTTGTGACAGTTTTGGTACAACAATCAGTATCCATAGACAGAGGTGATGCACCAGCCTTCACCAAGAAGGTCTTATTCAGCAACTACAATCACTGTTAAGGCCAAACCTTCCTGGCATTGGTCAGGTTCACATACCTCAACACACTTTGTCATGTGCAGCTCAAATTGATGATCAAAGTAATACCAGGATTGCTCTGGTAAGTATGGCATTGAGCAGGCTATGCACATATGTGAGAGCCCAGAGTCATCAGTCTACATACAAACCTGGAGAACTACAAAGCTATTGCATAAATTGGCCTGGTTATTCACTTGCAGAAACCAGACCATTTAGTGATGTCATATTCGTCTTTTAACTTGAAGAACCAACAACACATGGCTTAATTTAATTAAACAGTATTCAAACTTCTATGCCAACAAAAACTGCTCCCATGGACTATACCAACAAAATTAAAATGGAATTAAAATTACTCCCGAAAAGGTCACATATGACCAGCAACACTTAGCAATCTGTACAGTCTGTGGGACCTTTGTATCAGCCTAGTTTTAGTTTGTTCTTATTTATGCCCCAACTGTGATAACAGAAACGGCATTGTTTTGACGCTGTTTGCTCAAACATCCATACTTCATACATCTGTAAGACTGTCCCAAATCTGTTTAAGCTTATACATAGATTCATGAAATTTTATTCACTTTATTATGATCATTAGTTAGTGACCTGATTAGATTTACATGACAACAATTCATCAACTAATTACTTTGTTTTTCAGTTTTGCTGGATTGCAACTTTTTGACATAGACATACATACATGACATTTTGTAGGAATATTATTTTGTATTCATGTGTTGATGACCTATCAGATTTTCAGACCATTGCAGTTATTTATATATTTTTAGGCACATTTTAACTTCTTTTATTAATCTTTTTAGCTTGATATAAGCGATTAAAATGTACAGTTGAGGTGGACAAATTAAAGTTGGCAAGCATGTTTTCTGATTGACATTTAACCTTGAACACAGAAATCATGTACAGCTGCATTGGCAGTCAAAAGTGAATTTATTGAAAAAAAACACAAACACATACACACACACACATTTTGTTTTCCAGATCAGAAATGCAATGAATAAACAGATGGTAGAGTTAGATAGTGAGTTACAGGAAGTCAGGAAAAAGAAGGATGAATTACAGAAGCTAAATGTAAGTAATCTCTTTACTAGTATCATATATTATATAGATATATTTATATATTTTAATAATATGTAGAGGATATTTTCTTTTCCTGCATTAGTGTGGAATGAAAAAGGTGATATTTTAATGAGTGGCATATTATGTGCCACAATAATATATCTTGTATTTACACAGGACACAACAATTTTCTTTTTATTAGATGCCAGATTTGCTCTAGAATCAAAGCATCAAAGATTAATCTCGCTCTTTAAGCTCAACGCCCTACCCTCTTCTTCACTTCACTTTCATACATTGGTCTAAGAAATGTCAGTGGCTCAAGTGTGTTGTGGGATTAGGAAAACATGATCTGCCACAGTTAATTATTCATTTTAACATTTTTTAAACTATTTTATCAAATCTGACTGCAAAGCAAGTTCAGTTGAGTAATGCATCACAAGGTGTTTATCATTGTTGTCAGGAGATAAGGGCAGATAACTTCAAAGAGACACAAACATCACATTTCTTCAGCAAAATTAATTTCCATATCAGAAATTAAACAGTCTCTCATTTTTGTGTCCTGTAGTCAAAACATAATCAAGCATCACATGGCGTGATGCAAAATTGAATTTTTTAACAAGTGAAAATAACAGTTTTCAAATGTGAAAATATAAGAACTGAAAAAATATATAAATTGTTTTGCAGATAAATTTACTAAATATATACTTTATGAGTGAATTAGAATCTTTGCACTGTTATGATTGGCAAACTAAAATCAGTGTTAATTTTGTATGTGCAAAATGTTGATCTTTTTTTATTCTGTGCAAATGTGTTTTGCACTTATAAACAAGAAAGATGTATTACTATAACTGTATTAAAATTAAATTCCAGAATGTTCGAATAAGTTATGACTGTTTTCTACTAAGCTGTGGGTTTTATCTAATTACCAGTAATGTCTGTTTTAATATGATGATGAAGCAGATTTTTTCCTGAATGCTTATGGATAGTTAGTCTGATAATTCTTGGAGGTGGGGGTGGTAGCATCACATAGCAGTCAAGTCTAACAACCTTCAGAGCATGGTGCTTGTAAACTAAGGATTTCAGTGATAGTGACCTTTACCAACTTGGTGTTGTATATTTGAGTGACTATGAGCTTTACCTTTTTGGGTGTTGCATGTTTGGTGATTGTAAGTTTTACCTATCAAGGTGTTTCATATTTGGCGATTGTCAGCTTTACTTATCTTGGTGTTGTATATTTGGTGATTGTGAGTTTTATCTATCAAGGTGTTGCATATTTGGTGATTGTCAACATTTCCTATCTAGGTGTTGTATATTTGGTGATTGTCAGCATTTCCTATCTAGGTGTTGTATATTTGGTGATTGTCAGCTTTACCTATCTAGGCATTGCAAATTTGAGTGACTATGAGCTTTAACTTTTTTGGGTGTTGCATATTTGGTGATTGTGAGATTTACCTATCAAGGTGCTGCATATTTGGTGATTGTGAGTTTTACCTCTCTAGGTGTTGCATATTTGATGATTGAGCTTTACCTAACAAGGTGTATATTTGTTGATTGTGAGTTTTACCTATCTAGGTGTTGCATGTTTGGTGATTGTGAGATTTACCTATCAAGGTGTTGCATATTTGGCGATTGTAAGATTTAGCTATGAAGGTGTTGCATATTTGGTGATTGTGAGTTTTACCTATATGAGTGATGCATATTTGGTGATTGTGAGCTTTACCTATCTAGGTGTTGCATATTTGGTGATTGTAAGATTTACCTATATGGGTGTTGCATATTTGGTGATTGTGAGCTTTACCTATATGGGTGTTGCATATTTGGTGATTGTGAGCTTTACCTATCAAGGTGTTGCATATTTGGTGATTGTGAGCTTTACCTGTCTAGGTGTTGCATATTTGGTGATTGTTTTACCTATCAGGGTGTTGCATATTTGGTGATTGTGAGTTTTACCTATCAAGGTGTTACATATTTGGTGATTGTGAGTTTTGATGTTGCATATTTTTTTTTGTTGTTGTTCATGCATTTAGGGGTAAATTCTGTAACCTGGAAAATTACTTATTATAACTTTTCATGCTCTATGACATGAATGTTATCAAACACAAGAGTGTAATGAGAGCTACCTATTATAATGTTTCATGAGTTTTGCTCTGAATTTTATGTTCCTTGTTGAAATGTGTATAATGTATTGGTGGCTCTGAACATTGAAGAAAAAAATTGTTTTCATATGTTTACTGAATACCAATTTGCAAGATTCATGTTAAAAACTGTTTTATATAAGCTATTTTAAATTTACATGTATGGAGTTTGTTGTTAGGAATTTTTTAATGGTTTCTCATTGGTTACATACAGTGTGGCACATTATTTTATTTATGAACTGTTCACATCGTCAAGCAATAGAGGGAGTATGGAGAGGGAGAAAGAAAAAAGATAAATAAATATGGAAGGTTCATAAGAACATAGCCAAGTTTTTCCTGAAGGGATTTGGTTACCAACCATTGACAGTCCTTATGACCAACGTTCCCTCTTAGTGAATGGTAGATGTGCACGCAATGTTCGCTGCATTGTGCAAGCATTACGGAGACATGCAAACTTTAATGTTGGATTGACAATTCAACTGTGCAGGGATGTATGAGCCGCTGCGCGCGTGCTTGCAGCTTAGAGGGAACGTTGCTTATGACATGAAATTTCTAATCAGGTAATTGAGGCGTAACCCAATTTTGGGTGGTGAAAGTTGATGAATCCTCATCTAAAATTTAGTCACAACATTCCGTAGTGTCTTGTGTCTTAGGCCAAAATTTGGTTGAGTGATTTTGTAGTTTCTCATTTAAAACTTAAAAGGTCCAACAGAACCAAGTTTTTGGATACTTTATGCATGGTATTGGAAGGTTCATTTGTCTTCTGGTCAATCAAACATAGCTGAGCATTGGTTCAAGTTCTGGACTGCCAACGATTAACCAAATTGTTGCTAAACTTTGGGGTTATCAGAGCTTAACCAAATTGAAGCTGTCATTCTGGACTGTCAAGGCTTTGGTTAACCGAATTGGGGATCAAGTTAGAATGTCAAGACTTAGCCAGATTTTGGTTAAAGTTCTAGACCATCAATGCTTATCCAAATTTGAATAAAGTTCTGGAATGACAGGTCTCAGCCAAATTTTGCTAATGTTTTGGTCCTAGTTTACCCATGTTGAGTCAAATCTGGGTTTAAGTTTAGGTCCATGTTGAGTCAAATCTGGGTTTAAGTTTAGGTCCATGTTGAGTCAAATTTGAGTTAAAGTTCAGGACTATTAAGATTTATGCTAATTTGGCAAAAGTTCTAGACTATCAAGATTTGGTAAAATTTTAGCTTGGAGATTCTCTAGTTTCCAGTGTAGTGTAGAGTTCTACTGACGCCATGCTTATGATCAAATAGTTGTAGCTTAACCTAAATATGGTTCAATGGTATCCAGGACATGGAGGCTTTAATATAATACAATTTTGGGACATTTACTGTTTTCATGCTAACATTTGGAGAAAGAGCCCATTCTATTTAAGTTTTTGATATTGGTGCATAGCGAAAATTTGGTTCTGTTTGGTGACTAAATTGATATTATAGACTTGGTCAAGCCTTAGCAAGTGTTTAATTTTCTGCAACAGTAAGTCACATGTTGGTTTGTAAAATCTTTTTGTTTGAATTTTGCATTGAAATATCTCTGACATAGGAAGTATAGCCATAATTTCACTTTTAAAACTACAGCCTTTAGCGTCATTGTTTCAAAACCTTAACCACCTACATATGCCTTATTTAATTAAACAGAGAAGTTAAATGAAACTGGAGGCCTTTAGATCCATTTCAGTGTCTCATTATACAATATATGATACAATATATGATACAATATATGATACAAACTCACATCTTCACTAATAGCTGTAAATCATCCAGGTGCCTGTAGCAGAATTATAGTGTAATCAAACTGTAGTCTCTGTGGCCTGACTCACTTTACACTGGCTTATCAGGGTATACACTGTTTATTTGAAATCATAAGCTCAGAGATCAAATAATTTCACACTGCTGATACTCTCATTTACAAAGCTTCTTATTTATTCCATTACTGCTAAAAAAGGGCTTGCTATTTTCAAAGACACTGAAACATTTTTTGGTCATTCAAGAAGTGACCGGAAAAGTAATAGGTCCTGAATTAACTTTAAATTCCTCTTTTAAATCATCCACACTTTGAATATTCTGAATTGTTTTGTCTGTTTTTTGGTGTGCTAATATCTACCTACACTTTTATGTTGTTTGGAGTCATACAATAAAATGCAGTAAAACATGATAAATGTTGCAAATTGAAAGTATAGTCATATACTAATAATAATAATGAGGACTTTGTATAGTGCCTAATCTTTCGAAGCTCTAAGCGCTTTACACCATCAATAATGATATGACTACACTACAGAACAACAAATGACAAAAACAATGAAATTGGAAAACATAAAAACATGCTGAAAACTTATAAGATACAAAACATGATTAGGTCGCAAAGTTTGTCCCTGCAGTCGAAACAGGTGAGTCTTACTGTTTCTATGGAAATATAAAAAACCACCACTATATTTATCTTGTTTACATTTCAATTTTTCATTCAGATTCAATTACAAGTACTGGTATTCATAAAATGTCTGATCACAATTATTTTTGATAATTTAGAAATGAGTAATTACAGCTATTATGATTGCGATGAACATGACTTAAGGTCGGGTCAAGATTTTCAGAAATGTCCATCATTTTCTTATATCATTTTAGACCTCCATGGAAGATGAATTGATTAAGCTAAGGAAACAATATGGAGACACAAAATCAATTTGTGATTCATTTGAAAAAGATGCTGCAAGTTTAAGGAAATCTTTGGAGAAAGAAAAAGAAGACAGAAAACAGGTAATAATACATGTATTTAGTTTATTTATGTCAGAATATCTTGCTTTCTGCACATATGTTTGTTAGTGTGTGTGTGTATATTGTTACGTGCTTAGGCTCGAATAAGCAGCAACACAGAAAGAGTGAAAACTAACAAGCTTGTATAAATTAAACAATGAATTTATTAAGTACAATTATTTTCATAAAATAAATAAACTTACAGTTTTAGAGAATCAAATCCAACAAATATAGAATTCACAAAATAATCCACTAATGGAATTTCAAGTCCTGATAAATAAATGTTCTAATAGTTCCAGGTTCGAATCTTGACGATGTAATAATCCAAAATGGCTGACAATGTCATGTGATGCAGTTCTTGTTTTTAAATCATCCAGATGAAATTATGAAACATATGTCCTTTTCCAGATAAATAGAATAATTCTTCTTTTCCAACGAATTGACACAGTCCAGAACAAGATATTAAACTCAAAACAGAAAATACACAACTTCTTTAAAATAAGCCCAATTTATATTCTACTACTCAAGTTAGCTTCTAAAACACAGCTATATATATATTGTTTTTCTGAAGTAAACAAGAGGAATCATGTGAGTCTGGAAGGTCATGGAAAGAGCTACCTTCACCAAGTCACATGCTTAAAGAATGAACTAGAAGAATAAATCAGCCACTAATAAAATGCTGTCCCCGAAACCAACCAATAAAATTGAAGACTTGTTGACAATGTCTAAAACAAGGTCAGATATTGAGGTAACCAAGCCAAGGTCAGCCTGTTTACCAGAAAAGTCCAGGTCAAGTGAATTTTCTAGAAAAATTTCCCATTTAAATAATAATAAACCCTAAATGACAAATTTGGATCTAATAATTAAAAATAAATAAAATTAAATCCAATAACCGTAACACCTTCCCCCATAAAATAAAAAGAAAGGTTTATATGATAAAACTTTCGTTTTTATCACAAACCAATTTACATCTGAAATTAAAAATTACACAATATAATGAATTATACACGGGAAAGAGTGTATACAATTATATTATCAAGAAATAGCCTCAACCTTTTAACTTGTCCATGTCCCACAAAATGTCCTAGGAAAGGCAAACAAGCACAGCAGAACTCACTTTTAGACAAATTAATTGTCAAACATACATTAGTGAGTCTTTTTAAAGAATTATCGAATTGTTGCTAGATGTTCTTTCCAGGTGTCGTTGTAGATGATGATGTCACAAATCTCTAGACCAGTGATGAACATTTTTATGAGACGTTGAAATGGACTTTCTTTATATTAGTAGAGTCCTTTTGGAGTCGCAATGTAGAGTTTTCCTTTGCTCTTTCCATAGTGAAATCTGCCAAAATCCTTTCAGAAGGTCAGAATTTGGTGACGTACTTGGCATTCCCAATTTTATCAATATCAATTTTATCACTTCTTGTTAATGGGAATGAATCTGTTTTTGTCACTCTGTTCACCTTCCTATAATCAATACACATACGGAGAGTTTTATCTGGTTTAGGAACAAATATGCATAGTGAACTCCAATCACTTTTACTGGGCTTGATAAAATCATTCTCCAGCAAATATTGAATTTCCTTTTTCAAATATTCCTGTTTGAGTGGACTCGTCCTGCATGGAATTCTTAATCTCAACGTCATGAAAATTTTGTTTGTCCTTGTAAGAATATCTGGACATAAGTGCTCATATAATAATAACTTTCAGTTCATTTCTTTCTTGCACTTGCAACTGTGAAAGTTTCCGGTCTAGATTTTTTTATAATTTCTGAATTCCAACAATTCGTAGCTCCAATATCAAGCGAATCCTGATGATATTCCTTCGCTAAGAGGGACTGGTACAACTAAATTAATTACATATTTAACATGGCTATTTCTTTCAATACACTGGTACTCCTATAATTAATTTAGATCCCAGGAGCACTAATACTATAACTTAATTCATTTTCTTCTTAACTTTGTAAGGGCCGTAATATCTAATTTGAAGAAAAGTAAGAAGAATGAACAAGAGTAACACAACTCCAATATCAGACTCAAAAGTTCTCTCCCTTTCAGATTTCTCAAACCGTAGTTTCATTTTTAACTTTAATTCATTACTTGACTTGATCTTAGATAAGGAATCCACACAATCTACCATAATTCCACTGAAAGTTTCATCAAATGTAGGAATAGGTTGCAGATGAGCCTTACGTATCTTCTGAATGGGTTTTCCTACCATTTGACAAGTATGACAAGACCTACAGTATTTGGCAAAGGAGTTTCATGGGCCAGATTAAGTATTTCCTGTCTGTAAGGTTTTGGAACTACTATTTGATAGTTCACTGACCATTCATCATCAATAGGTACCTCGGGAGGTCTCCATTTTCTCATAAGAATTCCATTTTTAATGAAATAACAGACAGGAACTGCAGTAACTTCAGTCTCATTTATGACCCTTTGAAACAAACAGGAGATCTCAGGATCTTTTTCCTGTTCAACGACAAGTGACTGTTGTTTATCACCCTGATTAAGAGAATGAGTTATTAAAAGAGGATCACTATGATCAATACCTTCTGATTGATCTAAACCAAGAGTAAGAGTGATCTCATCAAAAACCTGACCTATACAAGGGTCAGTTGAAGGAATGCTGCCTTCTGTAACATCACTCTCAAAATCATCACCCTGATTAGAATAAAGAGAATGAGTTGTCAAAAGAGGATCACTATGATCAATACTTTCTGATTGATCTAAACAAGAAGTAAATGTGACCTCATTGAAAACCTGACCTTTACAAGCGTCAGTTAAAGGAATACTGGCTTTTTCAACACAAGCCTGACCCACGCAGGTATCAGGTAAGGGAATGCTGCCCTCAATAACATAAGCCTGACCCATGCATTTGTCAACGAAGGGAATACTGCCCTTTTCAACTTCATTCTCAAGAGCTTTCTTTACCATAGCTCTAGTAACTGTACAAGCTTGAAATATATCAGGGATTTCTTCTTCAATTGGATCAACTTTCTGATCCAAATTAGGCTTGTCAGTTACAAGTGGATTAACCACAACCTTGTCTCCAGCTAAGTCGTTGCCTAGCAATAAATCTATTCCCTCAACAGGTAAAACCGAGACTGTTCCGATTGTCACAGGTCCTGACACTAAGTCTGATGACAAATTTACACAATGAAGAGGAACATTAACAAAGCAGCACTCCAACCCCTGAATAAGAACACTTTCATTAGAAGAAGACTTCTCAGATAAAGGCAAAGTACCTGATAATAAAAGACTCTGAGAGGCTCCTGTGTCCCTTAAAATTTTAATAGGGATGGGATTGGCTGAATCACCCAAAAGTGATACAGAACCCTTCGATATGAATGGTTCATAATTCTCCATATCAAAATCAGACTGGGATTTATTAGACCCAACAAATGTATTGCTTTCAATACATGACTGTGACCTTGACCTCTTGTAAATAAGAGCATTTGGAACTGGTCTATCTTGATTCTGTTGCCTATTTTTCAATTTGTAGCAATCAGAAATAACGTGTCCTTTTTTCTTGCAAAAGTTACACGTCGGAAGAGACAAGGATCTAGAATCAAACTTCTCTGAAGTCTGATTTTTGAAAGTTGTGTTAGTTTGAGTTTTAGAAGGGCTTGAATTAGGCGGAAATTCTTTTCTGCCAGAAAATTGTTGAGTAGAAGTCTTGTTAACAAAAGGAACTTTATGTGTCAAAGAATATTCGTCAGCAGCTCGAGCAGCATTTTCCAAGGTTTCAATCTTATGCTCATCAATATAAGTTTTAACATCATTATGGACAGTTTTTGAACTCTTCAATTAATATAATTTGCTTGAGATTTTGATAATCTTGCTCAACTTTCTTGGCTAAACACCATCTATCAAACAACTGCTCTTTTTGTCTAGTAAATTCGACATGAGTTTGTCCAGCTTCTTTTCTGTAATTTCTAAATTTTTGCCTATAAGCTTCAGGAACTAACTCGTAACCTCTTAAAATGCATTCTTTAACTACGTCATAATCACCACTTTGCTGAACAGACAGTGAAGTGTAAATCTCACTAGCCTTACCAGTAATTACACATTGTAGTAACTGAGTCCAATTCTCTCTTGGCCACTTTAAATTTTCTGCAACTTTTTCAAAAAGAATGAAATATTTATCTACTTCTTTTTCTTTGAAAGGGGGCACTAATCTAATATTCCTTGCTAAATCAAAATTTTGATTTGAAGTATGATGGTGATTCTCACTTGCCAGCTCCATTTCTTTCATTCTAATTTCATATTGTAATTGTTTTTCCTTCTCCCTTTCCTGTCTCTCTCTCTCCTCTTTTTCAAATTGTAATTGTCTTTCTTTATCCCTTTCCTGAAATTCCAGTTTCTTAAACTCTAATTCCCTCTCTCTCTCCTCTTTTTCTCTATCAATCTGCATCTGCTCTTTTTGTAATTCAATTTGTTTCTCTTTCTCCTCTCTCTCAATTCGCATTTGCTCTTTTTGTAATTCTATTTGTTTCTCTTTCTCCTCTCTCTCAATTCGCATTTGCTCTTTTTGTAATTCTATTTGTTTCTCTTTCTCCTCTCTCTCATATTGTAATTGCTTTTCTCTCTCCCTTTCCTGAAATTCTAGCTTCTTCAACTCTAATTCCATCTTGAATTTTAATTCTAATTCCTTTAATTTTATGTCAGAGTTTGATGCAGACTTACTGACCGGAATCAAAGCACTTTGTTCTAAAACATCCTGTTCTACCAAATACTGGACCAAAATCTTTTTGATATCTTGTTTCGTTAAAGAAGCCTTTACTTCAGAAAGATCGTATTTTCTGGCAAGTTGAACCAACTCGTCTTTTTTGAAAAGATCTAATTGCTCCTGGGTAGGATTAGAAAGAAATATTTCTACCTTAGATGTCATTTTGAAACAAGTGTGATAGCCTCACTAAAGATTTGAAATTCTCAAAAACTAGGGGAAATTCAAATTTAAATTCAAATTTATCTCAAATCTCAATCCCGGACGAGCCCCCAATTCTATGTTACGTGTTTAGGCTCGAAAAAGCAGCAACACAGAAAGAGTGAAAACTAACAAGCTTGTATAAATTAAACAATGAATTTATTAAGTACAATTATTTTCATAAAATAAATAAACTTACGGTTTTAGAGAATCAAATCCAACAAATATAGAATTCACAAAATAATCCACTAATGGAATTTCAAGTCCTGATAAATAAATGTTCTAATAGTTCCAGGTTCGAATCTTGACGATGTAATAATCCAAAATGGCTGACAATGTCATGTGATGCAGTTCTTGTTTTTAAATCATCCAGATGAAATTATGAAACATATGTCCTTTTCCAGATAAATAGAATAATTCTTCTTTTCCAACGAATTGACACAGTCCAGAACAAGATATTAAACTCAAAACAGAAGATACACAACTTCTTTAAAATAAGCCCAATTTATATTCTACTACTCAAGTTAGCTTCTAAAACACAGCTATATATATATTGTTTTTCTGAAGTAAACAAGAGGAATCATGTGAGTCTGGAAGGTCATGGAAAGAGCTACCTTCACCAAGTCACATGCTTAAAGAATGAACTAGAAGAATAAATCAGCCACTAATAAAATGCTGTCCCCGAAACCAACCAATAAAATTGAAGACTTGTTGACAATGTCTAAAACAAGGTCAGATATTGAGGTAACCAAGCCAAGGTCAGCCTGTTTACCAGAAAAGTCCAGGTCAAGTGAATTTTCTAGAAAAATTTCCCATTTAAATAATAATAAACCCTAAATGACAAATTTGGATCTAATAATTAAAAATAAATAAAATTAAATCCAATAACCGTAACAATATATACATACATACATACCATTACGCTTTTGGCAAAATCATTATATTTCACTAAATTATGCCTTACACGTAAACGTATATGGATTATGCTTTTTCGGTATATCCACCTTCCCCAAAAAATCAATTATTTGTTTTCTCGTTTTTATTATCATTCCATTAATTCCATAAGAGTTTGCTTGTCCTTGGACTTGCATGCACTTTCCTAACAGTATCATGTTCTGTTTATAGAAACTATCCTATTACCAAGAAAGATCCTGGTTCTACTTTCAAACTTTTGAACTTGTATTCTATTTATAGTAGCTGTTAGGCTTAGTGATGAGAGAACAGACTGGTTTTCTAATTTTAATCTTTATGCTCAAAGTCTTTGTTCTAATTCATATTTAGTGCAGAACCAGTCTAAAGGTATTTAGCACCAAAAAGTATATTTTATTTTAGTCTTTGAGTATATGAGAGCAAAAATATCTCCTTTCAAATAATTTCACAGATGGATTCGAAAAAGGCAAAAAATGAATGGAAAAAAAATTAACAGAATCCTCCAATTATGAAGACATGAGGGCAGCAGCATCACATGAATCTATTACAGACCGTGTGGAAAGAATTTTAATATTTAGCGCTAAAAGTCTTCAGTCTTGGATTCTAGTCAACGTGTGTGTAAAGCTAAAAGTGCTACCCTTGAAAATTTGAAGCAGTAAAGGATTTTAAAAGATGAGAGGGTGCAAATAAATCATTGTTCATTGAAATTTTAGCATATTATATGTGGATTACGCTTTTTGTGCCTGGATTCTGCTTTCTGACCCCTTGATTATGTGTTTTCCTCTTCAGGGGTTAAAAGTTTTGAACTTCATCATGTTGATTCCAAATTCCTGGGCACTTACTGCTGTGTTTGAGAGTAAAGTGAGTGATATATCAAGGTTTCATTAACCAATATTGATCCCAAATTTATTGATGTTTAGCAAACAGGGACCTGTTATTTTGGTATTTTAAGAAACATTGGGACCCACACCTGCCCCATCATTACAAGTATGTTTGTGAGTTATATGGGTGTGCTAAAATGAAGGAGCAGTGTATGAAGTGTAATTAAAGAGATTTGATGGACAGTCTTCTTTTCTTGGTACTGACATACGATCAGTCTGGTATGGCATTTGTACAATCCAACGCCATCCAAATATCACTTTAATTATTGGCTGATTTATCTGAACTGCAATAAAGCAGTTGTTTTATTCCAGTCTGAATAAATACAGAAATTCTTCAAAATGTCAATAACATGGTCAAGAGAAAATGGTTGATAAGTAAGAAGACAGCGCTTGAAAAAGGCAGCATGCCAGTCTTTAAATAGGGTCGTGCATTGGTATGGGAAAATGGTACTTTTCTAGGGGATATTGACTAATTCTGACTGTCACACTATGTCTTTAACTAATTCTGACAGTATTTTAGTTTTTGTACATCCCTGTTACCTGTATTTTGACTGAAAAATTGTTAAAACTACATTAAAAATCCTAATCAAACAAACAAGCAAACCTATCTGTTGAAAGTAAGAGAGAGAATAAGTTATGATATAGTTTTTTGTAAATTTTTCATATTTTCAATATGACAAAATTTTCAGGAAGTTTCCACACTGGAGGATGCTAGGGAAATCTTAATTGCACAGAAACTTGAGATTCAGAACAGAATTTCTGGATACGAAGAAGAGGTCCAAAAGGTCAGTATAACATCAAAGTACATGTATACAACTTTATCAACAACCAAAACCTTTTGAGGTTTTTTTTTCTTTTCAAAAGCAAGGGCATTCTTATTGATAAAATATTTCTGTATTACAATGTATGAAAGGTTGTTCTAACATTTACAGGGTACTTTAATTAATGTCAATCTTCTTAATTTCAGCATCTTAGAGTATATGATTT
Organism: Unio delphinus; assembly: GCA_029339505.1. Taxonomy (NCBI): domain Eukaryota; kingdom Metazoa; phylum Mollusca; class Bivalvia; order Unionida; family Unionidae; genus Unio; species Unio delphinus. The sequence continues at coordinate 5,140,299 of JAQISU010000034.1, read as the reverse complement.
AAACATTTCGGGAAGTTTCAACCTATGCAGTAGGTTAGAGTACATACAAAAGAGGTTCCATTAGAGTACATTTCGGGTTTAACACATCAACTTAAGCTTTTAGCACACCAAATATGATACTCAACTTCATAATGCTTGAGTATTAGACATTTATTGATGAGTAAAATTCACATTTTTTATATACATTTTAACCAAAATTGCTGCAGAATAATAAAATATTAATAAAAAGGTGAAGCAATATAATTCTTTATTATATCACTAGATAGCAAAAGTGATTAAAATCATTAAATTCTTTTCAGACAAAAGAGGAAATTGAGAGAGTTAAGGTAAATGCTGCAAACGTTCAGCATATGTTAAGAGAAGAGAATTCGGCACTTCAGACAAAATGTGTAAGTTCATTAATGTAAATTAATTTTACTGGAAACTCAGACTTATTCATATCTCCTCAAAAACACTGGCTCAGTAACTTTACAGTAATGGTACCTTTCATCAGTACTCAGACATATTATATTTTCCCTTCAGAAGAAATTAGAGGACTGAACATTTTTTGGAAACAAAAATTAATATTTATAGCAGACACTTAAAGGTTTGATCCATTTTTTTTTCAGCTATAAACAGTTTTCTTGTACTTAAGAATTAATGTGGTTTCCAGTGAGAAAAAAAAAGTTTTGTTGATTATCAAATGAGCTGTTGGTTTTTCTGTTAAAATCTGTTGTTTTTTTAGTTAGATTTTTTTCCCAATCTCAAATCACTTTTATCTGCCATTGTTTAATATAGTAGATATTTTACTGTCAAATCACTGTTATTTGACATCATTTAATCTAGCAGTTACTTTTTATTTGATGATTTCAGTTTTAAAAAAATGTTTTATTCTATTGTATTTAAATTCATAATGTGAAAAAATTTCCATTTCCAAATGGAAAATATGTGATAGAAACTGTAAACCCTATTGCTTCGATGATTCTTGTATAGATAAAATTAAAGTTGAAAGACTAACAATACAGATTATAGGAAAATTTCCACATTGTAAACATTTTGCTACTTTTTTTCTGAAAAATTCATATATACAATGATTATAATACACCTTTTCCACATGTTTGGTGTTCTAGGACAGTGTACAGAATGAAAAGGAAAATGTTCAGAGAGAGCTTGATGAGGAAAGGGCCCGTTTTGAGATGCAGATGTCCGTTCTTAATGAGAACTTGACAACAGTCCGTGGAGATCTTGTCACCACACAGGAACAGCTACAACAAAACCAACAGAAGATGGATGAACTAAGTGGACAAAAGTTAGGTTGTATAAACAACATGTATTATCATTTTGAGCAGTGCATAATGTTTCTAGTCACCAAGACTGTTGTTTAAATGACAGACAAAATATAGTTTGCAAATTAAACTTAGGCATGTCTTACCCTTCTTCTGTACTAAATGAATGATTGGATGAGGATCAGGCCTTGAAACTGGCCTGCCAAACTTTTATTTTTGTATCTTTCTTATGACTGAGAAGGGCACACACTGGCAGGTAACCAAATGTTAATATTTTGATCCCTTTGAGAGATTACCATATTCTTGTCATTCTGTCAGCTTATAAAAATAATTTGTATCTCCTCTAGTCCTAGTCCAGAAAAGGTTATTCATGGCTAGTTGTCTATCATCTGTTTATTTGCACAAGTTTGTTGTCACTTATCCACCTAAATTATTTTGAGGATTACCATGAAACTTCCATAACAAAAACATTCAACCCAAGGTCCCTAAGGAAAATACTTGTACATCTTGAAAGTCATGCTACTTCTTCTGAATGGATCCTAATATCAGGATGAGTTTCATCTTTAGAAGCTAATAGTTACCTGCTACAAAAGGTGGAAATTGCATTGATCTCCCCTTTGTACAGGGATTGGTGCTAAATCCCATGAAGACTTCAGTCACTATTTCACTTCTGCCAGATAGCACACTATAAACAGAGATGCTTTGCAATCCACATAGAGGTTTTCTGGAAGTTTTCTACCAAATTCAAGCTGGAGAAATGTTCACTTTAAAGGGAAGTACATTCATACCTGTCAACAGCAGCCACCCACGGAAAAATGCACAACTGGCCAATGTAGGTAACTGCTCTATACAGGTTCACATTTTAAAATGTTTTTGAACAAATTTCATGCTTCAAATATCACTAGTTATTGTCATCATTACTATTATTAAGCATAATACATGTGCACCCTCCAGGTCACTCCAAAGTTACTTCCATTTTGAGAGCATGCACTCTGCTATAGCAGTAAGTGAAGTATTCATGGGATTTTCTGCTAATCCCAGTATCAAAAGGAAGATATCTTAACTGCAACCCATCCAATATGGGCAGTTAATGTTTAGCTTCTTAGCTAAAGTGATTAGTCTGGGAGGGTTAGATTTCCAATGTAGTAGTAATTTTCCTCAGGTATTATGATTGGTGAGTATTATTGAGGAAAAAATGCTTTACAAGAAAAATATCTGTTTAACATAAAGACGTCTTTTAACATAAAGACGTCTTATAGTGTCCAGTTGGTCCTACATGAAAATTGTCACTCATCCATCATGAGAATCAAGAATGAATTTGGCGCAGTTCTGGCAACTGTAATAATGTTATTGGAAATTTCATTATCACTAGTTCTAAATAGAAAGTCATATCAACATGGGCTTTGGGAAGAAGATGGTGTCACTTGGAGTTGCCATAATGGTCATCTTCCAAATTTTGTTCTCTCTACTTAATTGATGGTCATGTTAAAATGTTTTACCAAAGGAGTTCTAATAATGTTTAGTTGTTCTTCAATAAAAATGATGCTGATGTTACATTGGTTAAAGCCACCATAGCTGCAATCTTCAAAATCATGTTATCACTCAGGAATATCAGAAATGGTGTCAGCACTCAGCAGTTGAAGACAAGAGGCTGTCTTGGATTCCTGAAAATTCTTTTCAGCCATTTGGACTAGTACGCAGAGAGGGCTTTGACTTCCAGTTTCTACAACATCAAAAATGAAACCATGCTTCTTCCAAAGTAGAGGATTTTAAGAATATAGGTAATCAGTTCAGCTTACTGTTGCCATTGTTTTGACTCCATTGGCACCTGTACCAAAAGGGCAGCATCACTCTTAACAAGAAAGATAACTCAATTAGAAAGATGTGTCTAACACAACCTTTGTAAACTATATCCAATGTCAGTAGATTCATGAAGAAAAAAAATGCAAAATACCATAAATGCAACAAATTTTTCATTTATTGTAACAGAAAACACCAAACTATTTTTTTAAGTATTCAATTGTTACAAAAAACGCTAAGACCTCATTTAAGTATTCTTTGTTTTTTAACATAAAACACCCAAACATTATCTTTTAAGTGTTCTTTATTTGTAACATAAAACACCCAAATGCTATCTTTTAAGTGTTTTTCAATTGTAACATAAAACACCCAAATTGTAACATAAAACACCCAAATGTTATCTTTTAAGTGTTCTTTATTTGTAAAATAAAACACCCAACATCATTTAAGTGATCTTTATTTGTAACATAAAACACCCAAATGTTATCTTTTAAGTGTTTTTCTAGTACATAAAATTAATGATTTTACAAATGTGATACTTGTGGAAATTTCTTAATTTTTAAGTTAAGTGCATGTAAATTATCCAGACAGCAAAAAAAAAACGTTTTTTAAAACTTCTGATTGGCATCAAATGTCTTAGGAAATTAAGTTCACAAATGAGATCTAAATTACCCAGTTTATATTTCAGGAAAATTCATTATTTTCATTTGCATACACATTATCCAGACAGTAAAAAAGTAGTTATTTTTTAATGTCCAAAAATGTTAGTGAGCAATAGTAACCAAAGGAGAAACAGTTGTAAAATATATATTCTTTAAATTGTAGCTGCATCAAAATATCCACTCTTTGGTAACAGGAACACATATGCCAGTATTAGCCATTCCTACATACATATGTAAGCATGAGTTTCTCACATTATTTGGCACAACTCACTTCATTAATTATACAAAAGGTGTTTTTCTTTGCCATATTTATATGTGTGAGATTAGAGGAAAATAACCTCTGAAGATGGCATAATCATTCTGCAGTTTGAGAAATAGACTATAATCAGTCTTGAGAGACCAGGTTCTCCATGTAGATTTATTGATTAAGTAGTGTTATGACTCATCATTAGAGACAACCAGTCTTGAAAGACCAATTCATTTTGGCAGAAAATGTGGTCTTTTAAGATAGTTTCAAATGTATATTGAAAACAATATTATTGTTAACAATATTATTATGTATATAATAATATATTATTGTAAACAAGTGCAAGCAATCTTTTCTGTCTTCTAATAATGTCTGTTTTTAATTTCAGAGTTACAAGCAAAACTTGACAACAATAATGATGAAAGAAGAATCCTCCTAGAAAGGTAAAATCTTAGACATAATCTGGCAATGTTAGTCTTACAGCAATATTCTGATCTTAATCCACGGATCACAGCTTTTACTTCTCCTCTTTTATAATTTATAAAGTAATGGTTACAGTACAATGTTGGCAGTGTTGCCTTACTCCACTTTTATAGCTTATAAAGTAATGGTCACAATAAGTTGGCAATGTTGCCTTACTCCTCTTTTATAGTTTATAAAGTAATGGTCACAATAAGTTGGCAATGTTGCCATACTCCTCTTTTATAATTTATAAAGTAATGGTCTCAGTAAGTTAGCAATGTTGCCTTACTCCTCCTCTTTTATAGTTTATGAAGTAATGGTCACAGTAAGTTGGCAATGTTGCCATACTCCTCTTTTATAATTTATAAAGTAATGGTCTCAGTAAGTTAGCAATGTTGCCTTACTCCTCCTCTTTTATAGTTTATGAAGTAATGGTCACAGTAAGTTGGCAGTGTTGCCTTACTCCTCTTTTATAGCTTATACAGTAATGGTCACAGTAAGTTGGCAGTGTTGCCTTACTCCTCTTTTATAGCTTATAAAGTAATGGTCACTGTAAGTTGGCAGTGTTGCCTTACTCCTCCTCTTTTATAGTTTATAAAGTAATGGTCACTGTAAGTTGGCAGTGTTGCCTTACTCCTCTTTTATAGCTTATAAAGTAATGGTCACTGTAAGTTGGCAGTGTTGCCTTACTCCTCTTTTATAGCTTATAAAGTAATGGTCACTGTAAGTTGGCAGTGTTGCCTTACTCCTCTTTTATAGCTTATAAAGTAATGGTCACTGTAAGTTGGCAGTGTTGCCTTACTCCTTTTATAGCTTATAAAGTAATGGTCACTGTAAGTTGGCAGTGTTGCCTTACTCCTCTTTTATAGCTTATAAAGTAATGGTCACTGTAAGTTGGCAATGTTGCCTTACTCCTCTTTTATAATTTATAAAGTAATGGTCACAGTAAGTTGGCAATGTTGCCATACTCCTCTTTTATAGCTTATAAAGTAATGGTCACTGTAAGTTGGCAGTGTTGCCTTACTCCTCTTTTATAATTTATAAAGTAATGGTCACAGTAAGTTGGCAATGTTGCCATACTCCTCTTTTATAGCTTATAAAGTAATGGTCACTGTAAGTTGGCAATGTTGCCATACTCCTCTTTTATAATTTATAAAGTAATGGTCACAGTAAGTTGGCAATGTTGCCATACTCCTCTTTTATAGCTTATAAAATAATGGTCACTGTAAGTTGGCAATGTTGCCTTACTCCTCTTTTATAATTTATAAAGTAATGGTCACAGTAAGTTGGCAGTGTTGCCTTACTCCTCCTCTTTTATAGTTTATGAAGTAATGGTCACAGTAAGTTGGCAATGTTGCCATACTCCTCTTTTATAGCTTATAAAGTAATGGTCACTGTAAGTTGGCAATGTTGCCTTACTCCTCTTTTATAATTTATAAAGTAATGGTCACAGTAAGTTGGCAATGTTGCCATACTCCTCTTTTATAGCTTATAAAGTAATGGTCACTGTAAGTTGGCAATGTTGCCATACTCCTCTTTTATAATTTATAAAGTAATGGTCTCAGTAAGTTAGCAATGTTGCCTTACTCCTCCTCTTTTATAGTTTATGAAGTAATGGTCACAGTAAGTTGGCAGTGTTGCCTTACTCCTCTTTTATAGCTTATACAGTAATGGTCACAGTAAGTTGGCAGTGTTGCCTTACTCCTCCTGTTTTATAGTTTATGAAGTTATGGTCACAGTAAGTTAGCAGTGTTGCCTTACTCCTCCTGTTTTATAGTTTATGAAGTAATGGTCACAGTAAGTTGGCAATGTTGCCTTACTCTTCCTCTTTTATAGTTTATGAAGTAATGGTCACAGTAAGTTGGCAATGTTGCCTTACTCCTTTTATAGTTTATGAAGTAATGGTCACATTAAGTTAGCAATGTTGCCTTACTCCTTTTATAGTTTATGAAGTAATGGTCACAGTAAGTTGGCAGTGTTGCCTTACTCCTTTTATAGCTTATAAAGTAATGGTCACAGTAAGTTGGCAATGTTGCCTTACTCTTTTATAATTTATAAAGTTATGGTCACAGTAAGTTAGCAATGTTGCCTTACTCTTTTATAGTTTATGAAGTAATGGTCACAGTAAGTTGGCAATGTTGCCTTACTCCTTTTATAGTTTATGAAGTAATGGTCACATTAAGTTAGCAATGTTGCCTTACTCCTTTTATAGTTTATGAAGTAATGGTCACAGTAAGTTGGCAGTGTTGCCTTACTCCTTTTATAGCTTATAAAGTAATGGTCACTGTAAGTTGGCAGTGATGTCTTACTCCTCTTTTATACCTTGTAAAGTAATGGTCACAGTAAGTTGGCAGTGTTGCCTTACTCCTTTTATAGTTTATGAAGTAATGGTCACAGTAAGTTGGCAGTGTTGCCTTACTCCTTTTATAGCTTATAAAGTAATGGTCACAGTAAGTTGGCAGTGTTGCCTTACTCCTCTTTTATAGCTTTTAATGTAATGGTCACTGTAAGTTGGCAGTGTTGCCTTACTCCTCTTTTATTGCTTATAAAGTAATGGTCACTGTAAGTTGGCAGTGTTGCCTTACTCCTCTTTTATAGCTTATAAAGTAATGGTCACTGTAAGTTGGCAATGTTGCCTTACTCCTCTTTTATAGCTTATAAAGTAATGGTCACTGTAAGTTGGCAGTGTTGCCTTACTCCTCTTTTATAGCTTATAAAGTAATGGTCACTGTAAGTTGGCAGTGTTGCCTTACTCCTCCTCTTTTATAGTTTATAAAGTAATGGTCACTGTAAGTTGGCAGTGTTGCCTTACTCCTCTTTTATAGCTTATAAAGTAATGGTCACTGTAAGTTGGCAGTGTTGCCTTACTCCTCTTTTATAGCTTATAAAGTAATGGTCACTGTAAGTTGGCAGTGTTGCCTTACTCCTCTTTTATAGCTTATAAAGTAATGGTCACTGTAAGTTGGCAGTGTTGCCTTACTCCTTTTATAGCTTATAAAGTAATGGTCACTGTAAGTTGGCAGTGTTGCCTTACTCCTCTTTTATAGCTTATAAAGTAATGGTCAATGTAAGTTGGTAATGTGTGTGTGGGAGAGCAGCAGTTTTACAATCAATCTCACAATTCCTGTGTATTTTATTTAGTATGGTTACCCTTCTTTCTTGTATATTATGTTATAATGTGTCGAACGATCTCACAATTCCTGTGTATTTTATTTAGTATGGCTACCAATCTTGTATATTATGTTGTAATGTGTCAAACAATCTCACAATTCTTGTGTATTTTATTTTATTATGGCTACCAATCTTGTATATTATGTTGTAATGTGTCAAACGATCTCACAATTCCTGTGTATTTTATTTAGTATGGCTACCAATCTTGTATATTATATTGTAATGTGACCAAAGGAATGCTATGGAACTTAAGGTCAAGCTATTGTGCTTATGATGGATTCTAAATGCAGACGAAACTGCAACTTGTCCAACAAAATTGAACATTTTTCTCTTTTTATTTATCAATATCAAAATGTCTGATTGTATTATTTTTCCCATTTATCGCTCTTTTTATGTTGTTTTGTTATTTGGAGGAAAGAAATTGCAGATTTGGCAATGACATTGTTATGGAAAAAAATCATTAAAATGGATGGAACTATAGTTGTTGTATATATGTCTGATACTTCCACAGTTCATTCCATCAGATATGGTTTGATGAGAAATAGTGTCACTGTAATTTAATGGTGGCTCAGATGGTTGAAAATTTACACCAGATACCAAGTCCTTTTGAGATCTCAAACTGATTTTGTGTGCACATATTCATTTCTGCCTATTTCTTTACTGAAAGGATTTCATATCATGTCTTTGTATTACTAAATTACACCCTGATGGCATTGCACACATCAGTCGAGTTCTTCTCTTTTATGATTATAACTGGAAGTAATTGTCAAGATCACAACAGGGTCAACATAGGCTAAATATAGGTTTTGTGCATTGACACACAAAGAGAACCTTGAATAAAACAGGGTACCAGACAAAGACCGAAAAATCATGTGACACACATTTATCACTTCCTTTATGAAGAAAGCATTTTGTCCACTCAACAAAAGTTTTGTCTGCATAATTAAATCGCATTGAGTTAGCAACAACCGAATAAATCTTTACCAGACATTAACATTGCATATTGTAAATAGAAATGTATTATTTCAGAAGAAAGTCTGTTATTCAACTTGACGACACCGGGTGAGATGGGGGAGGGGGGACTTCCTGAACAATTTTATGTAGAAATGACTTGATTTGAACAATTTAATGTTGAAAATACTTGAGTAAACAACGTCATAACCGATAAGGAGGTTATTCAGCAGCTGTGGGAAAAAAGAGCAAATGTAAAGATCATTATGTATGTACCGAATTTAATTAATTTTAATTTAATTGAATTTAAATGACATTTTTTAATGTTTTTGCAATATGCATGACAATATCACCCACTTGCATATCATGCTTACACCAAGAATAAGAACTATTAATGAAATAAGTCTATTATTATATCAAGAAGAACCTTTTAATAATTGCTGTTATTTGAAACGAAGATATTAAGATATTAAATGCTATGAAGTATGTAGCTTAATTACTATGTATAATGCATATACTTTTCACAAAAATATGTAGTCCTCCTCTGGGAAAGCCACCCATCTTATAAGGCCACTTTTCTGTTGCAAAAAAGGTGGCCATATAAGAGGGAGACCACTGTACCGCAAAACCACATAGTAACACCATATGTTGATCTGACATTGCATGCTGAAGATCCACAGCATAGCACCCTATGCTGATAATACATTGCAGAATGCAGAAGATAAATATCTCAATATGTACCTTTTACCGTGACAAATGTAAATTCTCTGATTCATTAAGGTGCCTTAAAAGTGAGGGAGAGTGTGAGAAACTTCAGGATAAGGTGACAGAACTCCGTCGCAAACTTGATGACACACAGGCAGCATTGCAGGAGCTGGGAAGAGAAAATCAGTCATTACAGGTAGATTTGCATTGCATTGAATTTCAATGATATGAAATTTTCTATATCATGATTAATATATTTGATTTTTTACTGATCAAAATTGTCATAGCAAATGAAACTTTGATGTCCATAATTTAAAAGATGTCTTATTTCAAAGCAGATAGTGGAAAGTGTTGCAGTAGTAGAAAAAAATGTGTATTTTGTGATAGTACTTTAGGATCAAGTGAAAGGTGTTTGTTGCAACTGGCATTTAACTGATTTAATAATAATAATAATAATAATAATAATAATAATAATAATAATAATAAAAATAATAATAATAATAGTAATAATAATAATAATAAAAATAATAATAGTAATAATCGTAATAATAATAATTGTAATAGTAATAATAATAATAATAAAAATAATAATAATAATAATGGTTATTGCATATACTTAATTAAAAGTTGAGTTAAGCTGTAAAGAATAGACCAAAATTTGCCATTGCATCATACACCAGCAGATTTGGGTCTATGTTGTTTTGTTTACTCCAAACAGACTGCAGAGACCCAGATCTCCCAACAAATTATGCAGTGTCAGATCTGGAGCTTTGCAGTTTACAATTGGACTCGACTTATAAGTGAGTATAAGCAATAGACGAAGATAATGAATAAAGTTTGGTTTAATCAGGCATTCACTGTATCAAGTATTAGAAATCTATTTATTTTCGTGCAAAATAAATTTGCTGTTTTCTAAAACAAAATGATTATTGTCCATACTTAAATGTATGGATTGGTGAATGATTTATTTTATTACCTGTTATGATTTTAGGCGTAAACAGTAACAAAGTAAGAATGAAAACAACAAGCTTTGTAAACTTTAAAAAATAATTTTTCCCTGGAAAAAGATTGTCAAAATAGGAAAAAAACTTGGTTTTCAGAATCAAATTCAAAAATAATCCAAGAATGATCCAGGAGTTAAATTACTAAATGTTCTAATAATTAAATTCAAGTTTGTGTCCTGTTGGAGAATCCAAGATGGAAGTCTATGATGTATGCTGAAATATGATTTATCAATTGTTCCATATAGAATCACAGATTTAACACTCTGGTGGTGGAAATCCCAATAATATTTTGATAAACTGCCTTTCTTCAAGAATTATGTACGAGCACTTCAAATATTTCCAGAGATGCAAATTAATCCTTTAAATTCCAAGTCAACTAAAGAATTATTAACATGGATTCAAAAACTTGGCTACAACAAAAAAAAATGACTTATTGTCATTTGTAAAACTCCAAAACTAACTATATTCCATTAAAACAGAGATTATATTGTATATGTAGTTGAAAACAAAAATCCCCAAAGAACGAAATCATGAGGAGGGGAGGAAAGGTTAGTTGGTTGGTTGTTGTAGGGTTTAACACCATTTTTCAGCACATGATAAGCTATACATGGCGACCAGAATTAATGGTGGATGAAGAACCTGGGAAAACCTCGGAAAGAACCACTGACCCATGAGAAGCTTCTGGCAAGCTTTCTCACATACCCAATATTGGCTAAATCTGAGACTCAAACCCACACAGAGGTGAGATGTCAGTGATCCATAATGGCCACTAAGCCACTCGGGACTAAAGGGGGGAGGAGTCACATGATTGTTTATATTATGTACTCCTAACATGACTCTGATGAGAACCAATCAATTTTACTTTAAGAAAAAATATGTTTACTTCTTCACTAGTCCCATCTTGACCTTGATGAGAACCAATCATTTCAAAATAAAAATAAAACTTGTGTACATGGGTTTCACTAACCTTGAATCAAGATCAGGATCAAGGTCAACATTACTTGTTTACCAAAGAAAATTTAGGTCAACTGATTTTCATCTCAAGTGAATAAGTTTACAGTACAATAACATGTTATGAAAAATTTGCAAATTATAGCAACCATAAAATTAAGGATGAATGGTTAATTCTGGCTAATTTACATTGTGTCATAAAGCAATGCCATGGCTGACTGTTCCCGAATATTGATTCCTTCAGAGGAGACATGAAACATTATTACAGCTAATCCTGTATGATTTATCATATTTCACCAAATATTATATGATCATTTTGCTTTTCTTTTTTTCTTTTTTTCAGATAACCACAACCAAAGCACAAAGTAGAAAATGGGCAGATGACAGTGAGGTCAAAGATTGTATGGGTTGTGACAAGCCCTTTTCCATAACAGTGAGAAAGGTAAGTTGATTGATTAGATTTTTATCTTGGAAAAATAAAGAAGTCAATAATTTTCCATATGCTCTTTACCATACCTGTATGTTTCCAGTTTTTATCTTTCAAGGTTTGTTTTTAGAGATTATTGCAAATGTTGTTATTAGATGGTAAATTTTGCATTAAGTGAGATCAAAAGAATTTTGAAGTTGTTATGATCAGAATTTTTATATTTTATATAATGAAATGCATACAGTATTCGGATTGTTCTTGTCCATCCATCCAAACAGCATTAATCTTAATCCAATTACTTATGAATTCACATTTAGATAGCAGTGATGTAACTTAGTGACATGGGATTTCTTTCATGAAATAGTTTATTGATAGATGTTATACCACTCTATATATATATATATATATATATATATATATATATATATATATATATATATATATATATATATATATATACAGTGTTTAATGTGTATTCACAAATTCACAAGTCAGCTCATCTATTAGTATGTTACCATTTGCCTAATTACATTTGTTTTGACAGCATCACTGCAGGAACTGCGGAAATATTTTCTGTAATGAGTGCTCTTCCAAAGAGACCAAGCTTGCAGCCTCCAAGAAACCTGTCCGTGTTTGTGATACATGCTATGAAGATCTGCTTAAATATTGAATTATTTTGTCAATTGACTTGCTTTGAAAGAATAGCTATATTTCTATGAAAGAATAGCACTATTTCTATGAAAGAATAGTGCTATTAATTCTTGTCACTACAATGATATGTCTCTGGGTAACGGGCTTTAGCTCCTGTTGTCTTGCATTGAAATGATCTACAGTGTGCTGATTTGCTATTAATTAATGACAGTTAATCCCAAGTTTGTCACTTTAGAACTGACAGATATTGATTTATAAGGTTGTGAATAAGAGTTTTCAAGTGAAATTCCTATGCATGTTGTATATCTGAGATAGGTATCATTGTCTGGTACATTTAGTGGCATGCCTTACACACTGCTTTATACACATTATTTCAGGCTGTCACTTTTATTATTTACTATGTATGTATTCATGTAGTCACATTGTGCTATGACAAGTTTTACATAGAATATTTTCCTGTGAATATGATTTAGTAATGAAATTTATTGGATTGTATCAGATTGTTCTTAATTATTAATAAATAACAGAGAAATAATATTGAGTATAGTTTAGCCTGGTTTTTTGCCATAGTAAGAGGTTATGCTTATTTTAACAAAGTTCAGATTGATTCAGGAGAAAATTACTTAAAAGTCTGTAGTGAATATTTTATTAGTTTATCTCTTTGTTTCTGCATTCCATTTTGGTATATTTTTGTTTGATTTATTTTCAAACTTTATTGTGTATATTTTGTACATTTAGCATCACTGTCGAAACTGTGGCAATATTTTCTGCAATGACTGTTCTTCCAATGAGTCACAGCTGGCCATTGCTAAGAAACCAGTGAGGGTCTGTAACAAGTGTTACCGAGATTTACGGCACTTTTGATGACTTGCTACATTTACCTGTAGGAAAGAAAAAAATGTAAGAAATTCAGTTATATCCCCTTTTAAAGCACACCCATTTCTGCAAATGTATCATCCCTCCCTTCCTTTTATTAAGGATAATGTAGCTTGCAAATTTGGAACCAGTAAGCATGTATAATTTTTGTCCATTCAGGCTTTACAACATGGTTGATGATATACCCAAATAATAGTGTAATGCATTACTGGGAAATGTCTTTTTTACAGACTGGACAATTGTCAGTTTTGACTACATGCACATTCAAGATCAGACTTTATATCTACATTCATTATCAGACCTTATGGCTATACTTGCATTCATCAATAGTCTTCATATCTACACTTGCATTCATCATCAGACTCTGTCTACACTCACATTCATCATCAGATTTTATGTCAACACTCACATTACTTATGTCTACACTCACATTCATCATCAGACTTTCTGTCAACACTCACATTACTTATGTCTACACTCACAATCATCATCAGACTTATGTTTACACTCACAATCATCATCAGACTTATGTCTACACTCACATTCATCATCAGACTTTGTCTACACTCACATTCATCATCAGACTTTCTGTCAACACTCACATTACTTATGTCTACACTCACAATCATCATCAGACTTATGTTTACACTCCCAATCATCATCAGACTTATGTCTACACTCACATTCATCATCAGACTTTGTCTACACTCACATTCATCATCAGACTTTATGTCTACACTCACATTCATCATCAGACTGTCTACACTCACATTCATCATCAGACTTTATGTCAACACTCACATTATTTATGTCTACACTCACAATCATCATCAGACTTATGTTTACACTCACAATCATCATCAGACTTATGTTTACACTCACAATCATCATCAGATTTATGTCTACACTCACATTCATCATCAGACTTTGTCTACACTCACATTCATCATCAGACTTTCTCTACACTTACATTCATCATGTCTTTATGTCTACACTCACATTACTTATGTCTGCACTCACAATCATCAGACTTTGTCTGCACTCAAATTCATCATCAGACTTTGTCTACACTTGCATTCATCAGCAGACTTACGTCTACACTCGCATTCATCAGCAGACTTACATCTACACTCGCATTCATCATCAGACTTTATGTCTACACTTTCATCACCAGACTTTATATCTACACTCACATTCATCATCAGTCATTATGTTGTTACGTATATTTGATATAAGTCATTTATATTTATTTTTATTGTTTCTTTGTTAGATTTAAATTTGGCATTTTAAGTTTTGGGATTCGTTCATTGAGGGGAGGGTGACCTGTACTTTACAGAGTAAACACCAGGTGTTGACCTCATTTCTGACCTGGCTTCAGAGTTGTAAACAAGCTTTTAAAATGATTGGTTGGTTCAAAGGACATTATGGAGTTTTATATAAACATCTTTCTAATTTTGGTTGGGTCATACGGTATTTACGTGATTTCTTGAACGTAAATTTGTTCTGAGAGATTCTAGAAGATCGTGACCCCTTTCTTGTTTACGTAAAAACAGGTATATAAACTATGTTTTGGAGCGAAGCTTTTCAGTAGAAGTTGGGCTTTTAGAATATTAAGTTTTGTCTTTTTGAGTTATTATAAATTACCTTGTACTGGAAATTATGTCAATTCGTTTGGATCAAGAGGAATTATTTTGTATTTTATCTGGAAAAGAATTGTGCTCGTAGATTTTTATTAACAAGAACTGAATTCATCAAGTGACATCGTCTTCCATATTGGATACTTCGCTGGGATTCAAACTTAGAATTATTTGGACATTTTTTACCAGGACTTTTGCAATTTCTCTAGTGGATAATATTTTGAATTATTTTTGGATTAATTTTGGAATTGATTCTTAAAACCGTAAGTTTATTTTTCTTTTCTGAAAAATATTTGTGCTCAGTAAATTGTTATTAAGTTTTACAAGCTTGTTATTTTCACTCTTTCTCTGTTACTGTTTATTCGAGCCTAAGCATGTAACAATGTCTACACTCACATTACTTATGTCTACACTCAACATTCATCATCAGACTTTATGTATACACTCAGATTCATCATCAGACTTTATGTCTACACTCACAATCATCATCAGACTTTATGTCTACATTCACAATCATCATCAGACTTATGTCTACACTCATATTCATCACCAGACTTTGTCTACACTACAATAGGGCCATCATTGTAATATTTTTAAAATATCATCACCACTCCTAAATTGTTAGCCATATCAGCACGGTGTTTTTACTCGAGTACTTATGAAATGTAAATGGGCTTTAAAATTAATCAAAATGGTGCCAATTTCATTTCCTGCAGGATCACCATGCTTATCTGTGTAGCAATAACAACATTTTTATTAAGGTTACCATGCAGGTCACATTAGAGGTTGGATCTGCACCATTGTTATTTAAGATTTAATGTCATGAAAACCACTTTTAGATAACATCGTCTGTTCAGAGGTAATGTTAATAACAAGACTTTCAAGATGGCCACTATCACCTCAATATCAGCATCCACTCTGATTTGTACTTTAACAACATAACCTGGTAATACCCTCTGTAATGAATTGTTGCATTTACAGTGGCTTTCACTAAAACACTTCCTGCAGTGTATAATTGGTCTTGAAGGAAAATGCGGCAGGTCAGACCACCAACATTGAAATACTATTGTGATTAACCAGGAAAACTGAAAATATGTGAAGAACACTTGGAATGATACCACATCAATAACTTTGTTTTATCAAGCAACATTTATAAAGTATTTTTTGTGTATGGATTTAAACTTTGCATACATGTTGATATTGACATTATCAGAGACTAGACATGCAGAGACATGCAATGATCTTCTATCCATTATTAATAGGTTTAAGATAAAAGGCCATGTCAGTCATTTTTATACTGCATTAATTGTTAGAACAAGATATCTCAATCATGTTAGAAAATATTTTTGTTTTTAAGTTTACAATAATCTGAGTTTCAATAATCAGCAGTTAAAAAGAATTTAAGGAGCAAAGAAGTGGGTATGTTGTGGATTTATGCAATGAGTTTCAATAACCAGCAATTAAAAAGAATTTAAGGAGCAAAGAAGTGGGTATGTTGTGGATTTGTGCAATGAGTTTCAATAACCAGCAATTAAAAAGAATTTAAGGAGCAAAGAAGTGGGTATGTTGCGGATTTATGCAATGAGTTTCAATAACCAGCAATTAAAAAGAATTTAAGGAGCAAAGAAGTGGGTATGTTGTGGATTTATGCAATGAGTTTCAATAACCAGCAATTAAAAAGAATTTAAGGAGCAAAGAAGTGGGTATGTTGTGGATTTATGCAATGAGTTTCAATAACCAGCAATTAAAAAGAATTTAAGGAGCAAAGAAGTGGGTATGTTGTGGATTTATGCAATGAGTTTCAATAACTAGCAATTAAAAAGAATTTAAGGAGCAAAGAAGTGGGTATGTTGTGGATTTATGCAATGAGTTTCAATAACCAGCAATTAAAAAGAATTTAAGGAGCAAAGAAGTGGGTATGTTGTGGATTTATGCAATGAGTTTCAATAACCAGCAATTAAAAAGAATTTAAGGAGCAAAGAAGTGGGTATGTTGTGGATTTATGCAATGAGTTTCAATGACCAGCAATTAAAAAGAATTTAAGGAGCAAAGAAGTGGGTATGTTGTGGATTTATGCAATGAGTTTCAATAACCAGCAATTAAAAAGAATTTAAGGAGCAAAGAAGTGGGTATGTTGTGGATTTATGCAATGAGTTTCAATAACCAGCAATTAAAAAGAATTTAAGGAGCAAAGAAGTGGGTATGTTGTGGATTTATGCAATGAGTTTCAATAACCAGCAATTAAAATAAATTAAAGAAGCAAAGAAATGGACATGTGCATTTATATGATTTTTTTGCCAGAAGAGCATCAGTCTTTTTAAGATAAAATTTATTAAAAAGGAAAGCAATGAAAAAGGTTGTATTTTACTTCTTTATAAAGAAGGTAATGTTTTTACAGAACACGAATTTTAACCTGAAATAGTATAACCATAAAAATCCATGATTTAATGTAATATGTGTGTATCATTTGGATTTAAGCTCATTAGGCCATGTCAGTTTATAACATGGCCTTGTGACCATCATTAGGCCATTATCCAGCTTTCAACAATTGCTTGTTACAAAAGATATATTTCTGATCTGAATTTTAACAAACTTCAAAATTAATCTTGTATCATAAAGGTCTTGGATGAGTTTTGTTATGTATGTGAACCATGTATATTAATGATATCTCGCTGATTGTGATACAACTATGGAGGCTGTATTTCTGATTCAGTTTTGATCAGACATGGAATATGGGCCATATATTATCATGTTCTCAGACAAGTTTGATAATGGGAGATCAAAACATATTAAGGAGGTGATTTTGCAAATGATTGGCTGACATTGCCAGCACTCTTGTTAAACAGTCTTATTAAAAAAATGTTGGATGAGTTAAATTATGAGCAAGATCTATGCATATTTTTAATGTATTTTATATCTGATTGGCTGAGCTTGTTACCACTCTGATTGGCTATGCTTGTTACCTCTCTGATTGGCTGAACTTGTTACCATTCTGAAAGTCAAAATTTAAATTGGATTTTGCTCAAATACATAGCTGTAACAATTGAAATATGTCTCTATTTAATGAGATAATCCTGCATCTTAATGGTTGATTATGTTACTTCTATAGAGACTGTATTTTTCGTCCAGTTTTAATACAGTTTAGTAATTATCGGCAGCTGCATATGTATGGAAAATATGAACTAGTTTTTTAGGGGGAGTAATACTGCATGACCTTTAAAAAAGTAGTTCATAATATACTATACTACATACTACTATTATATTATGCACACATGTAGTGCAGTATGAAGTCATGTAGTATAAAAAAAAAATACTGAATGATTCTGACAATGCGAAGTTAACAGAAAAAATGAACATATAATAGACAGGTTTATGTCATCAGCATCTTGGATGAGTTTGATTGTGAGCTTAACCTATACATATTAATTGCACCTTTCAACAGTAGTGAAATAAGTAAAATAAAAAAGGTTGGAATATAGTTACAATCAGTTATGTTCTTGCAATACTGTGTAACTGTTAAGTAAAATGGTCACCTGCTATTATAGCCATATGAGTGATATATTTATGGGCATTACAAAATCAAAAGAGCAACAAAAAACATCACCACATGTAGCATCGGAATAGCACCAACACCATGATAAATGTTCCACACAAAGAGCACCAACCCTATGATAATTGTTCCATACAAAGAGCACCAACCCCATGATAATTGTTCCACACAAAGAGCACCAACCCCATGATAATTGTTAAACACAAAGAGCACCAACCCCATGATAATTGTTCCACACAAAGAGCACCAATCCCATGATAATTGTTCCACACAAAGAGCACCTACCCCATGATAATTGTTCCACACAAAGAGCACCAATCCCATGATAATTGTTCCACACAAAGAGCACCAATCCCATGATAATTGTTCCACACAAAGAGCACCAATCCCATGATAATTGTTCCACACAAAGAGCATCAACCTCTTACTGGTAATTCCATATAAATAGCTTGAACCCCATGGTGATTGTCTCATAATGATGAATGCATGTGTAAACAAGTATTCTCCTATACACACTGTATATCATTTTGCTAAAACCTGCCCTCAGGAATACCAGTATTTGCTTGCAGTGATTTCTTCTAATTCCTACAGCATATCAGTATTCCATTTTTCCAGAGTACAATTATACAATTTTTTTTATTGTTTCTGTTTTTAACTTGACTCCATGAAATAGAGAGCTATTGTATTATACATTGCCACAGTGTAAGCATTGGTTTCCCTACACAATTCATGCATATGAATAGTCTCACTACAACTCATTCATTCTTTCTAGGTCCTTGGCAGCTGTATTGAGTGGATTACATTGCACCCTTTCCCTGTGAGGGACGAATGAGCTGTTTTTGTACATTTACCATATTTGTATATTCTTGAAAATGTTTTTTCATTTAATGCATGACCACATGGTTCTAGCACCCTGTATATATTCTGTTGTACCTGAAATTACGGAATGGCCCCTGTCAACCATTCATTTAACTTTAGTGTCTTAAGTTGGGTTTTTATTTTCCCAGCACTATTCTACTCAATTATTACAACACCCTAACAAGAAAAAAAACAAATAAAAATAGATTACTTTCAACATTTTACTATAAGTTTCTGAATTTACTTATTCACATGTTTTTTGCACTCTGTATGCATACCAGTACTCAGCGATCCCAACTATCCTGAATTTGGCGAAATCATTCCTATTTTTAGCCTTAAAATAACAACATTACTATCAGATTAAAATTTCAAGTCAGATATAATGTATGAAAGATAAATCACTGGCATGTCTAGATTATATAAATACTTACAATGTTTGTAATTCATTGTGAAGGCAGAGCTAAGCATTTATATTACAAAAGCAGTCAGATATTGACAGATCAGAAATGACATAAACTTAGTGCATTATTCATCAGCAAAAGTTGAATGAAGACATCAAACTAAAAACAGCTGATGATATTTACATCTTTACAAATAATGTGTACAGGAATTCTAAATATATATGGCTTCAACACTGGACAAATACTTTGCCAATGTAATCTGTTCTCAGTGAATGTTCCTGTGTCTTATTGTGAGAAAGAAAGTAATGAGTACAATTCAACCAAAGTCCATTGTAAATCAGTAAGATTTAAATATAAAAAATTGTTCATTAAGAATAAGGAGAATTCCTGTTTGTATTTTAAGATTTCAATTTCTGAACATAGCATTCCAGTTTTATATTTTAAAGGATTAGCATCCGTGCATACTTTTATATCTAGAATCTTTTAACTTTATTGTGTAAAATATGGTTTCTGGATGTAGACAGTGCTATCTTCCGAAGACCATTTTATGAATAATCATTTGGAAGAAAAATACTTGTCTTTTTCGACACATTTTAGTACTTATAGTTACATATAAAAAGTTCTTATTCTCCCTTTCTCAATAACCATCATTTATAGATCAAGAACACTTCAGTTAAAAAAAATAAGTACGATAATTAATGCTAACAAGGCTTGCTGGAAAAGTGTCAGAAAAGTGAATATGTAAATGAAGATTAGATTCTGGGCTTTATGTTTGCATTCAATATTGTATGTTTTTATTGAGAGAGACAGAGAGAGTATTACAGACAGGTTTCACTTGTAGCCTGATTATCTTCCACTGTCTGCAGGACTTTTGAGACAATCTCTCAAAACTTTTGTTTATAGGAAACTTTGGGAAAAAAAGTACTAGCTCTAATCTATGAAGACCAGAAGAACTTGTGTGATAGCCTTGTATTTGTTGGCCATCCATTACCACATGTAGTCTTCTTATCACTACCCATCCTAAGCTGCATTGAGGACAATAACAAATTTTGGCCAAAAATTTCATCCTGAGTACTAACTGGTTGAAAATGAACATGATGACCATTGAATATTCAATTTGACCACCAGTGTGGCATTTTGACAATTGCCATTTCACTAGTGCATATGGTCATATTTACATGGGGTATACACAAAATGATTTTTTATAGGATCTGTTGATAATGAAACTAATAATGATCTAACATTGAGCATGCATGAACACCATTTAGAAAATCATGTTTTGACTATTCATTCAAAATGGATGGTTATATCAACATGGAGTTTTAATTAAAAATCTATGACTTGTAAATGGTCCTAAAAGAAAATGGTGCTGATATGACATCTCTCATTGTTGTCAACCATCATTTCAATCTTTTTATGGCTGCATCTGTTGAAGCTAGGATGATATTAACATGGTTGTTTTGCTCAAGTTCTTATGATTTTATAGATGGTCCTAAGCGAGAATGGGGCCAAAATGACATAATGGCAGCCACTTTTAAAATGGATCATAGATTTAAAAAAACTGTATGGGATGTTGTCATTCAATGCCCATTAGCACAGGTTTATTATTGTTATGTTTTCTACATGGAGGATTGCTATTAAACTTTATGCACACATTCATCCTATGGCCTAGCTGGTCCTAAATGCCATTCTGATATCACCCTAGTAGCCATCTTGAAAATCTTGTAATTGCTACTCCTTCTGATTGGATGGTCATATCAACATGGTTTTCTATAAAAGAATTCTTATGCCATCGAGAATGTCCTAAATGAAAATGGTGTTGCTGAACTGAGGTCAGATATGGATGCCATGGCAACCATCTTTAATATTCCCCAAAAACTTAGTCATATTGACATGAATGTTTCACCAAAAG
This sequence comes from Unio delphinus, assembly GCA_029339505.1. Lineage (NCBI taxonomy): Eukaryota > Metazoa > Mollusca > Bivalvia > Unionida > Unionidae > Unio > Unio delphinus. The sequence continues at coordinate 5,118,769 of JAQISU010000034.1, read as the reverse complement.
ATTTCTTGGATTAGTTGATCCTAAATGAAAATGATGCAACACAAGCATCCAGTATGGCCACCACAGTGGCCATTTTGAAAATCTTGCTATCACTATCTCCTTAATGAATATTCATATGAGCAAGGGGTTTTCTTTGAAAGATTGTTTATGATGACAACTTGATCATAACTGAATAATGTGGTTATCTAACCTCGAATATGGTCACAACAATAGCCATCTGGAAAATCCTAATTATCACTACTTCTCCTAGATGGCTGGTCCTATCAACATTGCACTTTCACCAGAAGACTTCTTATGGTATCTAGGTGGTTAGATTACTCAATTTGCAGGGACCAAGAATGGCTGAGCGGTATAAAACGCTTTCCATTACGATCACTGCCGTCTCACCTCTGTCTGTGTGAGTTCAAGTCTAAGATTTGGCTAATGTAGTTATGTGAGAAAGCTTGCCAGTAGCTTCTCGTGGGTCATTGGTTCTTTCTTGGGGTTTTCCTGGGTTCTTCTTCCACCAATAATACTAGCTGCCATGTATAGCCTATTGTGTGCTGAAAAATGGCGTTAAACCTTAAAAACAAATAAACATACTCAATTTGCTGACAATGTCAAGGGTGATGTATATTGTCAAATTTTACTGTGGGCGAGTCCATTTATCTAATTTGACAATGTAAAGTAAACAAAGTAGAAGAACCCAATTCATCTGAAATTAAGTACATCAATCAAAGAGACTTGCTGAAGAACAAATATTATTACATATCACTACATTGAACGAGAATGTTGAAGCCAACTTTAATAAAGTTTGATCAGTGGCAACATTTCATTGAAGTCAGATTTTTAGTCCATATAAGACATGCAGAACATGATTATTTCAGTTGTCAAAATACTGTTCATGTGTGGTTCTGGACAGAACACACTATCAGCAAAGATCAGCAAAAATAAATTTCAAAGCTTCAGGTTGATGGAGTTTTACTTTGTCAAGCACAACATGAAGTATGTGATGTCTGTCAAAATATGAGCTCCACCTGTATGTAGCATATTTGACGTGCAGAATTGAAATTTCTCTTTATTATTCATTATGTTAATTTTGTTAAAATAATAATTATTAATTGACTCCTGCTTTTCTGGATGAAAAATCATGAAGTAGATTGATTGAAAGACAGTAATAAGCACACAATCATGTTTGCACAGTTGATATGTGTTGATAACGCATTAACAACCATACTGGATGGAGGCATTTATTATTGATGTATTACCCGTATAGGACTCCATTAAACTTAAAAATATTATGTTCCTCCCACCCACCCTATGATATGGTTAGTCATAAGTGTAATATATATATATATATATATATATATATATATATATATATATATATATATATATATATATATATATATATTCATTTTTCAATAGAGACAAGCATATCACATGGTTAGACTGCATCAGATACAGTTTTCTGACATTGCTAATGTTATTGTCATCAAGAACAGCTCAGTTCTGACCAGGATTTGCTCGGAGTCCATCAGAGACGTTTGGACAACAGTACCATCTAGTCTCTAATGAGTGCCAAGATGAACACTAATGACACTTGCATTACCTTCAAATCTCTAAATAATGAAAGCAGCATAGAATGCATCAAATTAATTTTACTATCCAATTGATTTTTAAGGTACAAACTTAATTTATGTTTTTATTTATCATTAGTGAATGTGATGATTTGAGTGTTTTCATGTGTGTGTGTGTGTGTGTGTGTGTGTGGCAAAGCTATGTCTACCAGCAATATCTTTCTAAGTTTATTAAATGCTTTGAAACAAAAAACAAGTTGTTTTTATTCAGATTTGAATATCAAATCATTTGCTATAGGCTTATGTGGGAAGATAACTTATTCTTAATTGGATGTCATCACTTCTTTTTTGGCCATGCACACTGACCCAACCCCAGCCCCTGGGTCTGATGGTACTATCTAGTACTTGAGATCTACAATTGTATAAAATTATTTACATTTTTGTCACTGAAGCAGCTATATATTTTGCTTGTGTTATATATATATATAAACATATAAGATAAATTTCATTCTTCAAAAGCAGGTACAGTGGTCCCTCAATATAAAGTGCCTCGGTATACCATGTTACCTCATGTTATGGGTATACTTGGTCAGGAATCCAATTAATGGGATGAATATAATTATGATACTGAATACAAATCAATATAAGGTAACCTTTTTAAATTGTAAACTTGTGTAACACCCCCAAGAAGTATTATAGTGAGGGAGTATCATACTTGATTGGAAGCTCTTAATAGGCATGGATGTCATATTACCACGTCACTACTTAGAAAACATAACCAGAGAAAGTTTTAGTACTGTATGGGTACCAGTTGTGTGAGACATTGGTCATGGTGAATGATTTTATTTTCCAGTCAGTGGGTCTGTCAAAGTGCTGGGTATTCCAAGGTGAGCTCTGACAGGAGGTGCTTTAAACATGTAAAAGGAACTCCCTGTTACCATGGCAATTGAAAACTATAGTGATCATTGGTAGTATGGTATCAGACAAAAAATTTAAAAATTAGGCAAATGTAATATACATTTGTCAAAATTGTCCAAAATTAAATTCATAAATTTAAATGAGATCTGTATGGTTGAATTGCATTAGATTGTTTAAATAATTATGATTTATGATATTCTTATGTTACACTTCACAGCATATTTGTAGCTAACCCCAACTCACATTAACTTAAATGGTATGTCTTATGTCTATAAAGGATCTTGAATGAATTTAAACTGATAAGAGGGCTCGTTAGCTTGCCTTTATACTAAGAACCCACACTGGAGAGAAATAATACACCCTTAATGGGCCCCCTACAAGTTAGATAACAGTTATTTTTACCACAAAGCACAAGTCATATCCAAATTCTGCTTACATTGTTTAAATTGGGAAGCAGATGATTGGTTGACATTATGCTTGGCATGATTTTGAGAATGAAAAGTACTCAAATTGGATTTATCAGGATGTGGTATGAACAGGATTGAATCACTTGCTTAAATGTTTACATTTAAGGTAAATATAAGATTTTTATTTTTAACTATGCATATTGATATTCTTTTAGCTGTTGATTTTGACAGCTATTTGTACTTCTCAAGTATATGTTTACATAAGTCATTCAGATGTGATATATGATGACTGCACTTCTCAGAAGTTTTCAGATGGAGGACATCATTATATATATATATCCAGTATGTTCATCATTATATATATATATCCAGTATGTTCATCATTATATATATATATCCAGTATGTTCATCATTATATATATATATATCCAGTATGTTCATCATTATATATATATATCCAGTATGTTCATCATTATATATATATATCCAGTATGTTCATCATTATATATATATATCCAGTATGTTCATCATTATATATATATATCCAGTATGTTCATCATTATTATGTATAGTATTTGAATACCCTTCCATTTGTTTGTACTCCTCTAAAGATTTTAAAAATTAAATGCAGTCATATCATTCATTATTTAATTTCTAACCAGATTGTTGCAGAGGGGTCTAGAACACTGTCAAATTATTAGCATTTCAAAGGTAATTGAAACTCCAGATGTAAACTAGCAGACAAACTTAGTGCTATTAAACTGGTTTCTAGAATAGTCTTACTAAAGTCAAACCTGTTTTATTTGCATCTAATATTTGCAAAGACTAATTTTAATATTTATTAAAACAAATAGGAGGAATTATATGTATACATATGTTCAAAGAGACGTAAATCCAAAATTTATGAAATTTTTATATGCAAGTGTTTAAAGAAATGAATGAAATAATTGTTTTGTGCATTTTTTATATCCTTGATATCTTTTGTTTTTAAAATCAGTAGGGGTGGAACAAACAAATGAGATGGTGTAGGAATACTTTTGTCAGTGACAGTTCTATAAAATTGCTTTACAAAAATATCAGTGGCAACCTTTTATGTTATCAATTGTACATGGTATATTTTTACAGCATAGTATATTATCAGCTTGTAATAAATCTGACAATGTGTTTACAATTCTCTTTGTTGTATATCTAACCTAAGGTAGTAGCTAAGTCATGGAAAGTGAAAAAGCATGACAGATAAAACAATATTTTGATGTAAATTTATACATTTCTCCTTTGTTCTTATATTAGAGTCAAGGTACCCGGTAATAATATAATTAGATGAAAAGAATGTACAAGGTAATTAGTTGTGTGTGTGTGTGTGTGTATGTGTGTATGTATGTATATATATATATATATATATATATATATATATATATATATATATATATATATATATATATATATATATACATATATATATATATATATATACATATAACAGTTTTTTATTATAATTTCATGTATACAACTTGCTTTCTAAATAGAAATGCGATGGATTTTTTGGTGTATATAGCTGGGTGTTAAATTCTGCGTGTCAAGTTACTGAGTTCTTGTGCAACTGAAGTCCTTACATTCATTCTTATTTCATTCTTACGTTTGGTTGGAGACAGGGGACAAGAACATGGCCAAGTTTATTAAGACACTGTTGTTTGAGAACTAGGCAGTGGTAGCTGTTTTATGTGGGATGGGTTTAAGTCCTTCATGGAATAAAGTAGGCTACCATTGATCATATTATATTAGCGTCTGTCTTTATAAATAACATCACTTTAGTATTTAATTTATTGAGACAACTGAATTTTCTTGTCATTTTAATTTTGTATTATAGGCCTATTTGGAGAATATAATTTAAACATGATACTTGACAACAAAGAAAATAGTTGTAATTGGAAACAGATCAACAGATTGAAGATATTCTCTAAGTGTTTCCTTGAAGGCAAATAGAACAGAATACCAGTCAGAAATTGTCATTGTATTTTCTGCATCGGTTATTATATTTTTTCATTCAGATTTCAGTGTTTTTTTTGCATTGCATGCATGGTCTGACTCGGAAATTGTATAGTCAAAATATGCAACTAGTATTTAGCTAAATTAAAATAAATTATGAGTAAATTTATGCTCGTTAAGAGAAAAAAATTCTGTTCACATGTACTTCATAAAAGTGTATTTGATTTTACATATGAAACAATTCACTGATGTGAAATTTTGATACAGCCATTAATTATAAAGATGGAAAATTGATTTAAAATGATATACTACTTACAAAAGTTACTTTTAATCTTCAGTGGACATGAATCATTTTTCGTCATTTGCTGCTTTATTCATTTCATATAATGATAGGTATAACTACATTACATCATATTGTTTCACCCCTACTGGATTTGAATTGAGCAAAGTGAGATGGTAACTCTTTTGTTTTTGGTTGTTGTAATATTTTTTTATCACTGAAAAATGATAGAATGTCTGTAAGTTACGAATGGGAAAATGAGACTTTATGTGTCATATTTTACAGTGCTTATATAATAAGAGTGATTTATCTCAGATTTTTATGTAATGCCTTGTATTGAAATTTTACAAGTTTGTTAGATAGTACAGTAGTATTGATATAAACCATTTGTGACACTTCCACCAAGTAACTCTTCAGTTTCACATGTACTTAAATTTTTCATTTTTGTTGTGCTATAAAAATTATTTTGAACCACATTATGTAAAATAATAGTTCCTAATAGCACAGTAGTTACCTCATTATCAACTGAGATGAAAGTCATTCAGGTACATTAACGGGAAGTGACTTTTTCTGGTCCAAATTTGGAAATTGCAGGTCTTCTATTGCATGAACCTGTTTGCTTTCTACTTCAGTTGTATATTGCTTATGTTGTATACTGAAACTCCAGAGCTTCCAACATTATTTGATGCATTATCTGTCTGTACTAACTTTATAAGTCGAACACCAAACTGCATAGACCCAGATCTACCATTGTATAATGTGCTGGTAGATTTGGGTCTGTGCAGTTTGTTAGGAGTAATCAGTAGAACAAACAACATTTACCCAGATTTACAGGTGCATTACGCTATGCATTGTGCTATGGCAGATCAGGATCTTTGTTATTTGCAGTTTGACTTGACTTATAAGCGAGTACATATGGTAGATTCCCATTGTGTGATAGGACTTAACATTTGTTGGTCTGTTATAACTGTATACTATATTTTGGTCTGGGATGTAACTTTATAACATTTGTTGGTCTGGAACATAACTGTATACCATTTATTTGGTCTGGGACATAAATTTATACCATTTATTTGGTCTAGGACATAACTTTATAACATTTGTCTGCCAAATAGATCCATCATTATGGCTTTACAGTATGTTACATACCATCTATCTGCCTCAAAGTCAAGGTCATGACATGGTAAATTGTAAGTCCTGGCTTGTTGTAGCAGACAGGAACAATGCACAAGATACACATGCCACCAACAGCAGTGCACTAAAATCCAGTCATCAAGATGCACTTTTATATTCTTTTAAGTAGATGAAGAAAGTGTATATAAAATTTTGGCATGACAAACATTTACTCAAGTTATTTCATCCAGTTTTTTACACCCATCCAGCTTTCAACAGTGATTGAAAAAAGTAACACTCAACAGTTTCAATCCAATGACAGACAAGTACCAAATGATATCAACCCAATGACAGATCAGTACCAAATGATATCAATCCAATGACAGATCAGTACCAAATGATATCAATCCAATGATAGATCAGTACCAAATGATATTGAAATGACAGGTCAGTACCAAATGATATCATTGAAATAACAGTAGCAAACACTTTATTAAGTGAGACCAATATGTGTAAAAACAAATAAACAGAAAAGGAGACCCTCAGTGGAATAGGGTTTATTTTCACAAAATTACTTACTTTGAGAATTATCAAAGAAGTGTTCATACAGATTTATTCCTACATACCCACACAGGACAACTGAGACCTTGAATTTAATCTCAAACCAAAACCAGAGACCAAAGAAATTTCAGCAACAGCTATTGTGCATGTTGCAAATGTAAACTACTTTGCCATACACCTGTTTCTATCTCAGAAGTTTATAATGTTTATAGAATGCTCCCATAAACGAACACATATTTATTTGTATTGTATGATTTATTTTTGGTTGTTAGGCTAAAACATTTAAGTTACAAGCATATGATCAGTTCTTTCAAGTAATTCTCTTGTATTTCATCACCCTACAGAACAGTATTTATTAATGTCTATCTCACACAGAAGACCAGCACTCACCCACCCTTTTTTAAAAAAATGTAAAGTGATTTGTTTGAAAATGCATATTGCATTTTTCAACAAAGCAACCACTGTTATGATGAAAGATATGAAAATGAAAATTGACACAATTATTCCTGAGATATCACCAGTAACTTTTACATTTTGAAAAGTGATGAAACAGATGAGGTTCATGGAGGTTAAAGGTCATATGTCAAAATGTTTGCTTATTTTTCTAGTACTTGATTCTAGTACTTGAATAAGAAAGAAAGCGACTTTGCATTATCATCATTTATTTCTTAATTTCATTACAAATTAATGAAAAGAACAAAATTCAATATAGTTTTCTTTCACTTAAATAGAAGTTTTAATTCAAGGTTAACTTACTCATTTTGTTCTAAGCCTTTTAATTTCCACATAATTAAGATCATTCATTACACATGAAATACTGACTCAAGGTAGACCATGTAAGCATGAGCAAAATGAGCATAAATAACCTCAGTTGTGTTATCACTTTTCTTTTACTTTTCATATGCCATTTTATCCCATCCTTGTGAGCTTGAGAGCAGACTCAACTTGCAGACTTTGTACAGTTTCTTCTGGTGCAAAAACTTAATAGAATCACATTGTTACAATCATGTTGTTACTACTTAAGCAGAAAAGAACAGGGATAAGAATTATAGCTTTCATAATAATAAATAAAACAAAAAAGTGTTTGGTCTATCTGATTGCATAGTTACAAACTTGCTTAAATTGAAATAAGAAGCTTATATTTTTTTTTTCAATTTTAGTTTATCAGTTTTTAATTTCCCCAAGTTTTCTCAACTCACTATATATGCATTTCTATTGTTCTGTTTTGCCTGTGCACTTATGTATTGTAATGTACAATTACAATTAATGTAGACTTAGCATGATGAGCAAATAGGTCAGGGTTTTTTGATGGTCGCTTTTGCATTAAGATGTGGGAAATAGAGCATGGATTGTACATGCTGGCGCATAATATGATGGTAGGTTAGAGTGTCTGTTCACTGTTAACGTTTGTCGTACACATGTTCAATACAGTATGCAGAACTATAAAGATATATTCAAAAAATTTCCACTTTGGCTGACATTTGTCTCATGTGAAGAAGAAATATGTGTAGTACCAGAATCCAGATAGTTTGACATGTTTATCTCTTTAGTCAAATTAGTCCAAATGTAACCAAAGAGACACTTGATTTGTTTTTCTATTTGACTAATACTGGTAATTTGGATGTTTTTGCTTATGTCTTAAGAAATTACGAGTTTGACTATTTAAAGATGTACCACTGCACCACTTGTACCATTTCTGCAATCTTTATTCAAGTCTCAGAGCTGGAATTTTATCTCCACTCCATTAATAATGGAAATTCTCTTGATCCACATAAAATCTATTTAAAACAAGAGGCAGAGCAGGTGTTTTTTTTGCGATCATGCTTTCCACTCAGGTAGTCTGTATCTGACAAGCTTGTTGGGCACTCATTGAAAGGGCGGTCTCCTTCGAAGTGCAGCTTAAAAAGGCACTTCAAAGTAGCAAACATGTGCGACTTCCTTGTTTCCTGCGGTATTTTTCCTTCTCTTGAAGCTGGGATCTTATCTTTACAGCGTGAATTGCATCAATAACTGACTGGATTGCACAGAGGGCGCTGCTAGAATCTGGATCTTTAGCGGATTCTGCGGCTAATTGCGCAACTTTCACCTGTAAGAGAAATCATTGTGATAAGTTGTGGGTATTTGTTTCTACAAATATATATTTAATTGATATTTTCATTCACTACCAAGGCACTAAAATTGATGTCTGAATGGAAATTTGTTCCGTATCTCTCTACGAAAATGTCGCATATGTGGTCAAATTGTATATATCTTTGTACTAATCTATAACATGGGTGGCCAAAATTAGGCGACCTTTGGGAACAGCAATAAAGGTGGCAATATTGGACAGAGCTATCGAAGTACTTTTACAAGCATCTAGAAACGTAAATATGAAGCCGAGAAAAAAGGATTTAAGACAGGGTGGGAAAAATTTATTTTTATGGAAAGTACAGGTAATATGAAGTAATCTTTTCAGAACATTATTCATCGTTATTCAGCAAATTTTGATATAAATACACAAATAAATCAAATTATTTAGGTATGTCATAAGAGACACACTACAGGCTTGCGCGAGCCGCACTATGGCCACCCCTGACCTATATCCTAAAAACCAACCTCAGCTCGTTTAGTTTATACATTAACTGCATTCTTCCATCACTATTTCTTGAACAGTCAGGAAGTATTATTTTAAGTACTCGCATGTACAACCAAGGTGGTGATCATAGTGACGTGCTAAAATTGTTATATTATTGATTAGTTTTAGATGTATGATCACGTCTTGTAAAAGGCAAGACATATCATATCGTGATATTTTTCTACACACCATTATTATTTTTATGACTCATGTATTTGTGCACAAAAAAGATAAATCACTTTTGAAATTCGTTATCCTCATCTTTAAACATCATTATTAGTACTCCTGCTTTTCATACAACTATTGGAGGAGAGGGGCACACAACAAAGTCGAATACAAATTATCAACTCAGCCAGGACCGGATTATGGCTTCTGGGGACTCGTAGTACTTAAGTAGGTTGGTCATTGAGGTTCTACAAATACACCATGAAATCTGCCTTTAAACTGTCCTTTATACGTGTATAATTAGCATAACTAGATTAGGCCAAATATTAAACGGTTTAGACCTACATGTGGCTGATTTAAACACATGTAATTTAATCCTCAAGAACCCGATGAGGGGCGTCAGAGCCAGGGACGTGTCCCTACTCCTTTAATCCGGCCCTGAACCGGGTACAAGCAGGTCAAGACTTCGTTCCAATAACAAACAACTCGATATTAGTGAAATCAATGTAAGAATTTTGATTGGGCACCACCGTAAATTTACTTGTATGCACTTTTATCGTATTACATATGTCACAGTGTACATTTTCTTCGTCCACGTATTTGTATAATATTAAAATTTTGAAAGATGAAAGATAACATAAAGCTACCGTTCAAGAGCTTCTGCCGACTATTCGCGCATGTGAGAACCATATTATGTCAGAAATGTGTAGCAGACCATTCCTAATCACTGTTTACAGTGTTCTAGTCCAACAAAACCCTTCAACGATGCATCACCGATGTTCTGTAACTGTTGGAATGTTGGTGAACATCAACTTTTTAATTAAAAAAAAAACAAATATTATGCGGGATCATTATGACCGATGCAGTTGGGTCTGTCTCCCCACCTGGTGATTAGTATTGAATACAGCATCTGCTTTTGAAAAACCGAACATAAAACAAAATACATTAATCGTTCACGAATTGAAATTAATTGTGAAATTATAGTGACAATGTAATCTTCATCGCCTTATCGCGCATCATTTATCTATCTATCTATCTATCTATCTATCTATCTATCTATCTATCTATCTAATTACCTACCTACGAACGGTGTTATAAACAATGTTACAATCATATGCATGTACATAGAAGATTTTGCTTCTTATACCATGATTGAAGCTCTAATCTTTGGTTCTCTTCAGCTATGGATGCGCTTACTAGCAGAATCCGTTTTTATCACTGATTTAGACTTCACCGTTAATTGATAACTTGAGACAAAGCATGAATGAAGGTAAATTCTGTGAAATGCATGTATTATGGAGTTTAAGGGTTGGTGGCGATTATTTGGGCATGTTCAAGTACGTCAAATACGGTATCTCTCACACATAGAACGGTATAGTCCATAGCCACCACCAATAATACTGATATCAAATTCTCAGCCTTTTTGTTTTTCTAAGAAATAACTGTCAAAGCTCTTCTGATTTATCAACATACAAGACTAACTTAATTTCTTTTTCTTTTCTTTCATTTCGGAAACATATCTATTGAGTTCAAGAACTGAAGAATTGAATCTTGGATGTGATAAAGAACTATTCTTTATTTGTCTAAAAATCCAGATTTACTCCCCATTTTTTAACATACAGAATTTGTCCTGAAAGTTTTAGTAGTGTTGGGGAACAAAATCATATATATATATATATATATATATATATATATATATATATATATATATATATATATTCCAGACAGAAAGGAAAGTGCTATCCCTTGATTTTATATGAGAATGCTTGATAATAGTAGGCAAACATTAATATTTAATACAAAATAATACTTTCATACTTGTTTTAAATACAGAATTTGTCCTGAAAGTTTTAAGTTTAAAAAATCAAATCATATCATGCATATTTTGATCACACACACACACACACACACACACATATATATATATATATAGAGAGAGAGAGAGAGAGAGAGAGAGAGAGAGAGAATAGTAGGCAGAATTAATATTTAATAGAAATAATACAGGTTGAATGAAATATTTATTTGTGTGTGTATATATATCTTCATCAGACTTTCAGTTCATTAATGTTACCTGTTCAGCTGTCACATCATTAATGTTACCTGTTCAGCTGTCACATCATTGGACCATAGAGGGTTTATTCTGCTCTCTTCCTCGACAAATTTGGCCACCGCACTGGCCAGAACGGTCACAGCAAAAAGGGAAGCTGTTTCAGCGAATTCTTTAATAAGTCTATCCTCAGGAACCCAGTCAGTTCTTTGATGTCCACCAGAAGATTGAATTTTAGGTTCTTCTTGGTCGGACCTAACTCTTTTGCAGATGTGCTGTAACTGATGTTTTTGGTTGGCCTGTACTTTGTTGGAATCATGATGCTTGATTTTGTCCATTTTTCCTCGGGCAGACATGAGGTCATCGCTATTCACAATCCATCTTATTTCCTTCCTCTGAGAAAGTCGGATAAATAAGAACGTTTCGGGTAATAAAATGAAATTCGCTTGAAAATACGTGCAAATTTGATCTTGATACATTTTTTGGCATATAATTTGAGTGTGGTACATTTTACTTTCCTTATCCAATAAAATCCATATCCAGTCATTTTGTTAAAAAAAAAAAAAAATTAATAAAAAAACGAAAGAAAGAAAACGCTTAATCAGAGATTCTGCATTCTAAGGAAAATATTTAATGAATGATTCGTACAACTCTATAATCGTTGAATATTGGGGTCTTCTTGACATCTTTAATTATTTTAATTAAAAACGTGGACTTTCTTTACGTAGTTCTTTAAATGATCCATGAATTTTGCCCACAAATTTTGATATAATTTATCGTGGGGAAAACAATACAATTATACAATAAAACACCACTTTTACATTCTGAATTTTTATTAAATATTTTTTTTAAAAAAGTAGAAAATGCAAATTGGCTTTTTAATAAAATCTGGAGGCCAAAATGTCACTGGTATATAACAGATGAAGTAGCGTCCCTTTGTTGTACTTATTCGAAACGTCCACGTATTTTCCGGAGCCAGTCGATTAATTTTGACTCTGAGAAAGACTGATGTAATCATCACTCTGCACCATATTCGTTAAATAAGCTACTTTGATATCTGGCGATTTACTATCCAATTTCGGATAAAATCCCTACGCCGACCAGCTACGTGACACATATGTCAAGAGTATGCTAAGAGTAACAAAATAGTTTTAAACACATGGCCCCGACACATTTCATGACTTGCTAAAGCCATTCTAATATATGTCTTCATTATAATTTAAAACTAGAAAACTTTTCAAGTCGTAATATTGCTAATGTTTTATGGAGAGCATATACTGTCAAATCTTAAGTTTTGGAGGTGTGTAGATTGAAGTGTTGTCCAGTTCTTCAATTTCTGAGGCAAGTTGTTGTTATTGTTAAAGGGTTTAATGCCATTTCAGCACACGATACATGGCGGCCAGTATTAATGGTGGATGAAGAACTCAGGAAAACCCCCAGAAAGAACCACCGGCCCACGAGAAGCTACTTTCTCACATAGCCATATTGGCCTAATCCAAGACTCGAACCCACACAGACAGAGGTGATATGGCAGTGATCCGTAACGGAGAGCGCTTTAGACTACTCTGGGCCCATCGGAGGCTAGTAAATCTTGCATGCAGACCGCAATTCAATAATGCCAAGATTGAAGTGATCGTTTTTAAGAAAACACCGGAACTTGTGAAGTTTGACGAAATCATAAGAACCTAATATTTCCATATTTGAATGGGTTCTCTTTTTTTTTGGGGGGGGGGGGGCGGGTGCTGTTGTGGAGGAACATCCAGCTAGGTATGCATGAACATATTTTATTAAACGATAGTTGTCGAAATAACAAAGCCAGCTTTCAATAAGGAGTGGAATAACTGCAGTTTAAATGTTTTAATTTGTAATACTATTTATGCAACGTTGCAATAAACAAAATTCATAAATAATTCAGTTTCAACATTACGAAACGGTTGCTTTAGTTGCTGCTAATGATTACACGATATTTAGTCCATATGACGTCTATACAGTTGTTTTGACGTAATACCAACCATAGGATTGAAGTGTGTTAAAATAGACATTATTTACATAAGTGGTTGTTCTCCAGCGTGCACGTTCGTGACTTGTTTTTTTCTGAAAATTTCAAAAGTGTACTTTTGTTTCGCAGAACTACCCGAGGTTGTTCCGAATGTAGCATGCAAAGGACAAAGGCAGAAGGCGTTCCGATTGGTACATGCTAATCACCAATCTTAACGTTGTCGACCTTTTACATTGTACGCTTGAAGAAAAAATCTTGGATGTAATTAATTGCCTTTTTTTAACTGCCCTCAAGCCATAAGTTAATAATACGTCGAAATAACTGTATTGACGTCGCAGTGACTTGATTACGTATATTCACTTAGAGCAACATGAGCAAACGATTCATGTTATTGAAATAAAATAACATCAAACCTTAAAAGAGCATGCACACATAGCGGAATTATCGTCTGCCAAAACGTACCATTTTATGAAGTATCACTATCTTTAAATCAGCATTATTCAGATAAATGAAATTACCCGACTCAAATCAAAAAGATACGAGGATGTTCCGAACGGTAATAACATTTTTGAATGATGGCTTGATCCCTTACAAACGAAACAAAGACTGTTATTAAATGGACATTGAGATTGAGGAGGGACTCGGAGTCAGTAAAAATCGAAATAATTGTTACTGTCTTTTTTCCCAAGACCACCTCCAATCGTTATGTCGATTTACCTACAGATCTGATGTCGCTTGTAAGTGCTACAGTTTTGGGATAGTCTTTACCGATAGTCTTAAGTTTGTTTGCAACGAATCTATCTGGTTCACATAATAAAGCATACATCGCGAACTTATTGAAGTCCTTCAAAATACCTTTACAATATTTTAATGAAAAACTCTCTAGGCCTGCACGAACCCTGGATAGCGTCGGGCAAACAGTAGTGATAAATATTTAAGTAGACTAATTGAATTACCTTGACTTTGGAATCGGTTTTACCAATTAAACATTGCATGCCTTTTTAAAAGATTGACGTACCTACTGTTGTTTATTTCCCATCATTACTCAATATTATACGCGGCAAAACTTGTAAAATCAAAATTAAATGTTACATACCTGACCTTTTATTTTTGTAGTCCTTTTTGCTCGAGTTAGTACATAACCATGGTTTGGCTCAGGCAGACGACACCTTTGCTGACCGCTTTCAGAAAACTCTTGGCGATGAGACAAGACAAGGGTAATCCAGTGCTCAATAACTGACACAGTATCTGCCGCTTCCATGGAACCTTTAAGATATGGCTATTGACGTCATTTATACCATTGTGAAAACCTGTTTTTCTCAAGCTTCTGCTTTTAATCCTTTATAAATTGTAGTAGCGAAGAAAACAAGTCAGGAACTATAGCTTTGATCTGACCCATAAAAACTCACATCTGTGCTCTTGTCCATTAATTAGGACATAGTTTCGACCTTACATTATATCATGCACTTTTACGATCAATATAAAATATTTTCATTGACAGATTTCGCAACGTATTCTAATATTATAAACACGTGAAACCACTGCTGCATCTTTTGAGGTTAAAAAAGCAATATATTATGGAAATCAGTGAACTTGTAATCGTACTATAACACTCCACATTGCTAAAATCTCAAGCCAATTTTTTCCTATTTGCAAGAAAATTAATAAGCTGTTTTTAAAGATCTTGAGAGTGTATAAAGACTATTACGCATTGATATTGGAGAAGTATATGAACAATAAACTTGATGCAGGTTGACAAGTATCATTGTGTCTATGGTACAAATATTTCGCATTGAGAGAATCGATAGAAGCGCCCTAATCCACAAGATACACATATCAGCCCAGTAGAAATTACTTTCTGATCAATAAATTTCGAAGAAAATTCCAGCGGTACAGATATGGATCTTGTGGTCTAAGTATACTGTTACACGCACAAGGGTATTCACTTGACCGAGCGGTGTCAAAAACCTGACGCGAATCGCACTGGAAGTCATATGTTTTTCCCAAATTTCCAAAGACTTCCATACAATTTGAGTTGTAAAATGCATTTATATACTCAATATTACTCTAATCAATTGGAGACTACAGATAAAACAACTTGCCAAAAGTCCATCAACCGCACATTTGCATGATTTTTCCCTACTTATTGATTCCATTGTGTAATGTACTAGTTTCCTACCTTAAATACTGCCACTTCAGCGACAACACTATTATACACCACTAGATTTTAATATGGACTATGTTACAAGGGACAGTCATTCGGTTTGGACCTAAATTTACTACTAGCGGCGTGGTTCAAACTCACTAACACTCGACTCCATGACGTTTGCTCCTAATAATTGGCTAATTATTTCGGGCTAGGAATATTTCCATGGATCCGAATCCCAATAATGACACAAATAAATCTAAGAATTGCTTAAAAACGGGGCGCTATCAAATGTGCATACTCCAAATTTATTATAATACTTTTTGCTGTTCACATTTCTTCATTTTCTATATTTCATGTTTTGTCCGTTTTTATGTCCTTACATCCATCCATTATACACACTTTTGTTTCCAGAGCATGACTTTCATATATGCAACTCTATGGAATTTCGCTCACTCGTTAACTAGTGGCACACATTTGTCTTTTGATATTCACTATTCTTCCGTTTTAATAGTTTTCATATTTTCATCCGATATTTTTCTGTCCATCAGTCCAATATCTATATTATTTAGTACATGATCATAACGTTAAAACTATTCAAGGCATCTCTATGAAACTTGGTAACATATTGGACTAGTCCGGAATCGCATTTTGTTATGGATATTTTTGTGTTTCACGCCATGTTTCTGTCTATCTACCCATCCGATATCCGCATTTTTGTTTCCTGGCGATAACCCTTAAATCGTGCAGTGTATTTCTATAAAACATGGTTACATACTGGTCTAGCAGTCAATATGTGCCTTTTCATATCACTATGTTTCTGTTTGAAGTTGTTATTAACTGGCTGTCCGTCCGTGCCACACTTTAATTTCCAGTACAAAATTACTAAAATAATTTAGAGGTGAACATTGCTACACATTAGAATAATAGTCCAGCTGTGCCTTTTGTAATTCGCGGTTCTTCAATTTCAACATTTTGTCATTTTCGTTGTTTGTTCATGCATCCAGCGATCGCGGACACGCTCGTTTGGAGACAAATCTACTGAATTATTTCAGATATTTCTTTGCTACTTTGTCCATATATTAGGTTCGTGGTCCAGTTGTGACTTTGCTATTCACTCTTCTTAAGTTTTAATGTGTACTGTTTTGGTCCGTGTATTCATCCATCTAATCCATTTTCCACACTTGTGTACCAAGGATAAATATCAAAAACCATTTTAAATATGTCTGTGCAGTTTTTGTACGCTTTTAGTTTGTGACGTAAATGAACCTGTAATTATTAACAATCAGTTTCAGTATCGTATGTTTTTGCCCGTTTATTCGTCCATCCAGTCATCTAACCATTTTTCACGCTTTGGTTTCTGAGTTAAAACTCCAAAACTGTTTAAGCGGTGTCAAACTCTGGCGCGATTCCGCTAGAAGTCATAAGTTTCTGCTAATTCCAAAGATTTCCATACACTTTCTCGGTGTAAATTAGAATCTCCAACGTGTCGTTTCGATAAATATTTGTTTACTCTAATCAATACAAGACCACAGATCTCACAAATTTCCACTTGTCTATCAACCGCACATCAGTTACTATTTTTTATTACGACAATTTAGGCCAGTGAAATGGTTTTAAGCTACTTTTCGCCTGTAAAAGTGCATCACATTTGCTACCATGGCGACATAAACGGTATCCCACGACGACAGAACTGTCCTTTCTTGTTTATTCCACTGTGTAATTTACCTGTCCTCAATCATAAATACTGCACCTGGAGTCACACATCCAAGGTACACCACAATATTTCAATAGGGACTATGGAACGACATCGTCACTCATGTAAAGTCAACCATGGCATTATGGAAACTCACTAACACTCCACTCTGTGACATTTGCTCCTAGGAACTGGCTAATTATTTCGGGCTAAGTAATATTTCCACTGGACCGAGTTCCAATAAACAAAACAAGTAATCAAAAAGATCTAAGAATTCCTTAAAACTGGGCACTATAACCAGTTGCGCATACTCCAAATTTATTACATTATCTCCATCTCTGGCCAGAGATTAGAACATCCGCCTCAAATGCGGGAGGGTTTGGTCCCCGGCCGAGTCATACCAAGGACTTAGAAAAATGGAACTTACAGCTGCCTCGCTTGGCGCACAACATTAAGAGGTTAGTGTTATGACTGGTCGGCCTGGTATCAGGATAACGTGTCTGGGTGGGACATCACAATAAACTGCCACACTGCAGACATCGTGGCGATATGACTGAAAAATTGTTAAAGCTTCGTTAAAAATCAAAATCACACACGCACACATCCATGCGATTTGATACACATCCGACTGGTGACGTAGATGCGCGTTTTACTGTTCATACATAATTCATCGTTTTCAGTACTTTATGTTTCTGTTCATTTGTCCATCTATTATTGACGCTTTTGTTTTGCTATCGAAATTCCTAAACAGTTAAGTGTCCCCAACGGCTGAGTGTTGTCCAAGTTGCCCCTTCCCTAAAATATCATCGATAGCTGACCTCTTTCAGCGTGGGTTCGAACATAGACTCAGTCAATATGGGAATGTGAGAACTCTTGTCAGTAGTGTCTTGCTAGTGGATTGTTCCTCCCGACGTTTTCCCGGATTCTTCTTCCACCAAATATACCGGCCGCCAGACTGGCTTTGTTATTCACAATTCAGGTTTTAGTGTGTATGTCCGTTTGTTTGTCAGCTATCAATCACCCTAATTTTCATTTATGGAGTAAAATATATGATACTTATATCTTCTCAATATGTTTTGTAAATAATGAACTTCCTAGGTACGAAATGTTTGACGAATCTTCATGAATTTTAGACATTTCCTAGGACGAATGATAAATATGACTCCATCCTTTTGAGTTCCATCTTACTCCACCTCATGTAATTTTGGTGGAATATTGCTATCTCTTTATCCGTTCATCTGTCTGTCTGTAATTATTTTTTATTTCCTGCGCATGAATCTCGATATTGCAACCAAACACATGTCGAGCAACTCGTTTAGATGTACACTTAGAAATGTCCACACCTGGTATATGCCTTTACGTTACCATGTTTAAGTAGCCTATAAATGATGTATTAGCGCGCTCTTTCATAATTACTATAAAACTTTCGGTAATTGAAAATTGGGTGTTTCCAGTTGTAGTCCATACATAAATGGGGCACCGGCGAATTTATTATATCCAGGCGACTTTTGTTTTACTTTCATTTTGGAACATTATGCGTATCATGGGAAGATTGATTATTTAAGACCAAATAAACTGAGCTAAGAAAAGGTGAGCATTCACCTTACCATATAAATGTTTTATATTCCCGTGTGTGTGTGTGTGTGTGTGTGTGTGTGTGTGTGTGTGTGTGTGTTATCTCCTCCTTTGCTCCTTGCTATATATGTTCACAAACCCAACACGTTTGTATAGTATACTGTCTCTTGACTACAGTGAGAAAAAAAATGTGCCTTTTATTCACCTGCACCCAACATATTCATTAAATTGAGATATGATTCATTCGAGAAACAACTATTGTACATTCCATTTGAGACATGTATAAAGCACCGGATAGGGAGTTCAAACGTGGTAATCCTTGCATTGTAGGAAGGAAAACGGCAAATACATGCATGGAAAAGGCGATAGATTGTGATTAATTGGTTAGTTTTAAATGTCGTTAGTAGCGTATCAAAAATGGTTTTGCCGGTGAATTGGGATGGTGCTACACCAGATGAAAACGGTTTTGTGGGATGGAACCCACTGTGGGAGCTCAGCTCATGCGTTTTAAGCATTTGCAGGGCGCAGTTTCATCCATCTCAAATTGAAGACAACTTGCTCTGCGAAACGTTCCAGTTTCGCTTATTTTTGTTTTCTCATCGTATTTTGGTAAGGGTGGAGCGCATCGGCATAGCTCCCTTCCCATAATCTGCCCCTGCTGACGAGGTGATCTTGCATCTAGTTCTCCAAATTGTAAACACTCTAGAGACCATATTTCTAGTTTAGATAGGATTTAGTATTAGCTTATATCATTTAGTATTAGCTTATATCATTTAGTATTAGCTTATATCATTTAGATTTCAAATGAATTCAATTATGTGCAATATCCACGCATACAGACGAGGATACAGACTGGGCATCTGACGTGAATAGCACCCGCAGCCATTGGATAATGATTTCAACACCTAAACCACTGAAGTTCCCTATGGACTCCAAAAGCAGCGCCAGTAGTGGTGTAACGATAAACCCGGCAATCCATGCTGACTGCACATATTAATCGCTCTTATAATACCAAGTAGGTTTGCGTGCTTTAAGTGTGGGTTATGCAGAAGTTTTAACTGCATAAATTAGGACCTACACTGCAAGGAAAATACAGAGTAATTGCATATATATGTGTGTACGTGCATGTGTGTGTGTGTGTGTGTGTGTGTGTGTGTGTGTGTGTGTGAGAGAGAGAGAGAGAGAGAGAGAGAGAAGGAAATACCAATACAGACATTAATAGACAGTTATCAACTATACGCTCTTATCTTTTATTTTCCCCATTTAAGCTTTAATCTTTAACACGTGTGATGAGCGATGCCAAAGGGCCAACTTGGGCCTCTTTTTCTTTTCATTAGTTCCATTTTTCTTCTTTAGAGTACTTAATTATTGGGTGGGGTGGAAGCTCTTCTGTTCTTATAATGAATAACCTTCCTGTTTGTTAAATACACTTTTCCTTTACAAACCTTTCCGACACAAATTATTGAATTATAATGTATGCTTTAGTGTGATGATTACCTTGAAATGGAAACAGCCTGTCCGTATTGATCTCTACCAATGCATCATTGGATACGAATGTTACTGTCTTATGCCTTCTCGAAGTTATCAATATTTCAGGCAGGGGAAGAGTGGCTATAACGTCAGGATTTTCATTGTGAAATTGGTTGCCGCTAAAAACCACAAACACCTGCCAAGATACAAAGAGACTCACGTGCGAGTTTAACATTAAAGAAATAAAAGCTTCTATAAACATGATAATTAAAGGCATTCCTTCGATTACAGCATGGTCATGCAATGGTAGTGGCGGCGCTAAGATTCGAGGTGCCTGTGACAATGTTCTTTAGTGTTGCCCCTACTGTGAACTATTTTTTTGTATGGCAGTCCCTCCCCATAAAAAAAAACAAATATAAATTCTGTGCAGAATTTTCTCCTTTCCCCCGTTACACAAAAGAGAAGGTAAATTACTGCGAACATTTCAGATACATAACGAAAGCCTCCCTGATGGCGGCCCCTTCGCATGACATCTATAGAAAGCATGATAGGTGGGTGAAGGGCTATTGCCCCGAGCGCCGCCACGGGGAAATAGCTTCCAAAAAGCTAAGATAAAAAATGTTAGAAATGATTATTAAATATCCCAATCAATTATTATTAACTAATGAAATGTATTTATCGTTCAAAATATTAAAAAAATAAAATAAACCACAAATCTGTTTTGCTTGTTGTATTCAAAATTCAGTATCAATTTCAGGATTTAAATATCTAAGCTCAAAACGAAATCATTCATTTGTATATTAAAATTAAATTAAAATTAGTCTTAGTTTTATAGGTTTAAACGAAATTCAGTTTTTTAACTACTACTGAGGAGGGATGAGATAACGGAGATTTTGTGAAAAATGTCTAATTTTAGAGAAGAAATGACAAATGCATTCTTGTCGTTCATTGAAAGTTGCCTGAGCACAGATTGTTGGGCGTCCCGTATTTTCAACGTGGGAAACAAAAATGTAAATGGCCATCATGTATAAAAATTCATTCTCTAGGAACTGAACAATATTAACAAGAAAAAACCACTTTGCGTTGGTCGAATATATATATATATATATATATATATATATATATATATATATACAACATTAATATGAGTGTTTAATTGCTTCATTTCTTTAATTGCCTTAATGCTTGCAAAATTCCTTCAGCAATAAGTCTTAAAACTTATCAAAGATAATATGAATACGACACATTTAGATTAGGATGCTTTGGTTTTGTGTACGTGTGTATGTAAGATCGAAAGAGCAGCATTGTAAGGGCAGGGTGGGAGGAGAGACTGAATTTGAAAGACGAGATACGTGTTAATATACCTCAAAGTAAAGTCCAGCCCAGGATTTCAAAAAGGAGAACGTGTTTGATATAAGAGGGATCATGATTGTCCAGGCTGTCTGCATGGCTTTCTCTTGACTATCAAACTCCTCAGCGTTGACCCTAATGCTGATGGTAAAGGTATTCTGTTCCAGCTCCACATAGGTCATGCCCTAAAATGGGTAGTCTTGATGTGTTCAGTGGATTTAAATTGTAATCTACCTTTAATCTATAGGAATGTACGAAGTATGAAATATATGTACAGAATTTAATTTCATTTAACACCTGATTGGTTCACGTATATATATATATATATATATATATATATATATATATATATATATATATATATATATATATGTGTGTGTTTATGGCTTCCCTTAGTAAGATCTTGAGATTGTTCACCATTGATAATTAGTGGCTATTGCTACTGAAAATATTTGTCAAAATTACAAATCCTCACGGCCGCGAGGTTAAATCTGCGTGGTGTTATTGGTACATAACGAAGCCATGTTGGTTTCTCTCACTTTAAGAACACATGGCAATTGTTTTATCAGTCTTTCAGCATGTTATTCAGCATATTTACTGCAGGGTAGAAACTGGTAGAATGGGCTACTTCCGTTAGATCAATTTTGCTAGAAAGAGATTGTGACACTAATGGTGAAATTAAAGGTTAATTCGTCGATTGGATTCAGGAAATGGTCATTTAAGAGTTATGCGTTGGTATGTCACTGTCTTTTGAATGCGTATGTGTAGTTTTTCAGTCTTCTTGCGATTCTGAAACGATAAAAGACTCGTGAGAAAAAGTCGAATCAAGCGAAGGGTTGTGGTCACGCTTGCACTCCTTGGCGTTTATTTATATTACCGATAAGGGTAATTCGTGTTGTCAGAGATTTCGCCATTACGTGGTGACTCCTGTGATGTAACTTTCTTAACTCGTGTTATAAAACCAACTATTAGCCTTGAGAAAATAACCGAGAAAGAAGGAAATATCAACGTATTATGAACAAAACATGTTAGACATATATCAATTATTAATTGGTTTAACCAGAGTGATCTGCATTACAGCTAAGATTGCTTCCTTTGTTGACTTCATGTTTCGCTAACCAAGCTTAAAACGGCGCGAAACTCTGAACTATTCAGAACATGCGCATTTGAGCCAAGGGAAGTAATTTTAACGGCTACGATTTATAACTCAGCGCAACTCGGTCCAGGATTGCGCTTACAATAACAGCAATGGCAAGGCTGAAGACAATTTGGTAAGACAGAAACACCTCAGTCAGCTCAAAAATCAGACCGATGCGCTCCTTGGTTGCATCTGTGAGTCATGGACTCTCACAGCGGATCTCGAAAGGAGGATACAAGCTGTTGAAATGAGATGCTTTCGAATGTTGCTTGGCATTACATATAGAGATCATGTTGCGAATGAGGAAGTGGGAAACAGAATTAAGCAAGCCATTGGGCCCTATGAAGAGCTATTGACCATTGTGAAAAAAGCGCAAAATGAAATGGGATGGACATGTCACACGATCAACAGAGCTTGCTAAGACAATCGTGCAAGGTACTGTGCAGGGAGGGCGAAGGAGAGGAAGACAGAGGAAAAGATGGGAGGATAACATCTCAGAGTGGACAGGACTGAAATTGAGTGACACAGTGAGAGTATCAGAGAACAGATTGGAATGGAGGAAGCTGGTTGTCAGGTCATCAGTGGTGCCCCAACGGTCGGCTAGACTAAGGGATATATAGATAGATAGATAGATTTGTAACTCCGTTGCAACCGTGTTACCCTCTATACTCTGCAATGTTAATGAACGCCGAGTTTATATGTTTGATCTTTTTTATTCAGATTCCAAAGCTCATCCAATATTACTTATTACAATTTGACTACAGTCTCATTGCTACATGGAAACAAGTGGAAAGGATAAAATCTTTGCCAAGAATGAAATCGTGCTTTCGATAAATTCGTTTTCTTCTTATATTTATCAAACATTTATTTCTGATCAAACACATTTGAGTATTATCCTCATTAGAACAAAAACTGAATTTGTATCTATTTTTTCGACTAATTGACAAAACTAATGACACAAAATGAGTGTTAGCATGTTGGGATCTATACAGGAATGGTCCCACACTAGCTCCACTTTATGTCTTTCACAAGAAATCTTGTGTTTACAGGTTTCTATATATTACATAATTAAAAACGTTTTTAACAACATACCTGGTCCACCTTCTTCAGCAAGCCTGATTTCCAGATATATTCATAATTCTGCGTTACCAGGGAAGTATTCTTGCAGCATCCTAGCATCCGCTGGAGCAACCCTGTCGAAGTCCCTTGAGGAAACATGTAACGCCATCCAATCTGGATATCCCCTTGCAACGGCCTTGAAGTCCAGTTCAACTGCTTCAAAAAGTTAGGAAAGCATACACCCAACTACAGTTTTTTTTTTTATTCAGAATCGGTGAAATAGTGCTTCAAAATTGTGAAATAGGGGTTCTAAATTGTGGAGAATTAGGTGCAGACTTAATCTTACATATCGTTAATCTAATTCACTTCTCCGTCCATGTGTCTTTTAACGAATGCGCATAGTTCCCATTTACTCGGCATATGTGCTTAAATTTCCCTTAGAGTCGTTCGTTTCTCATTTACTCTGAATGCTATACCCAATAATATACGTAAATGTCCCTTAAAGCCATTAATTTCTCATTTATTCGGCATGTTATAGCCAATGATGTACTTACATTTCCCTTAAGGCCATTCATTTCCAATTTACTCGGCTTGCTATAACCAATGATGTACTTACATTTCCCTTCAGGCCATTCATTTCCTGTTTACTCGGCATGTTATTGCCAATGATGTACTTACATTTCCCTTCAGACCATTCATTTCCTATTTACTAGGCATGTTATAGCCAATGATGTACTTACATTTCCCTTAAAGCCATTCATTTCCAATTTACTCGGCTTGCTATAACCAATGATGTACTTACATTTCCCTTCAGGCCATTCATTTCCTGTTTACTCGGCATGTTATTGCCAATGATGTACTTACATTTCCCTTAAAGCCATTCATTTCTCATTTACTCGGCATGTTATAGCCAATGATGTGCTTACATGTCCCTTAAAGCCATTCATTTCCCAGTGCTTACATTTCCCTTAAAGCCATTTTTTTTCCTATATACTTGGCATGTTATAGCCAAAAATGTGCTTTAATTCCCCATCCCTTAGATGGGGAATTTCTCATTTACTCGACATGTTATTTACACGGCATATTATAGCCAATGATGTGCTTACATTTCCCTTAAAGCCATTAAATTCTCATTTACTCGGCATATTATAGCCAATAGTGTGCTTAAATGTTCATTAAAGCTATTCATTTCCAATTTACTCGGCATGTTATAGCCAATGATGTGCTTACATGTCCCTTAAAGCCATTCATCTCCCATTTACTCGGCATGTTATAGCCAATGATGTGCTTACATTTCCCTTAAAGCCATTCATTTCCCATTTATTCGGCATGTTATAGCCAATGATGTGCTTACATTTCCCTTAAAGCCATTCATTTCTCATTTACTCGGCATGTTATAGCCAATGATGTACTTACATTTCCCTTCAGGCCATTCATTTCCCAGTGCTTACATTTCCCTTAAAGCCATTCATTTCTCATTTACTCGGCATGTTATAGCCAATGATGTGCTTACATGTCCCTTAAAGCCATTCATTTCCCAGTGCTTACATTTCCCTTAAAGCCATTTTTTTCCTATATACTCGGCATGTTATAGCCAATGATGTGCTTTAATTCCCCATCCCTTAGAGCCGTTCGTTTCTCATTTACTCGACATGTTATTTACACGGAATATTATAGCCAATGATGTGCTTACATTTTCCTTAAAGCCATTAAATTCTCATTTACTCGGCATATTATAGCCAATAGTGTGCTTAAATGTCCCTTAAAGCTATTCATTTCCCATTTACTCGGCATGTTATAGCCAGTGATGTACTTACATGTCCCTTAAAGCCATTCATTTCCCATTTATTCAGCATGTTATAGCCAATGATGTACTTACATTTCCCTTAAGACCATTCATTTCCCAGTGCTTACATTTCCCTTAGAGCCGTTCGTTTCCCATTTACTCGGCATGTTAAAGCCAATAATTTGCTTACATTTCCCTTAAAGCCATTCATTTCCCATTTACTCGGCATGTTATAGCCAATAATGTGCTTACATTTCCCTTAAAGCCATTCATTTCCCATTTACTCGGCATGTTATAGCCAATGATGTGCTTACATTTCTCTTAAAGCCATTCATTTCCCATTTACTCGGCATGTTATAGCCAATGATGTGCTTACATTTCCCTTAAAGCCATTCATTTCCCATTTACTCGGCATGTTATTGCCAATGATGTGCTTACATTTCCCTTAAAGCCATTCATCTCCCATTTATTCGGCATGTTATAGCCAATGATGTGCTTACATTTCCCTTAAAGCCATTCATTTCCCAGTGCTTACATTTCCCTTAAAGCCATTCATTTCCCATTTATTCGGCATGTTATAGCCAATGATGTGCTTACATTCCCCTTAAAGCCATTCATTTCCCAGTGCTTACATTTCCCTTAAAGCCATTCATTTCCCATGACTACGTAAGATCTTTTAAATTTCACCGAATTCATGTCTTGTATTAATCAAAATCTGAATTTATGCTCTTTGATATTTAAAATCGACAATAAAAATCGTTTAACTTGGCCACCATGTGAATTTGAAGAAATATGAGTGATTAAAACATTACAGAATATATTTAAGTGATTATAATTTTAAATAATTTGGATACTACTGGTCTTGGGAGTATTAGCAAAAACAATGTGGATCAAAGCTGAATGATTTTTTTTCTCTTACTGGTAAAGAGATTATAGAGGGTATAGTGTGGTAATGACAGCTGTGCGGTTTTGTGTGTATTACCAAAAAATTTGCAATTGAAGGTAATATCCTTATTCTAGGTCGTTTGCACTTGAAGTTCTAAAAACGTAAAATAAAAAGAGGGTTTTAAAATGGGTCAGATATGAACTACTATCTTCAGTGTGCAAATTATAGACTATATTTTGCAAAAAGCTTCATAAAAAAATGTCAAATTAAATTAATTTGCTACAAGTTTGGTTGGATTAGGTAAGGTTTTAATCAGTGAACGATGCAATTTGTTGCACAAGCATAAAAAAAACTGCTTGTATAATTATGGTCTTGAAATTCTGGTCTTGGAAATTAAACCCGCTTTGCTTTTATGACATCGTTTGTGGTAGAAATAACAATTGTCTCAAGTATCAATGAAAATAAATGAATAAGTTTCAAAATGTAGGTGGCTTGTGAAACTGGATCATTCAACAAAACTGGATGAATAGTTACATCATGTTGCAAGTGCTCATATGACCAACAAGACGTCTGTTCCTTTTTTATTATGGATTTACATTCAACCATGATTACTATTATTATTATTATTATTATTATTATTATTATTATTATTATATCTCTATATATGTGGGAGCACACCATCATCAATATCAGCCTTACATACACCGAAGCTACAAAAAAAAAAAACAACAACCTAATCCCCCAACAAATATATATTTAAAAAGAAGAAGAAAAACTTAATTGTTTGCATGTATTTGAGAGAGCGAGTAGATTATGATTTTTGTGTGCGAGTCACTGAAATGAAATTATTATATCACTAGAGAGGTGGGTCATTACTATTAAACATATGCGTATATGTGCTTGTAAGAGGATAAACAATTAAGAGAGCTGTTTGCTTTTTTAAACATTAAATAGAAAATTTGCCGAATAACATAATATAGAATGACACACAATACATTCAATTATCCAGTACTAATCTTTGGTTTCTATGTCAGACTCCACCGGCTAGGTATGAAAAGTCAGGTAATATTCCTGTTTATTAACGCTCGTGTATTTAAATTTTATCTTAAAATAAGACAACTTTTATTGATCATTTATACAATGGAATACAATCAGACACGATTTGATAATGTGCCTGAAAACACAAAATTCTTAAATATTATCATTAAGTGTTTAGTTATTAATAATTTACCTGAAAACCTGGCCCTTGACTCACTTCCAAAGAATTCTAATTAGTCCATATTGTTTCCGTGAGTTTAGCGTTTTTTTTTAAAACCAATATGACTACTGCAGTATTTGCTAACTGTAAATAATCTGGTCCAACGTGTGTCAAATGTTTTTTAATTAACGAATGACCATAGTCTTTTTCTGGACCATGCATATCAACGTTTTCAAGAACGTAGCAGCTAACATACTTTTTCCAGCTTAGAAGTGAGTTTCTGTTTAACGTTTGTGTGGAATTTTACAGTATAAAATTTTAATTTGTATCTCAAATTGTGTTCGATTCCCAAAGTGAAGACGATGAGATGAGAAATTCGGATCATGATAAATTTCGATTTTGTAAACGTTGACAGCGAGAAGAATGGAGAAAAAGACATTCGTACCGGTTTGTTGTCCTTTATTTTGTCCAGAAGTACGACGTGGTATTGTCTTAGGACAGAGAGTGAAATGAATGCAGGCAAGGCTAAACCTTCGCAGTCTGAGGAACTTGGTTCGTGACGGATCAGCAGTGCAAGACTCTCTGCTATCTTGATAAGGTCTATCATTTGATCTTCCGGTAAAATGATATCCTACAAAAGGCATGTCATTTGATATTCGGAGTCAATGATATCCTAAATAAGGATACGCCACTTGATAATCGGGTGAAATGATATCCTACAAAAAGGAATTTCACTTGATATTCGAGTGAAATGATATCCTACAAAAGAGTACGTAATATTCGGGTGAAATGATATCGTATAAGTTAAGACAACACGTATAATTTTAAGTTCATCCTTAGGAATCATTCTGTTTGAAATATACATACAGAGGAAACATGTAATAATTTAGTTTATTGGATACTGAAGTGTGAAATATAGACACTTACTGGCGAAATCAATTTCATTTTTTGGGGGGGCAGGGGGGCTGGTAGCACTCTTATATTTTCAAATATGAAAATATATCTCTATATTTTACCATGTGAAATCGTGACATCATTTTCGGAGCGTCACGTGTTTCGGAACAGACAGTTTATTTCATTGTTATCACGTGATAACATGATGCTGACTACTCGATTTTGTAAAGTTTTGTTGACAATACTTTGACACTTTCTTGCAAGTAAAGAAAATGCTTCGAGTTCGTCCAAATCATGTAAGTATGCAAACTATGTACAACAATTACCAAAAAAAAAAAACATAAAGTTGCCTGACACACTTTCATACCCATTCCAAATACCTTATTTTTTTCATAATGTCAGTGAATTGAAACCCTTGGGGCAACTTGTTTATTGTCGTCTATGGTATGAATAAAATCATGTGACTTATCTCCGCCCACTTTGCATTTTTTTCCTCATAGAAACCCATTTATAAAATACTTATCAATTTCGCTGTTCGTATTTGAACTTTTGGATAAACGAAATAAGATTTATCTAATATATTGAAATCAATATAATTTTGTAAAAGATGGATATTCATAGTTTTAGCCATCAACAGTTACGTAATTTCATAAAGAAAACAGTATTACAATATTTTAACCCAGTCGTAAATGTATTACATGCAATTTGTATATTTATCAGAATGGTGGAAAACTGCATCGACATTATTGTTGCTGTGACCATGAAGCTTTTACAAAAGCATACATAGTTGATAAATATTGCATTGTTTTCCAAAAACAACTTTATGCCAACGTGTCATTGGTGAAGTAGAAATTGATACCGTTAGATCAATGTCAAATCCATTATTTTCCTTGGAACAGAAAACCAAGCTTGTAGATCACGTTTCGCTTTTAGCGAAAGTACGCTATGGTTGGAATTCGACTACTGACTATGCTGTTGACATTGAACTTTGTTGGAAGGATAATCCACTATCACTAGAGCTGTATCGCAACGTCTTGTGGCTTAATTTAACAGTTAAAAAGGCAAGGTCACTCGATATCCCACGCGTAAAATCCACGTCCGGAGAGAAAATAGCCACATATTTTGAAGAACTGGAGATAATCATGAACACTCATAACCTGAAAGAGATGAGATGTCACAGTACATTTACAACATTGATGAAAAGACCATTTCCAACAATTATACCCCTCATTTTGTAGTCATCGACAAAAACTCAGCACCAGTTGCAGTTACCAGTGAAATGTTTTGTAATGTAACTCTCTCATTGGCTGGAAATGCTTTGGGTTCATCTGTTTCAGCCTATTTTGCATTTCCGGGAAAGCTTTTGAGAAAGTAATTTCTTGAAGGTGCAAGCTCCGGGGTTTCTGGTACTGGTAGTATGATTTGATGGTCATATGGTCAAGTATTCAGGAAATATCTTGAGGAACATGTTATTAGCTATGTACAAGAGCGCGATCCTTTACAGCCATTGATTATATTGTATGAAAGGCACAAATCGCGTGTATCTTTGGCAATGATTGATTGAGCGAAGTAAAATATTATGTTCATATTACCACCGCATACTATTCATGTCATGCAACCACTTGACGTCGGATGTTTCGGACCGATTTAGAAGATTTACAATAACGGAAGGCCAAATTCATGCGAGAAATTACATCACCATCTGTTCCTAAACATGCCATACGTGAGACTGCATGCAGAGCATACACCATAAGTCTGTACAGCACAAATCTTCTCGGATTTAAAAAAAAAAAATGTTGATTCTGCCCCATCGAACCATCTACTATAGATTGCACATCAATCATACCAGCTACAGTATTTCATTATCAAAGACACGAGTCCTTTTTAAACATAATTACAGATGTCTACCATACCATCACTCCACAAAGTGAAGAATATTTTTTATCGGCCATTGTTGCCTTTTCGTGAAACCATACATTTATTTTCTCTTCTCTACGATGGCAGAGAGTGGCGCTATGATTAACCACTCTGAAAGAGACAACGTTATAAACAACTGTAGCAAAAACCGAGTACTCATAAATAAACTGTCAAGGAACAAATGTTAGCAGCCATGAATACTTGTGATTTTAGACATTCAGTACCGGTATAATGAACATTCAAAGTGGAAGTCAACATTTCATAAAGCTTGCAGTGTTTACGAATTGTTCTTTGACTTCTTCTCAAGGTTCTGAAACCAATACCGCGAGGATATTTTGTATTGTGAAAAATTTAAGATTCTCCATCATGCCATGTGACGTGTCCCTCCCCACCCCCAAAAATATAAATGTACCTGTAGCAACAAAAACGAGTATTATGTGAGCAGGAACAAAATTTAAAAATTGCCTTACATTACCGACATGGAAATTAATCTTTGCTAACGAAATGTGACAAGATGACGTTCACATCTCTCGAGTTATTTCCCTCTTGCTTCACAGACATGAACGACAACCGCTCCGATGGCCTAGTGGTTAGAGTGTCCGCCGCGGGAACGGAAGGTCGTGGGTTCGTTCCCTGGCCGAGTCATACCAAAGACTTACAAAAATGGTACTAACAGCTGCCTCGCTTGAAGCTGAGCATTAAGAGGTTAGTGTTAGGACTGGTTGGCCTGGTGTCAGGATAATGTGACTGTGTTGGACATCATGCTACATGTCTGCAGCATGATGCCACACTGCTAGATATCACTATAAACTGCCTCACTGTAGACATTGTAGCGATATGACGGAACAATTGTTAAAGCTACGTTAAAAATCCTAATCAAACAAAGACAACCTGCTGTGTTGCATTGCTGATTGGACTTAGATATGGTCAAATTGTATACAAAATGACACAAATATAATTTACATACCTAGATTATGTCAATCCAATCCTACTACGTTCCTAAATCAAGTATAGTATATGATCAGCTTATCAAAGTGCGGTGAATTTACCAAACGTGCGTGGAGGGAGGTGGGGGTGGTTTCCGGGCTATGTGTTGAGCCGAACCGCGAGTTTAATCTGTTAAATATCCAATTCTGGAGCAAGTTTGGTATATTATAGAAATAATTTGTTTGCTCTACGGTAATACCCAATATATTTCACTTTGTCTAACCAGAAACATTAATATTTTAATTCTTGGTTTCGCCATTCGTTAAAATATCATGCTTTTTGGTACCAAGCGATGAAGTGTATCCGTACGAAAACAAACCTATCCTCTATTTATTTAGAACATATACAAATTCTACTATATTGCAATTTATACATTTGCTTGTTCACCTTTAAGTCACTTTTCTGTGAATATATATGTTCTGTCTATCTTCACCTAATGTCTTTATATTTTCCTATTTGTTAAATCAAACAGAGAACCAAATACTTAGAAAGAAAGCAAACAAGTTTTAATTTTTAAGGACGAAGAAATGTTACAGAGAGAAGTCACTTTTTATGTTAGGTAATTGCAGATTAGTATCGTAACAAAAGATGTTTGACTACATCTGTGAACCATTTATCTTACAACGGAGAGAATTTAGAAGACATGTAAACTAACTAATAATACCTGCCACAATATCGGAAACAGGGCTTCTCGAATCAATCCGAATGACATCAGGCTTTCTAGAACTCGTTCCATGGTCGAACTGTCTGGTCTCTTGAATCCAGAATATATCGGCCAGAATCGTTGAGCATGGATTTTGAATGTCATGTGGTAATTGTCCACGTGAAAGGCACACATAAGCTTTGCAAATATGACAGGGTTTACACATATGTACTCCTTTTCGATTGCGGATACAGAGTTAAGATATCGAAGATCTAGTAGCTGTCCCTACAAAAATATCAAACAGTTGCTGACATAACCTCACAACAATTAGTATTGGAAATCTTTGAGGATTCTCAATGATGAGAATTAATTTTTATTTAAAAAACTTTCTTAAAAGGAAAATCAAATATAATACACATAAATCCTTATGGCAACTAAGTAAAATAATAAAAATGTTAACAAAACACGTTATAGAAGAAATATTTCACTTTGTCGGTGATTTATGGAAAGATAATTGTTTTCTCGTTGTCATTGAACGTTCTCAGTTTTTTGTTAATTGATGCACACTCTGAAAAGTCATTGAAATTATTGTTTCGATACCCGCGCTATATTTTTGATAAACAGAAAGATAGTAAGACAGATAGATAATATCACCTAGGTGTAGTTCAAACATTTATACTAACCGATGATTCCAAAATTGATAATGAGTTTTCAACAGTCCCATCCAGTTCTCCTGGAAGAACAGTGTCAACAAAGTCTCTTTTTGCCATCACAATGAAGTTCTCCTGATGCTTTTTAAGAGCATCAATGCTGTCTTTGAGCATTTTACCATTCTGCAGTATCACCTTCCTCTGTTGTAATATTTCTATGGCTAATGATCGCAGTCTTGTCTCAAAATTGTATATTCCCTTTTTAATAAGTCAACATCATTTTAGTACGCATAAATATACCGATCAATTACACAGAGATAGTGTAAGTATATCTTAATTGCAAATGTGGTAGGGGTACCATTAAAACTCAGTTTCAATAGAGAAAGAAAGAATGACAACATGTACTTTTCTGACAAAACTTAAGTTTATCACTCAATCCGAAATCCAGGTGATGAATAATCATGGTAAACGTTTCCACACGTATTTTAATTTGATTTTAGACTGGCTTTAAACTCCTTTCACACATCTTATAATGATCTAGGATAGGAAATTAATCTTTAAGCAGTTTGCAGAATCTTGCACAAGGTTGATGCTATGGTGTGGTTCTGTGGTCCGTGTCGTTCTGCAAGAACTACTTGTAAAATTACAAAAAACGTAACAGCTTGGAGCTTTATATTTGGGTTTCTTAATAGGTTTATTATTATCGATAGGGCTTTCTCTCGGAAACACACATCTACATACCTACATACATACCTACATACATACATACATACATACATACATACATACATACATACATACATACATACATACATACATACATACGACTAACCATTCCTGGTGTCCCTTTGACGCATATAATTTCGCATGTTTCCTTGCTTCTAAGTCTTTGAACATCCGTTACCTTCTGAATATCACCGTCTGCTGCTCCAATGGACCTGAGACATATTGCATTCAATTAAAAACTTTATTTAATTGGCATATATGAAATCAACGGGATAAACGCAACAAATTTCTAATATTCAATTCTCAATGCATGTACTGCATCAAAAAAGAGGACCGTCCAGTTCCAATATATAAAAGTATATGAAATATGTTTCAATATTGTTAGATCATGTGATGTTAATATGCTTATACGGAATGTCGCTAATCTATTTTCTCATTATACCTAAACAGCAGCCGTTCTGTTGTCGTATACATTTGTTAACTTTTTTGTCCCATGTTCTAAACTTTCATTTATAGTGTTGATTATAAGTATAGTACAACATCAGACCCATTTTATTTCCTAGAAGATTATGAAGCAAATGCATTAGTTGTACTTTTAGTAAACTTGATAACCAAAGTATCAAAATCATTCACCTCTGACGTGCCTTTAAAATTACACCATGTCAAAGCGTGGAATTGTGTATAGAGCAATGACAAAGTCATGTGATAAACATTGTAGTATTGCAAGATAGAACAACCTTCAAGCTTTTTCTTGTTTCGAGAAAATTACTATATTTATCAGTCAATTGTAATTTTGCTTTTCTTTTAATGCTTCTAGAATTATAATCGTGTTCGTGTTTAAGATATTTTCAAAGTGTAATTGTATCAAATCACGGATAAGCTTAGCAAAGTAAATGATGGTTACTCATTTACCATCGAGAGTCAGTTGACTTGACTTGCTAGTCTAATAAATAGTGACATCCTTTTAAATTTAAGATAATTTTAAAGACTGTCATATAGAAGTTATGATGAAATAAGTTTTAAAATATTTGGACTTTTTACGGTCAGGCGAAATGAAAATTAGAATTCAGGATTTAGTGGATTAAGATCAATATACAAAAGCAGGCTTACTTAAGATAGTTAATCTTTTTCATCAGGAATGTCTGTAGAGCATCGTTGTTGTCCAGTAATTGTTGCCGGATTATCTTCGTTACCGATGTAATTGAAGATTCGTCTTTGATGTCCGCTTTTGTTATAACTATTATAACTTTACTGCCGGGTATCTGAAATACATACATACATACATACATACATACATACATACATACATACATACATACATACATACATACATACATACATACATACATACATACATACATACATACATACATAAGATTCATGAATTTCATGAAAAAGATCTCTACATTTTATAAACAATTTGTACCAGAATTTTCGTAACTGTTCAAAACATAGTCAAAACTTTTACCAGTGTCCGTAATTGCTACTGATCACATGTATTTATTCCTGTCTGCCTGATCGGTGTTTTGCGATCTATTCATCAATATTACAGTGCAGAAATATGCCATGCTGCAGATTGTAAAAGGGTAAACTCTTCGTATTAAACATTTGTTTCAATTTGTTTTCATTGGAGAGAGTTATTTAAAGAAACGATTAATACGAAATGGTATTATATACGAAACTAGTGTCACTGCAGATAATGGAAGGTATTATTGTGTACGAAACTAGTGTCACTACACATAATGGAAAGTAATATTGTATACGAAACTAGTGTCACTACACATAATGGTAGGTATTATTGTATACGAAACTAGTGTCACTACAGATAATTGAAAGTATTATTGTATACGAAACTAGTGTCACTACACATAATGGAAGGTATTATTGTATACGAAACTAGTGTCACAACAGATAATTGAAGTGCATATAATGGAAGGTATTATTGTATACGAAACTAAGGTCACTATAGATGATGGAAGATGTTGCTGTATTCGAAACTACTGTCACTACAGATATGGAGTTAATTGTACATATAAACCTTGCTCTGTATCTGATTCCACTTCTCAAGGATGTACGTAACGTCCAAAAGTGTTATATCAACAACAACAACATGAATAGCACCAGCTGTTAGATAGACCTCGTGTACTCCCTGAAATACCTGAAAATAAATATATTACATTACGCTTTGCATGTATGCCGATTTTAAAGACCCATTCCACCGTGTTTGGTTATGTTTAAGGGATTCACTGTACATTAATTTAATGTTAGTTATATTAAGCGTGCTGATAAATGATGGGGTCTTTGTAGAGTTTATATTTTATATATTACGATGCAAAAATCTATTCATAATTATTGTGCTGATACGTAATACAGTTTCTGTTTGGATATTAGAAAGTACACATCTATGTTAATTCATTATAATTAGCTAATTCCACTTATAGCGATACAGCATACGTCAAAATATCGTTATTACTGATACTGTACATCATACTGTTCCTT